>CM066241.1:5521647-6121647 GCA_033675125.1 Athetis lepigone
CAGGCTACACCAATCACATGGCAACAGAATCCACAAGCTCCGAAGCGTCTTCTCATGTTCAAGAAAGAGCAGATCTCTTGGTGCCCCGACCCAAGTCTAGAGCGAGGAGTATGCATGTAAGTTACATTTAAATGTAAAGTCGTATTAAATGAATCTACAAGTTCAGCTTCATCTTAAATCAAAGAGAGAGCAGATCTCTTGGTGCCCCGACCCAAGTCAAGAGCGAGGAGTATGCATGTAAGTTACATTTAAATGTAAAGTCATATTAAATGAATCTACAAGTTCAGATTTATCTCATGTTTAAGAGAGAGACGATCTCTTGGTGCCCCGACCCAAATCTAGAGCGAGGAGTATGCATGTAAGTTACATTTAAATGTAAAGTCATACTAAATGAATCTACAAGTTTAACTTTACCTCAAGTCCGAGAGAGAGCAAATCTCTTGGTGCCCCGACCCAAGTCTAGAGCGAGAAGTATGCATGTAAGTTACATTTAAATGTAAAGTTATATTAAATGAAACTACAAGGTCAGCGTGATCTCACGCCCTAAAGAGAGCAGATCGCTTAGTGTGGTGCCCTGACCCAAGTCTAGAGCGAGAAGTACTTATGCATGTAAGTTAAATTTAAATGTAATCATATCTAAAAAAAATCATATTAAATGAATAGATAAAGGCACTAGTGTATTCCGAAGCATCTGACTAGGTTAAACAAATCCTAACGTAGTTGAGAAAATGAACTGGTGGTAAATTTTACCAAAATGCGATATCATTTTAATCAACGTGTTTGCTGAAACTCGCTTACAAATTCGATAAAACCCACATTTATTTGATCAATGTACACATGAGCTTATTTTCCTACAAACATTCAAATACAATTAGGTCGACAATCGCGTAAAAATGTAAGTCAAAATAATAAGACTAGACGTGTGACATTTTTAATACATGTTTACGTGATTGTCGACCTAATTGTATTTGAATGTCTGTAGGAAAATAAGCTTATGGTGGGTCATGATTCCATTGGGTCGATGGTACATATGAATAAATTAGAATGCCTTTTGTTAAGCTTTAATAGTGAATTGAAAGTCAAATTCAAATTGTTTATTTTCACTATTTACCAAAGAACAACAAGAGAAATAGTAATTTGGAACGTCATAATACAAGTAAAATTGTTGAATTTAGACCGTGTACAGTTTAATTCAAAGATGTACACATTTTAATTTGGATTTATGTTTATTTTACAGAATCAAACCGGAATATACTACGACGTTGAATACGAGAACGCGCCGGAAGCGATTTACGGCTCAAAAGGGATTCCCCTCTCAACATACACAGTAAGTAGGGGACCCCCATTTTATAGAACATAGTATTTGTAAGTATCGTTGGCCTCACTTCCAAAATCCTGTAAAAATGGTGCTTAAACTGTCTGAAAATGTAGCTTGAAAAGTTTTATGTAACTTAAAAATAAAATAATTTTGAAAGTTAATGTAACTTGGATGTAATGTCAAAAGTTAAATGTAAGTTGGAAAATCAAATGTAATTTCAGAAGTTAAATGTAGCTTGAAAAATTAAATGTAAATTTAAAAGTTATGGAACTTCATAAGTTTAATTTTATTATAGAAGTAATATAAGTATGTGGCTTTAAAAATAAAACGCAAGATTTTATTTATTGTTTGGTGTGTTATACTATAGATGTTACAAAAAATATTAAATTTGGATCTGATTTAAATTTTTGAGATTATTCTGTGTTAATTTAAATTATTTAGATCATAAAATTAGACAAGAAAATCAACAAATAATTGCATTTATAACACAGATTAATAAATAGTTACTACGTAACAGATACTTCACTCCAATACAAAAACGAAAAAACCTACGCTATAATAGCCTACAAAATCATAATAATAATACCAACTGTTTGCAGCGAGGAGAAATGTACCATAAGTACGCACAAAGAGAGTTGAGATTCTTTTGCCCGCCGCGCGACTAACGTGTGTGCGTGTCGTCCAACAAATCTGCTAGGGTTATACGTATGATGATAATGGTAATAAAACGAATGTTTTAGAAAAATAATATTTTTTTCATTTGTTGATCAAATATTTTTTCTTTTAATAAAATGACTGATGCATATTTTTCGTTCCTTGAATTCCCGATTATTATATTTTAGTGTCGAAAATATCGAAAACCGCGTGAATAATTATAATAAATATTCAAAAGGGAAACAGGAGAATTGGGAAACAGGGAAATTGCACAATAATCACGCAATAATTACGTGGTTTCGGCATTTTGATAGTCAGCGCTATACCCGTGACGCGCGAGCACTCAGGCGGGCGCGCGACAGCCCGGTGTTCGTTGTATCGTCGACGATACGCGAAGCGGTAGGCATAAAACGCGTGGCCTTGAGCGAGTGACGGACGCCTGTTTATAACTTGTAGTTTTTTATGTAAGTACCTAATCCATGATATAAATAAGAGAAAATAAACCACACCATTAAGGTAAATAATAAATAAAATATATTTTACTTTTATTATTATAAAAGAAAAATATAAAATAAAAACTTCGAATTGTATATAAGACTGCTTTCAACGAACATGTTATTCTGTTAATTAATGTGATTTTTTTATTTATAGTGTTTAAGCAAAATAGTAATATTAAGTATTTTGAATTATCTTCACTATGAATACTTTTTTTTTCTGTATTGTCAATTTTTCAGTAGGTATATTATATTTTTTATATATTTTTTTATTTTAATTTACTTACTAGTACAATTTTTAAATAAATTGTAGTTTATGTACGACTTCTATATTCTTAGAAAAGCACGAAATTACAACGAATTTTTAATTAAAAATCTAATCACATCATACTTTAACCAGCAATTTTCGAGATGTGCATTTGTGACGAACACCGAACAATTCTGTAAGATTCATTTATCGATAAGTTTTCAGCAATTTCTGAGATATATCAATTATTTAAAATAGATTAGTAATACATTTTAATAGATAAGTATATTTTTGTTTGCTTGTAGTAAATAGGAAAAAAGTGTACCTAGTGAAGATATTTCATTACTTTATAAGGCATTTTTCTATTTGGCAAAGAGTCTATTTAACAAAAAATATATGGCCAAATAGACTTATGACATTAATTTATTGTAAATATATAATATTAATAATAAGCTATCAATTATCCCAGTTTTTCATTTTTACGGGCCATCGATACAAATAAAATAATTTATTAAAATTCTGTAAACTGTCTCTAATGAACTAAATAAATAATTTGAATCCTATTTCAAATTGAATGAAATAAAAAAAGAATAAGTATAATTATTTAGAAACATACAACGATTTAATTATTTTAATAAACTTGGTTCAGTGTTTGTTTTAACCGAGTTATGTAAAAAATATCTTAAACTGTATGTAATAATAATAATTTACATTAACCAGGTAATGTTATTTTTATGTGACAACGTCATTAAAAAATCGATATTATGTATGCGTTAGGGCGCCTCCACACTTGGCAACCAGTGCTAACTTCTTCAAACTATTTAGTTACAATGGTTACAAATAGATAGTGCCAGTTAATTAAACATGCATTGCACCCAAAATTTTAAAATTATATTGATTTTAACAGAAAACATTTAAAGAATGTTTTTCTTCATCATCAAGAGTTCTTTTCATTAAAAATAAATTATAGGTAGTAGACCTACTTAGAAAGTGGTTTTTGCGTATATCGCTAGGTATTTGTAATATGATAAAAATAAAATTTTAAAAATAATTTCAAATGTTTGCATGCCGATTGTTAAAATGTGGCTGAGTTAAATGCAATCTTAAGAACTATTATGTATCCATACTAATATTATAAATGGGAAAGTGTGTCTGTCTGTCTGTCTGTTTGTCTTTCTTTCACGGCAAAACGGAGCGACGAATTGACGTGATTTTTTAAGTGGAGATAGTTGAAGGGATGGAGAGTAACATAGGCTACTTTTTGTCTCTTTCTAACGCGAGCAAAGCCGCGGGCAAAAGCTAGTTCCCCATATTTGCAAAATAAAATTCTATTCTATTCTTTAGATACACTTAAAATTCCCAGAATTGAGCGGTCGTCGCGACCTGGTCGCCAAGTGCGGAGGCACCCTTAGGAACATGAGTGACAATAGCTAAAATAATTAAAAAAACAATGTAAAAGCATTTATATAGTTGAAAAAATAATAATAATATAAATAGAGTAGAAAAAAATGAGAAACAGCGATTTAAGTAAGTAAAAAACTATATTGTTTATTGTATTAAATATAGTTTAAAGAATAGTCACATTTTTAGTTTATTTAGTAAATATTTAAGTTTATTATACCTATTTTTGATTTCATATTTTAAGGGCAAAACACCCGGGTATGCAACAGGTAAAATGGATTATTCCAAATAATTTTAAATTGATGTACGTATGAAAAAATCCTGTAAAATTTTTGTACTGAAGATTTTTATATATTATGTAAATTATAGTAAATTAAACAACGATATTTATGGTTTGTTTTAATTATACCTTAGTAACTGTGCCCAATATAATGTAAATGTACACACATCAAAAGTATCTAGGGATATTTCAATTAAACCTAAACAACTAAAATTCTATTAACTTTTTGTTAAGACACCTTCACATTAAAATAAACCTTGTTTAATAGCCTATATAATCTGATAACAAACATTTAGATAAAGTTAAATTTAAAAAAAAACTTAGAAGAAAAGGAAAAACTCAAACAAAATTTCAATCTTAACTTTATTTTTGAAACATCAAAACCTAAACAAAAAAAAACTATTTTTTTTTACAAAAATTGTTAAAAACATAAAATTAATAATCCTTGTATCCACCTACGACTCTCCTGACACATCTGCAGCGGTTCTGCATACTTAAAACAAGGTGGCAATATCCTGTATTCCTGTTGTGGAATACTGTCCCAAGTCCTATTAAGATGCAAGAAAAGCTGGTTTTCATCCTCAATATCTTCAGGGAATTTCCTAAGAGCTCTTCTCAGAAGCATATCCCAGGCATGCTCGATAGGATTTAAGTCAGGGAATTGTGCAGGCCAGTCTAAAGCTTGGATATCATGCTGTTGTAACCAACTTGTGACGATACGCGCCGTATGTGGACGGGCATTGTCGTGCATTAACTGGAAATTTTGTCCCATTTGTTGTCTGTGGGGCAAGATAACAGGCTCTAGCACCTCATCTCGGTATTTTAGAGCCTTGATATGCATGAACTTGTTGTGGGTGCTGCAGTCGATTCCAACGTCCAGGTTCTCTCCAAACGCGAAGTCTTCGCGAATCAGGATGAAATCCAAACCTGGATTCATCAGTGAAAAGCACAAGTGACCATTGAGAATGGTTCCAGTTTTCGTGTGCAATAGCCCATTGTAATCTTCTTCATCGATTGCCTCTCCTTAGCGCTGGTACCCAAAGTGGCCTACGAGTACGTAGGTTGACTTTATGCAGTCGTTTTCTCAAAGTTTGACCGCTTACCAACAAACCATACTCTCTCTGTAGCCTTTGAACCAATTGCATTGCCGTTACATTTGGTTGACTTTGTGCAGCATTTCCTATGAATCGGTCCTGCACATGTGTTTTAATGCGTTGAGGTCCTCGGTGCCGTTCCACCACTTCCCCTGTGACACGATAACGTGACCGAAGCCTGGATATAACGCTCTGACTAGTCCTCATGGCTTCAGAAACCGCAATTTGGGACAGTATTCCACAACAGGATATTTTTTTTTTTTTTTTTTTTTTGGTGAGTGGGAAATCATCCAATGACTGCTCCCGTCCTGGGTGCGACGGGAGGGCGTGTCAGACTCTTACTGACTAAAACCCACTCATGTTCCTTCGATTGCCCTTTATGTTCCAGGGTCACGGTGACTACTATACACATTCCGCAACCCCGGCAGGCGTTGGCCCTGTTAGGCCCCTTCCTGTGCTGACTACTTCTCTTTGAGGCGCGCGTGGAACACTAACGCGCCGTCGACGCGGTCCTGGTCCTAGCCGGGCGGCGAGCTACCCATCGCTCGCCATCCGCAGAACCGCGCCTACGGTGGCCGGTAGTCGTCTTGCGACTCTCGACGTCTTCGCCTGGGTCTTTGTCCGGGGCGAGAGGCTCGTCGTTGCCTCTCGCGCGCCGCCGCTTCCTTCACTAGCATAACTGCTTCGCAGAAGGAGGCGACGGCATCCCATTCCGTCTCGCCCCGCAGCATAGCCTGAACCAGCGCTGGGCGCGAGAGGTCACCGCCGCCGATCGCCTCTACGAGGACACGTCTATGGTCCGCCCATGCGGGGCACACCTCCACCGTGTGCTCGACCGTGTCCTCCAGGCGACCGTTGCTGCAGTGGTGACACCCAGGCGTCGCTTCCGCCTGAATCCGACACAGGAACCTCCCGAACTGACCGTGTCCGGTGAGGACCTGTGTCAGGCGAAACGTGAGAGCGCCGTGGCGCCTCTCCAGCCACTCCTCAAAAAGGGGTCTTACCGCCGCTATCACGGCGTGCCCAGCACTAGGTTGCGACAGTCGCTGTCTCCACTCCGCCCTGAGATCTCGCCGGAGCTCCGTGAGCCGTGCCGCGATAACCCGCGGCAGCGGGACTTCGCCCCGGCGTTGCACTTCCACGCGCCACTCGTACGTGTGTGCAAGGACTACAACAGGATATTGACACCCTTGTTTTGAGTATACAGAACCGCTGCAGATGTGTCAGGAGAGTCTTAGGCTGATCCACGGATTATTAATTTTAAGTTTTCAAAAATTTTTATAATAAAAATGGTTGTTTTGTTTAGGTTTTGATGTCTCAAAAATAAAGTTTAGATTGAAATTTTGTCTGAGTTTTTTCTATTCTTCTAAGTTTTTTTTAAACTTAACTTTATCTAAAAGTCTATTATCAGATTAGATAGGCTATTAAACAAGGTTTATTTTAATGTGTAGGTGTCTTAACAAAAAGTTAATAAAATTTTAGTTGTTTAGGTTTAATTGAAATATCCCTAGACACTTTTGATGTGTGTATGTATGTACAGTCAGCTCCAAAAGTCGCTGAACACGTTTCGATTTTCAAATTCACTGTACATATATATAATCTATTTAAATAATAATAATAATATTTATTTATTTCTCTCAAAAAGGTACATTGCTTGTTCATAGTTCCAAGTTGCAACACAAAATAAACCTAAGTGAGAGCTGGAGTCCATACTGGGTTCGAGACCTGTGAGACAGATCTCCAGGCTCACACCCATTGAAAATGTAATAGTATAACAGCTGCACTTACGTTCTACAAACAAAATTAGCTCAAAGTACTGAGAGAGGATCCAAAAATAAAATAAAATGCAAAACAATAAAAAAAGGGGATAAAGGGAAAATGACAAAATGGTGTTCAGCTAATTTTGAACTTTAATAATGTTCATTCAATACTGGCGCCTATCTTGTTGAGCGATTTATAGATTTCATAGTGATTTTGAAAATCGAAACGTGTTCAGCGACTTTTGGAGCTGACTGTACATGTCGTAATGGCCTAATGGTTAAGGCGCCCGCGTCTCATACAAGAGGTTGTGGGATCAAATCCGGGCAAGTATGTGTACTTTCTAAAATGTATCTTGGACATCACAGACATCGGTGAAGTAAAACATCGTGAGAAAACCTGGACTTGTAGTTAATATATGCCCGAAATCGCCAATCCGCCTTGAGCGCGCGTGGTGATTAATGCTCGTACCTTCTCTGTATGAGAAGAGGCCTTTGCCCTTCAGCGGGACAGTTAGGCTGGTATTATAAAATTAAAAATAATAAATGTACAAGCAGGGCAGCTTGTGGACCCGCAGGGCAGCTTGTGGCGAGCTGTCGGGCATTAGCGACCCCGTGGACCTGACCTCCTGGGAGACCCTTTGTTTTTCATCTCTGGCTTGCCTTAACTGGCCGGCCAGAGTGAGCACTGACGAGGAACAAGGCTCCCACCTCACTCTTGCCTTAATTGGCTGGTTTGAGTGGAGATTCGCAAGAGCAAATTTGCTCGGGGGAAGGAAGTATTCCAGTTAGATGCTGGTAGGGATCTTGACTGTACTTCCGGGATTATCCTGATAGCCGTGGAATACCTCTCCACTCCTCCAGCACCTCGATATACGTTGCCCCCTTGTCGCTACGTCACTATGTCCTAGCGGCCGTTTTCGGGGGCCCATTTACTGAGTGTGCAAGTCACCCCCTGCCTTTTTATCCGTGTATACAAGCATTGGTTAGGCAGGGGCCATAGCCATTCAATAGTTTCAGATAAGTAATCCATCCTAGCAGCCCAAACCCATAGTCCAATACTTTCTTTATTCCATGACCTGCAATAGACCACCACCAACCGGGGGTTGACCTTAGGTGCACTTGAGTGGTGCATATAGGTATAATCGCCGGTTGGTGTCCCACTTCATATAATAAAGCTTTATTTAAGGGGCCTCTGCGAGTTGGCTTCGGCCGCTCGTACGCCTTTCAAAGGTCCGGGACCCCAGGGTCCCGAGTAACGTAAAGTTTAAAGATAAATTGGTAATAAAAGTTATTTATTATAAGTAGTTTGTACATAGCATACAGAGTTGTCTTATAAACTAAATAAGAATAATAAATCAGAACCAGTACAAGAGTATAAGGGGTCTTAGGACTCCCTTTTCCTGAACTAGGCGGAAACATCTGTCTGTATCTTAGGAAAGAGTATCCATATAAATGGTCTTACTAGTGGTTACTAATTAATTGGTATGTGCAGTGGGCGAACAAAGTACTTACATATTTCAAAGGATCATGGGCATTTTTGTATGAGAGCTGGGCGTAAAACCAACAGAAATAAAATGTGTTGTAATTTACTTTATTGTACTTCTAAATACCCCCTAAATACTTGTTAACCCCAATATCGACCGGGTATGACTGCAAAAAAATCCCAAAGATTGGTTAAATAAAACACACATATTTGTTAAAAACTACTGTATATTGATACCTTTTATTTAAATATCAATGGTTATCATCAACTATAACATCTAATAAATGTTCTGCGGGTGCAATGAAAGGCTCGTGCCGTCCTAACCCTAAAAACCACAAAACTGAAACTATGTGGGCACAACTTCCTACTGTTCTTCTGCCTGTTAAGCAAGTACAGTAATGCTCAACTATCGCATTTCTACCGATTTGATCTTTATCGATCAAAATGTAAGTATTATATATGCGCGATCTGACATGCCGCGACTGTATTTTAATTCGAAGCAACCACACATTAGTTTGCAGAATATTACATCTGTTTAAATCATTTAATGACTCCTCTCTATATAATTCAATTAAATAAACACCATCGCGGAAATGTTCTGCGACATACGATTTTGCTAGTTTCATATGATAAGTTCCCAAAGCGTGAAGAAAGCGATGGCAGGGATCAGGAGTCGTAAATAAACCGATGAAAGCAAAACGTGAGCAAATAACAAAATATGAATAACGTCAGTCATTATTCATATTTTTTCAGTGACAGTGTCAGTGTTTGTCAACCAATATATTGGTTTCTTTGGCCCTCTTTAGGGTATATATGTTCTGTGCTTTGGCCTACCTCTGCACCACATCGTGTCGTGTTATCTCCGTTGTATTAGCGATTGTTTTGGATTCTATAACAAATACGTTTGAACATCACTGATCATCTCTGCTCACCGGTTGTTTGGGTGATTGCCGTCATAGTATAAAATTAAGTAATAGTCATTAGCTTTCACATAAAATATATTTTAAAGCTGTTGGTTTTACGCCCATTTTGACCGTGACTCTTTAATTACAAAATCTAAGTAAAATTGTAAAAATATGCACGAGTGTACAGATGTGTGTGTGTGTGTGTGTGTCTATGTGTTTGTTTGATAGGAAGGGTGCGTGTGTGTGTTTGGTAAGGTGGATGTGTGTGTATGTAAACTTATCCCATTTTTTCATATTTACAGCACAGTAGTTAACAGTACTAATTATTTATTATATGCATATTATTGTTTAAAACTTACTCTTTAATCAGGCTCTATTGCTGAAAACTTCACTTAAATCCATTAAGGAGTTGAGCAAAAAGTCTAAACAGACAGCGGATACGACTTCATTTTTAGGGTTTCATAACAAAATGGTACTAAAGGAACTCTTATTTACTATGTAAAGATATCCTGCTTTGTCTTGTTGACCACCTACCTTTTATTTAGTTTAGGGTAGTAATAAAAGCTCCGACAAAAAGAGAAGAATTGTCCTTACTCAAAATATTAAAATTTACTGCCTAAAATACTAACTCTCCGACTACTTTTTTCCGAATTAAAATGACGAAACGACCGAATGAGATACTGAAATCTTTGAAAAATAATCATGAACTTTTATTGCTATAATAATTTTCTACCAGCATAAATTACGTTCTCGAACCAGCTCCCGTAGTATGCGTTAAGCTCATCTCGTTACTTTTCCCTGGACTAGTCTCGTAGACGCCGTCCTGTGGCACCCACTGCGTAGAATCCTTAACCCAACTTTTACCTTTATTTAACTTTTATAATTAACTAGCTTTTGCCCGCGACTTCGTCCGCGTGAAATAACTCCCGTTCCCGGGGGATTTCCGGGATGAAAACTATCCTATGTTCCTTCTCGGGTCCCAGACTATATCTATACCTACCCAAATCAGTTCAGTGGTGTAGGCGTGAAGAAGAGACAGACAAACAGATAGACAGACAGGGTTACTTTCGCATTTATAATATTATGCCCTTACTAATAATCACTGTGTAAAGTTATGCAATGAATAAAGCCTGTGTAACCATATATTTTTTGACGTATAAACCTGTCATAACTTTATGCAGCGATTATTAGTAAGGCGCTTATATAGTATGGATTGTTGTAGAAGGCAAGGCAGTTGGTCTCCCGCTACAGATCCTAAAAAAAAATACAAGAAAGTGTAAAAACAGAATAATAAAAAGATGTTTTTATTATTCACAATTTGTTTTTATCCCAATTAACACGTCTATTCGGAGATTATATTGACTTATTTATGAAGTAATGTGAAGTGCTTTTAAATACCGTTAAACCATTAACTTATTGTGTTCTGCAGGCCTGCCTGTTATTATTTGAAATTGTGACAGAAAACCACTACATAATCAAAATTGGTAGTTGTATTTTATAAGTCTCAAGTGCCTGTAACTACAAAAATCTTTGAATGCAGATTTATTTCTTTTTAAAAATAAAGGAATGTTTCCTTTGAGTAAAATATCTTAACGATTTAAACTATTCTGCTAGGGCCCATAAAAAAAATTCCACCCTGTATATAAAATGGGAAACTGTCCGATTGACTGACTGTTGATATATCAACGCACAGCCCAAACCGCTGCTCCTAGAGACATGAAACTTGCAGGGTGTGTTCTTTGTAAAGAGTAGGTAACCACTGAGAAAGGATTTTTGGAAATTCCAACCCTATAGGGGTAAAATAGGGGATGGAAGTTCTGACATCCACGCGGACAAAGCTTGTAGACTAAATATTATATAATATCACACTATGTAGAGCAATAAGTCATCATCTACCTAGCCTTTTCCCAACTATGTTGTGGTCCGCTTCCAGCCTAACCGGACTCACCTGGATACCAGTGTTTTACGTGAAGCGACTGCCTATCAGACCTCCACAACACAGTAACTGGGCGCCACGATACCTCATGGTTAGACTCTGGCTTACCCGTAACGACTGTCAAAGTTTTACGAATGATAACATGGGTGTGGAGCAAAAAACACTTACAGGCAAGACCTTTGAATAGCCTCAAAAATAAAACAGACCACTTTTCACCAACCAAACATATTTGCCAACCTATAATATGAGAAAAAAACCTACTTATCCAGTAATTTTAATACACAAACACACTTACATACATTAATATTCGTTCAGAATTCGGCGGCACAGTACATTGCCCTTTCTAGTAATGTTTGTGTTGAATCAACATTGACAGAATGTTTGCTTTCATACTCAAGAATTCGTTGACTTCGTAGTACCTACTGTCTCTAGCGTAATGGGTGTAGAAAGACACATACTATTATATTTTCTAGCGACCCGCCTCAACATCGCGCGGGTGTTACAAATCTTAAAAAATCCCGGCTTTTCTCGGGTTATGGGACATCTCGCCCACGAAAGATCTCGCCCCTATATATACACTACATATTTTATACTACACAGTATGAAATAAAGTCGCTTTCCGCTTTTAGCCTGACAGTTTGTTTTTTTAAATTGGGAGAATCCCACCACACTATTCCCAACCACTGCAACTCCTGAAAGCCAGGATCAACAGTGGAGTCCGCAAGAAAAGCGCCGAGCAATGAAGCTCGACGAGTCCCGGAAAAACGATTCAACTGTCTCTGATCCCGCAACGAAATTAATCAGAAAAGAACAGCGGAGGAGTAAGAAAAAATATATTTTCCACTTCCCTCCATAACAAGCAGGAGACAGAACAGAACTAGGCCGATAGGCACAAAGGGGCGACGGTTTGTTTATCAATCCGACAGGTAATTATAGAGGTAAGGCCCGAGTCACACCGAAATGGCAGCGGCCGGCAGCGACGCGGCGAGCACTTTCAGTGTGAAATAATTTTAAACTTTAACTACATACTTCAAAGACCAGTATCGCTTGAAATACTTAAAAAGGTCACGAGGTCGCCCGCGGCGGCCAGCGGCTGCCAGCGGCCGCGCGCCTTTCGTTTCTAGCGACGCCCGGCGGCCGCTGGCGGCATCGCGGCGCCGCCGGGCGGCCGCTGCCATTCCGGTGTGCGTTGTCCCTTAGACGGTTTTTAAAATTAGATTTATTTATATGTTACTTAGTGTCAGCCTATCTTTCTCATCTCTATATCGCTGTCATATTTTGACAGGTGTGACAGTAACAGGGATAATACTTATTAAAAGTCAGTATACGGTTTATTTAACTCGATCTAGTAACGCCATAGGAAATCGTTCGTGACGGCTCAGTAGTTAAGATGTCTGCCTCTCTCTCATCGAGCTATACGGCATTTCCGCTTCTCTGGCGGACTCCACTGTTGATTCTGGCTTTCAGGAGTTGCAGTGGTTAGGAATAGTGTGGCGGGATTGTCCCCATAAAAGAAAAAAACTTTCATAGAATTTAAATAACTTCATTCTAAGTAAATATAAGAGATATAAGATAACTTCAACTCACACTTAACAGGTTTTTTACAACTTTGCGCTCGCATGATTTCTCCCAAAACGTGGGTGCATTACAAACATACAAACTTGCATACACAAACGACTAGAATCGAGAGTACAGTCAGTAGCATAAATATGTATACACTTAGCAGAATTAAAAATCAATATTTTTTCAACCTCATCACTGGATCCAGGATAACTCCGGGCGGTGTTTCATAGGACGTCAAAATTAGAAGATTGTATGATATAAATAGAAAAACTTGCGGTCTAATAAATAATCCACCTTCTCTGAAATAGTTATTTTTGAGCTTTTAGTTTTTGAAGTCGGTTATCTTTTTTTTTTGGAAAAAGTTTTTTATTTTTTACTTTTTAGTTAGAAACCCACGTTTTAAAGTAGGTAACTTTAAAAAAAAATGTCCGTTTTTCTATAAAAATTGAGGAGTTCCCTCGATTTCGGCATGATACCATCATCAGATCCTGGACCTGATGACAATGGGACCACTTAGGAAGTCTACCCTTTCAAACAAAAAAAGAATTGTTCAAATCGGTTGGCAAACGACGAAGATGTGCGCGAACAAACATAAAAAAAAACATACAAACATCCGAATTGAGAACCTCCACTTTTTTTAGAAGTCGGTTAAAAATAGAAAAAATCATAAGGCCCGGCTACACGCTCAGTCTTGCCTGCGAGCATGCCTGTACAAACCTGTTTGCGCAGGTAAGCGCGCGCGTGTGGACGGCGTGACGGTAGCTCGCGCAGTCCTGAAAGCGCGGCTTGTGCGATCGTCGACATGCTAAAGATTTGAACTGCGCAAACTTGACTTGCACGGTTTTACTTGAACGTGTGGCCGGTTATTCAAGCCGCGCAACTCAGTCCGACGTAATTATTTTCGATATTGTAAGTACTCGTCGCCGTCGTCGTCGTAAAAATGAGTGATGTAAGAAATTATTCTAAAGAATTTTTAACCCAGTTCATAGACCTGTACAAATCGTTGCCGGCTTTATGGAAAATTAAAAGTCATCAAATCATATATCGTTGGCAACATGGTGCGTTGACGAGCTCTCAAAACACAACTAGGGACTGCACAGTTTGCACGAGCTTACCTGCACCGTATGGCCACTACACGGTGTTCCGTCTTTTTGCACAGTCATGAATGCACAAACCGGACTGCGCAGGTAAGACTGAGCGTGTAGCCGGGCCATTAGTTCTGGGGCTGCTTAAAATAATGGTTTTAGCTTCAAACACATCATATTATGTTGTTGTTTTGTCTCTGCATCCCCCAAAGGTAGACTATCAGAAACACACAAAGTTTGTCCCGAGTGGGGATCGAACCCACGACCTCCGGCTTAGTAGTTAGGGTCACTAACCACTAGACCAACAGACCCTTCAATAGTTCTTATAATGTACTAGCTTCTGCCCACGGCTTCGCTCGCGTTAGAAAGAGACAAAAAGAAGCCTATGTTACTCGCCATCCCTTCAACTATCTCCACTTAAAAAATCACGTCAATCCGTCGCTCCGTTTTGCCGTGAAAGAAAGACAAACAGACAGACAGACAGACAGACACACTTTCCCATTTATAATATTAGTATGGATTTTAAAAACTATTTTAAGATAGTAAAAAGTAATTATATGTTTACATGTGCATGCTCACGACTGTACCAGCTCGCAAGTGCGCTTGCGTCGATGTCAAAGACCCCCTATTTTGGCCCTGTCACAGAACAGGTTCTATCAGCTAACCTCTCCTACCTATTAACTAACTGCCTACTAAATTTCAGCTTCATACGCCTTGTAGTTTTCGAGATAGGGAGTAAATAATCTTTATTTATGAACTGTGTTGTTTGAAGACCCTATAAGACCTTGTTCGGCCAAATGAAAATAGTCTTGATTTAAACCATAAAATACACGTTTTTTCTCTTCATAAAAACCTGGATCGATAAATATTTTAGAAAGGAAATTGACTGAATTGATTCAATCGTTCTTGGATTTTGCGGTTAGCAACGCAAATAACGATTTTTATTTATATAACAGACAAGCTTTATACTATTTTTAGGGAGTGGGTAATCATCAAATGAATTCTCCCGTCTCGGGTGCGGCGGGAGGGCGTGTCAGACTTTTACTGACTAAAACCCACTCAAGTTTCTTCGGTTGCCCTTTATGTTCTGGGGTTACGGTAACTATTACAAACATTCCGCAACAACAGACAAGCTTTTTGGTAGTAATCAAGATATAGCAGAAAATGCTAAAGCTAGGAACATGAAACTTGTACAGTAAGCCGTTTAGCTGTTAGTGGGAGACACTATTTTAACAAAAAATACGCTTTAAAGTAAAATCTCTCGTGGCTTAATAAAAAACGTGCTTTAGCAATCCTCAACATTTTTAAAAGACCTATTTTATGATATCCTACATGATAGAGTAGACGCGATAAACCCCAATTTACATGTGGAGACGCACTCTAATAAGAAATCGTAGCGGAATGTTTATAATAGTTACCGTGACCCCGGAACATAAAGGGCAACCGAAGGAACATGAGTGGGTTTTAGTAAAAGTCTGACACATTCTTCCGCCTCGCCCAGGACCGTAGAAGACATTTTTCCCACTCCCCCCCCCCCCTCCAAATAAAGGCTAAAAAAATATTGTTCATGATTAAATTACTATAGCACTTTGTTGCCATAGTAAATACACATAACCATGCAGTTTCCTTTCTAGCACTAACCGTTTGGACGGTAAGCCGAGGACAAACGGATGGACATGACGAAACAATAAGGGTTCCTTTTTTACCGTTTTGCTACGAAACCCTAAAAAATATCCTGCATGGCTCTACCTAGTTTGTTTCTTACTAATATCATCATCTCCCTAGCCTTTTCCCAACTATGCTTGGGTCGGCTTCCAGCCTAACCGGACTCAGCTGGATACCAATGTTTTACGTGAAGCGACTGCCTATCAGACCTCTACAACACAGTAACTGGCGGCACGATACCTCTTGGTTAGACTGGCCAGACTGGATTTATCTGACTACCAGTAACGACTGTCAAAGTTCTACGAAAGACAACCGGGACCAACGGCTTTACGTGCTTTCAGAGGCACGGGATGTCAGTGATGTCCAAGATAAACTTTAGAAAGTTCAATGAATTGAAAAATTCACAACTTTATGGATTTATCTGAGCACCCGTAACGGCAGTTAGAGTTCTACGAAAGACAACCGGGACCAACGGCTTTACGTGCTTTCCGAGCCACGGGATGTCAGTGATGTCCAAGATAAACTTTAGAAAGTTCAATGAATTGAAAAATTCACATGTGTACTTGCGCGGATTAGAACCGACAACCTCTTATGAGAGGCGGGCGCCTTATCCACTGGGCTATCAAGACCGATAGTTTGTTTGCAACTAACAAGATTAATAATATGTACATTCATTTACTTCTAACAAGACATAGGTGCTGATTCTCTTGTTCACAAACTTAACTAAATTTAAGTTAAATGCATATTTCTCTTTCCATTTCTTAAAGAAAAGGACAGAAGATACATTTATTTTAGTCCTGTCAAATTAGACAGCGCCTGAAAAAAATTGGCGTTTAATCAGTCGCCATGTTTTTAATCGCGTTTAAATTATCTATGAAGTGTCTAAATTTGACAGGACTTAACTAAAATTTTATCTTCTGTCCTTTTCTTAATTAAATGGAAAGAGAAAGATGCACTTATCTTAAATTTACGTTAGTTTATGAATAAGAGAATCGGCAGCATTGTGCAACTTACAAAATCTTTCCTTACACCATGCGCCTCTGACGTAAGACTATGTCCACGATATTACAGAACCGTTAACTTCAATCCGGTTTGATTAATAATAGCTCAAGATATCAATAAACTTATTAAGAAATGTTTGTATACACACTAACATATTATGCTTGCATTGGGTAGGTCCACTTGAATTTGTGTGCTTTTCTCTTCAAGAGAGCACTCATTTGTTTTAAAATTTTAAACATAGAAAGGGATTTTTAGGGTTCCGTAGTCAACTAGGAACCCTTATAGTTTCGCCATGTCTGTCTGTCTGTCCGTCCGTCCTCGCTTAATCTCTGTGACCGTTAGCACTAGAAAGCTGAAATTTGGTACCAATATGTATATCAATCCCGCCGACAAAGTGGTAAAATATAAATTGGAAAAAAATGATTTTTTTTTATTTCAACCCCAACGTGTGATACATTATTGGATAGGTATTTAAAAATGAATAGGGGTTTACTAAGATCACTTTTTGATAATGTCAATAATTTCGGAAACAATCGCTCCAAAAGGAAAAATCAAAGCGTCCCCCCCCCCTCTAACTTTTGACCCGTAGGTTTAAAAAATATGGAAAAAATCTGGAAAGTAGAACTTTATAAGGACTTTCTAGGAAAATTATTTTGAACTTGATAGAAAGAACAGTTTTTGTACAAAAAAGACAAAAAGGTCGTACAAAACAATTTCGGCGTACTTAGTATGTCAACGTAACAAATAGCCTTTTTTTAAACTTATAAGTGGGAACAATTATTATTGTGACGGACGGGAAACTACGGAACCCTACATTGAGCGTGGCCCGACACGCTCTTGGCCGGTTTTTTTTTTTATAAAACTAGCTAGCTTGCTTTTGCCCGCGATTTCGTCCGCGCACGGCGAGTTCCGAACCATAGTTGGTGAAAAACAGCAAAAACATCACGTTTGTTGTATGGGATCCCTGTAAATATTTATTTTGTTCTGGCTTTTAGTATTTGTTGTTATATAGCGGCAACAGAAATAAATCATTTGAAAATTCCAGCACTCAAACTGTAACGGTTTATGTAACTATGACGGACAGCAAATTCTTAGTAACTATTAGGTATTAGGGTACCTTAAACCTTTGAACACACGTAATTCGAGACACAAAAGAAAGACAATAGCAGCCCGACAGCCGGCTGTCGGTTGGTCGTTGAAAGGTTCGTCCTGTTTTACATTTAGATAAATAGAATAGGTTTCTATTTATCTAAATGTTAAAACAGGATTAACAATGAATCGTCAAAATGTATTAACGCGCATAACTTCTGAACTTTACCAATTTGGATGGTTCTTTTTTGGTGATAGTTATTTTTGAGACATGGTTTGTATAAAAAAATCAAATGAAAGATTGTTCTTATTAAAATCAGATTAAAACCTCATTGTAAAGAAAATGAATGAATGAGGCAGGATGATGTTCAGCCAACGAATGTCAACTTCATACCGACCACAGTAAAACAGATGACGGCCATTATTTCGCCTGCCGGGGTTGCGGAATGTTTATTATTTAATAGTTACCGTGACCCTGGAACATAAAGGGCAATCGAAGGAACATGAGTGGGTTTTAGTCAGTAAGAGTCTGACACGCCCTCCCGCCGCACCCTGGACGGAAGCAGTCATTGGATGATTTCGCACTAACCGAAAAAAAAATGACGCCCATTATTTTGAGAGAGAAATATAAACAAAAAAAGAATATGGATACTGATTCTCAGGATCACGTAATACTTGATACTCCTGATATTCATAGTTATTAAGACTTTAGACTCCTTACAAGAAAACCTGTAATACTTCGACCATTTAAGTTAAAGTTTTAATACTATTTTGAATAGAACCTCATTGGATCTTCTTTGATTTATTTTAACAAGGGTTGCTGGCCTTCTTTCGTCAAAATAAATAAAAACGCCATTTGTTTTTCTTTTTTAATTCTTATTTTTCTGAACAAATAATGGCCGTCACCTGTTTTTTTTTAGACGTAGCTGCCATTTTTAAACTTAAGTTTTAAAGGTGTAAAAACTCTTTCGTAAGTTTTACTAAATTGGTTAAACCATTTGTTTATTATTTTACAATATTAAATTAATGACAAAGTTTGTGAGGATGATTGTTACCTATTCTTTTACACAAAAATTAACGAACGTGTTTTGTTAAAACTTTACAGTAATCTATAAAAGAAAGTCGTGTTAGTTACACATTTTATAACCCAAGAACGGCAGAACCGATTTGGCTGAAAATTGGTGGGGAGGTAGCTTAGGACCAGGGGACGGACATAGAATATAGTCTTCTTTTTTTTAGTAACAAAAAATCTGATATAACGCGGGTGAAACGGCGGGGTACAGCTAGTATAGCATATATATCAGAATAACGATTAGGCTCCATAGCAACACGCTTATGACCCACGGGAGCCACCAGTAATCCAAAATCATATATAACGCGGGAGAAACCGCTGTGCACAGCTAGATTACAACAAAAATGAATGGCGCTAACATTTGAGATTGTTCATCTCTCAACTGCCATGGCTTTATTTTTATTCCCAGAAATTATTTCACTTTGCTCCTTATCATCTTTGTTTTCCCTTAGAGAAGCAACACGAATAATGTAACCATTATTTAACGACGTACGACTGTCTGAGAGTTACGAATGAGCTACTGCCAATCAGACCTCCACAACCCAGTAACTAGGTAACACAATACCCCTTGGTTAGTCTGGTCAGATTTTCTGACTTTTATCCACAGAACAGCGTGCTTCTATCCGTAACGAATGTCAAAGTTCTGCAAATGACAACCGGGACCTGCTCTCCAAGGCACTAGATGTCAGTGACGTCCAAAATAAACTGCCACTGTCCACAGTATGCTTACTGGAAGTATACTTCTTTATTGTTTTTTACTTTTACCACAAAACTAAACATACTACACATACACTTCGTTGATAGCTTCATAGTTTTGTATGTTAGCTGTAAGCAGGCGTACGCCAAGCGTATTAGACGCGTATGCAGCTACGCTCCGTGGACAGCCTAGAGACACCAAAGTACATCATCTGCCTAGCCTTTTCCCAACTATGTTAGGGCCGGCTTCCAGTCTAACCGGATTCAGCTGGATACCAGTGTTTTACGTGAAGCGACTGCCTATCAGACCTCCACAACCTAGTAACTGGGCGACACGATACCTCTTGGTTAGACTGGTCAGACTTTCAGACTTCTGATTACCCGTAACGACTGTCAAAGTTCTACGAATGACAACCGGGACCAACGGCAGACCAAGTTATACGTGAAATGGCTAAAATTGGAACTACGGCTGACGTGACATTTCAGTCATACATTTGACTTCATTTGAGTGTACTCTGTCTCTTTCTCTTTACAACGCCGAATCGATGGAGTCGCCCTCCTTCATTTCTACTACGAGTAACTAGGTCTGTCTGTACGTGCTTTTCGAGGCACAGGTTGTCAGTGACGTCCATGGGGCCTACCACAAGCTCTTAAAGCAGTACTTTGATATTACTTTCAGTGGGAAAGAGACGGTGCTAGACAACGTGTCTAACGCTGTCACTTGCACAATCTGGAACAGGAATAAAACAATCTTGCTTTAACGTCATGGTAACCCACCATATAACCTTGGAAAGTAACTACATATAAATTGAAAAAAGTCACATTTTAACCGTTCGACAACTTCTACACAGTGGGCGGTTTAACTATTAAGCCGTCACGACATGAAGTAATGAGTTAAGTAAAAAAAATATCGGAAACTTGTAATTACGTTACCGAAGCAGGTTTTCGAACCTTTTAGCCGCTAGGTACACGTTTTAAAATACCAATAATCTATTTACAAACAGGGCTCTGACCTCTGTTATTGTACTGTTATTATAAAAAAAAACTGGCAAGTGCGAGTTGGAGTCGCGCGCGAAGGGTTCTGTATCAGTTTTTACAAGATCAGACGGTGCCGTTTCTCTTATTAACAAACCAACGTAAATTCAAGTTAAGTGCGTCTTTCTCTTTTCATTTAATTAAGAAAAGGACAAAATATATTTTTTTTGTTTAGTACTGTCAAATTAAGACACTCCAAAGATAATTTAGACGCGATTTAAAAACATGGCGTCTAAATATACGTCAATTTTCTTCAGGCATTGTCTATTTTACCGTATTTACAATTTATGTATTTACTTCCAGCGCTGGCTAATTTGACATGACTAAACTAAAATGTATCTTCTGTCCTTTTCTTTAAGAAATGGAAAGGAAAAGATGCATTTAACTTAAATTTAGTTAAGTTAGTGAATAAGAGAATCAGCACCACTATATGATAACCTTTTTTTTTATATCGAGCAAAAATGGCATAAAAAACGTTTGTGGTATGCAATTATTTATTTATATAAGATTTAATATGTATTATTTTTGCAAATCACACTACAGTATTTTGGTTTGTTGGTAGAAATCTCAATTCTATTGTCTCATTTTTTTATATTTTGCTAGAAGTTTGCATGTATTTTCTTTTGTGATCAATAAAGAATATGACGCCCCATTTTAATGTCTATTTCATTTAATTTATTTCAAAGATTTATTTGTTATAATTTTAATTGTGTAGCTATGACGGTTTATGAGATAGTCAGAAAGACAATGGACTCTTAATAATATTTATTTATTTATGTATTTATTTATTTCATAAACAAAAATACATTTGTGTTAAAATATTTTAATTTTTGATATCCCAACATTTAATTTGATATCCAAATACATAATTTATAAATGTCATTATTAAATAAATCATACAAACTCGGATTGTCAAAAATTACAATTGATAAAAATTATTACATGTTAATTGTGTAATAGGGTCCCGTTTTTACCCCTTGTCTACGGAACTCTAATTATACAAGCCATTAGTTTCGGGGATTACTACAAACAGACGTACCGATATAGAAAAAATTGAGATGTGTAATTTATCATAAATACACAGAAACTCGTTTGTGACGAATCTAATTAGAAGTATTAAAGTTGAAAGCATTTAACCGCTTAGAGTTCATTGGCTAAGAGGCCATAGTTAATCAAATGCCGCTATAAACACTGTAAACAACTAGCGAAAATGGCTTTTAGGGTACCTTAAAAGGGAAAACGGAACCCTTTTAGGATCCCTTTGTTGTTTGTTTTGTCAGGAATGAGCTTATGGGCTTGCTCTTGGTCCCAGACTAGCCCGAGGGCATAGACGGGGCCTACGATGGAGCGAGCTTACCCAAAAGATGCCTATGCACTCGTCTCTTGAATATATCCGTGTTATACGAATTTGGAAACACAGACGCCGGCAGGGAATTTCGTTCCGATTCCGAAAAAAACTATCTTGAGAAACGCTGCGTGCGGATATGAGGAATATCGACCAAGAAAGGGTGGTATCTCGCCGTAAGTCTGGGTGTCCGATGGTAAAATGGAGACGGGGGAATGAGCTTGTGTAGCTCATGAGCACACTCACCAAAGTGCAATCTGTAAAATACCGCCAGACAGGCAACTTTGCGCCGATGTGCTAGAGGTTGTAGTTGGTTGAGTTTGTCTATTTGTTACCGGCCGAACCCGATTTCAGGACAAACTAGTTTTGCCTAAACTAGTCTAAGATAGGTTGACAGAACCCCGCTGCGCAGGGTTCCTATTTATGGGTGTTTAAAAAAAAAACAACCATTCTAATCTAACCTGTCCGAATCGGGGTGCCCTGAGTCGAGGCGAGGAAGAACTAGTTTAGCCTAGGTAAAAGTAGTTTGTCCTGAAATCGGGTTTGGCCGGTAACATATTCATGCTTTCATATTCATTTAATTAATGAAACCTTACATTTAACACCAAATCACGTATATATATAACTATGCTTAATTATATAATGCTACATTAAAACTTCTCAAAATAAAATAGACAAAACAAAATAACATTTTATTTAAACTAAAACAACTTTAATCAAAAATAATATACATGTTAGACATTAGAAATGTTCATTGAGAGTCAAATAATAAATCTGCCTCCGGAATGTATTTTAAAAAGTTAAGTACTTTGTGCGACTTACATGTCCATTTTTCATGATATTGTGTTGGTCCGTGGAGCTCCCTAAGAAAAGATGATGAGCTCGCGATGGCTAGTTTATGCGTGATAACTACTTGTTGAGGCAGGTTAATCCAAACTGTTTCAGTGCTTTCCTATAAATGCTAACCTGGATGTTAAGTATTCTACTTGGTTCGTTTGACAAAAAAATTGATAATTTTGTATTTTGTCTGGACTAAAAGGAACTATGATGCCTGAGTTTGTTTCGGTGTTTCTTCTTAGAGGTATTCAGTGAGGAAATACCGACTAAAACTTTCGAACACACGTGAAGACACAAAAGAAAGACAATAGCAGCGCGACAGTCGGCTGTCGCCTGGTTGTCCAAAGGTTAAACAAGTTTTAAAAATATGACGTGAATATTTTATTATAATATCCCACTTCCATAATAAATAATTTACGACTGTTACAGATCTACGAATGACAACCAGAACCAACTGTTTTACGTGCATTCCAAGATGATTTTAGATGTCAATGACGTCCTAGAGTATACTTGATGAACTTAAAAGTACTTGATCTGAAAATGTCACAGACTCACAGCAACCTGATCTTCTCTCTTTCTATATACAATGTGTAACTGAATTGATGCACTTTGAGAAAACAGTTTGTTCAGAATCGTTTACTGAATCGATTTTTGTAATTTTTAATATAATAGGTAATATTTAATCCCAAAAAAAATTAAAACTACGTAAACTGCTGTCACACTTCCGCTGTACAGTCAAAACAAACTAAAATTGATGAAATACCTACTACGCTAGACCCTTATGCAAGGGCGACTGTGTGCATGCGTAGATTTGTAATGTGACTATAATTTTCTCCCACAATCTGTACAACTAATTTATAAAAAAAACAGTGTTTTAAACATAATAATAAAAATTCAGTGTATGTATTATGATTATAACATAATATTCTAATTGGGGTGTCTGGTGGTGTGCCTTTATTCCGGGACATGTTGTATAAATAATGGTATTCTGACACACTGTTGAAATATCAATGCACTACCCAAACCACTGATTCTAGAGACATAGGTAATACTTATGACACTTGAAGAATGTGTTCTATGTAAGAGTAAAGTATCTACTAAGAAAGGATTTTTAAGAATTCCATTCATAAAAGTTCGACAACTACTCGGGCGAAGCTGTGGGCAAAAGCTAGTGATAATTCAAAAGTGGTTTACTTGAATAAATGATTTTGAATTTGACTTTCATACACTAGAGACGGGCGCCATCACAATACTACTGTTGTTATAATAAATCACTGTTAATTTAAAATTCTACAAGCGTTTTCTCCAATGTATCTCAAAAGTCTCCTCTTTATACACATTTAACCGACTAAACACGTAATAGAAGAGTTATGGTTTGGTCACTAGTTTAGTGGAGCAAAAGGTACAAAAATAAAAACAAAAAAGGAACCAGCCAAGCTTGAGTCGCATATAGAGTTTTATAAGTTTTGAGGTTTATGAGTAAAAAGCTGCTTTTGATTCAATTATTTTTTTTTTTCGATATAATGGGGATAAAAATATTACTTATTTTGTTTTAGAATAGGTATCATTGCATACGACTGGAAGTCGTGGATTCAATTCCCACCCAAGACAAACTTTGTGTGGTGAGCGTTTGTTATGTGTAATTTAACTATAATAATTTATGTATTTATAAATTATATATAAGTATGTATATCAGTTATCTGGTTACATAACACAAGCTCTGCTTAGCTTGAAATCAGATGGCCGTGTGTGAGTTGTCCCATGATATAATCTGTTTACTTACATTTTTTTTTGGTGTGTCCCACACACCAAAAAAAAAATAGACACACAATCATCAAATGACTATACTCCCGTCCTGGGTGCGGCGGGAGGGCGTGTCAGACTTTTACTGACTAAAACCCACTCATGTTCCTTCGATTGCCCTTTATGTTCCAGGGTCACGGTAACTATTATAAACATTCCGCACCCCCGGCAGGGTTTATGGGTTATAGTTTGCATGAAAACAGGCGGACGAGCCGCAGTAAACAGCTAGTAGAATTAGAATAAAAAAAACATATTTATTTGGTGAACATTTCTAAAAATAATGAAAGAAATGCATGTTTTTAATTGCACATTGAGTTAACACGAACTTCCAATATTTGCTTGCCAATTTGCGACTTTATGTGTCATTGCTCTAACAATTTATACATATAGGCATTTTTTTTTGGTGTTTGGGAAATCATCCAATGACTGCTCCCGTCCTGGGTGCGGCGGGAGGGCGTGTCAGACTCTTACTGACTAAAACCCACTCATGTTCCTTCGATTGCCTTTTATGTTCCAGGGTCACGGTAACTATTATAAATATTCCGCGACCACATATAGTCATATAGGCATTATGTCTTATTTACCTAGCAAAGCATACAAAAGCTGTGACTTTCATAACATTTCAATAAACATTCAAAACATATTGTTATTTAAAAATAGTATTTTAACCGACTTCAAAAAGTGGGTCCTGATACCCTGTCCAGAAAGGGCGAATTCGCCGCGATTCGATTCGCGCGAATTCACTCGCGCGTTGGCGAGATACTAGGCACCAATACATCGCGAATCTGTGACTCGCGCGTAATACGCGTGCAATGCGCCGGACTCTCTACTCGCGCGTGATTCGCGCGTAATGCGCGTGCGTCGAGATACTAGGGCCGCCTTGTTGCGTCCAGAGTTCGCGCGAATTTCAGAGCGAGTGCACGTATAAAAGAGAAAGAGAGGAAAATAGAGCACCAACATTTTGATACGGAATTCGCGCGTAGGTACGCTCTTTCTGGACGCAACATTTCGCGCGTGATACGCGCGAGAGAATCGCGGCGAATTCGCCCTTCCTGGACAGGGCCCCAGGGAAAAGAAAAATCACGCATTTTTCGTAGTTTTCCATTTTAGTTTGTTTTTATTCGGCCTTCCTCTATTCCTCCATCCCTCCGTTATCCATCTATACTAATATTATAAATGGGAAAGTGTGTCTGTCTGTCTGTCTGTTTGTCTTTCTTTCACGGCAAAACGGAGCGACGGATTGACGTGATTTTTAAGTGGAGATAGTTGAAGGGATGAAGAGTAACATAGGCTACTTTTTGTCTCTTTCTAACGCGAGCGAAGCCGCGGGCAGAAGCTAGTCTTATATGTTTCTTCCATGGTTTCATCCCTCCTCTTTACATGACCATACCAACAAAAACGATTATTTTTTAACTTAATATGTCACTGGCACTGGGTGTTGATTCTCTTCTTCACAAACTTAACTAAATGAACATAAGTTTTTTTTTTTTTGGGGAGTGGGAAATCATCAAATTACTGCTCCCGTCCCGGGTGCGGCGGAAAGGCGTGTCAGACTTTTACTGACTAAAACCCACTCATATTCCTTCGGTTGCCCATTAAGTTCCGGGGTCACAGTAACTATTATAAACAAGATAAGTGCATCTTTCTCTTTGCATTTCATTTAAAAAAAGACAGAAGATACATATTTGTTTAGACCTGTCAAATTAAACAACGCCTGAAGTAAATCGACGTGATTTTAGCGGCCATGTTTTTATCGCGTCTAAATTATCAATGGAGTGTCTCAATTTGACAGCTCTTAAATAATATTTTATCTTCTGTACTTTTTTTAATGAAATGGAAAGAAGAAGATGCACTGAACTTAAATTTAGAGCATCGGCACCACTGTCACTCTCATGGCGAGATATATAGACGTTACTAAGCAGGTACTTTAGCTTAGCTGCGTTCCGTCTCTATCGTACACTTGACGTTTGGCAGTTGTGTAACAGTGACAGGTATAGTGCTAAGCCAAAGTTAGTGCTTAGTAACGTCTGTTTATCTCGCCATCGGATTTAATTTTCCTTTTATCCATTCTAGTCACTCCACACATCCATGTCAGCATTCATTTATTCCATTCCATTCATTAATGTATTTGTTTATTTTTAGAGTACCGTTCGTTCGAACTTTTGTTACCTATTTTAGTTCAGCCTTGCTCCCGTGGGTCTTACCTAGATGTTATGTAGCCCATGTGTTATTCTGATGTGTAAACTATATTATGTATTGTAAAATTTCCCAAATCCCATCAGTATAAGGTGGACATCTTTACAAACTTCGAGAACTTGATAGACAAATGCTTGAATACTCAAACATCACTCAATTTTAAGTCGCTTTTAAATCAGTTACTGCTTTCCCACGAACAATAAAACGTTACTTAACTTAAGACGCTATCAAATCTATTGCTGTACTTACTTAGCAACAGATTGAGAGAGATCGACTTTACAATTTGGTAGTTTACACTATTATCAATTGACGTACTTTTTATGAGCTGTCAAAACGCAATTTTCCAATAGATTTTACCGAATTTATTGGACTGAAATTAAAAGAGGTTCTATAGAAATTGTGTGTCTAACATTTATTGGTTAATGGTGTAAACTACCCAATTAAGTGACGTTTGAATATTCGGGCGTCAGATTCGAACCCACAATCTCTTACTTAAGGGATGGGTTACAATTGCAACGTTTCTCCGGGACTCGTCGAGCTTCATTGCTCGGCGCTTTTCTGGCGGACTCCACTGTTGATTCTGGCTTTCAGGAGTTGCAGTGGTTGGGAATAGTGAGGCGGAAAAAATGGTTAATGCTTTATGGTTATAAAATGGTAAACTGACTGAATGATATTTCAACGCACAACCCAAACCGCTGCTCCTAGAGACATGAAACTTGCAGGGTGTGTTCGTTGTTAAGAGTAACCACTAAGAAAGGATTTTTGGTTTACTTTACTTTTTTTTATTTTTTCTTTACTTTGCTTGGAAATTCCATCCCTAAAAAAGCTGTGTATTTGTTTAAAGACGATGGAAGAGTTACAGCTAAAAGCAATGGTGATAAATAACAGTATGATATTCTGAGAGCCAATTACAAGTCTTCACGCCTAGAACTTGTCTGGGAAGTAAAATGTCAGACCGAAAAATAATGCCGTAAAACTTAAAATTAAACATGCAAGTCCCAGGAGACCATCACTTAAAATGTCAGAATTTTCCTTGTTTCTGTAACTACCGCTTAAACCATTCAAATACCTACTCACTTCTTTTTTTGACATAATAGTCTTAAGGAGGACCCAGCGCCCGCTACGGGTCTATTTTTTTTTTTGGTGAGTGGGAAATCATCAAATAACTTCTCCCGTCCTGGGTGCGGCGGGAGGGCGTGTCAGACGTATACTGACTAAAACCCACTCATATTCCTTCGGTTGCTCTTTATGTTCCGAGGCCTCGGTAACTATTATAACTATTCCGCAACCCCGGACCCAACTGCAGGTCTAAGATTCTCCAAGATGAGAAAATCATCGTGTGTGGGAGGTCCAACGCATTCTGTTTTTTTATCTTGGATTAAGTATGCACTTTATGTATACATATAATCATAGTAAGGTGTGTTGGATAGTTAAGGTTTATCTTCCAGTGTGAGCTAAGCTATTAGACAGGTCTGTTGGTCTAGTGGTTAGTAACCCGACTGTTTAGCCGGAGGTTCGGTTTCTAACCCAAGGCACACCTGTTGATGACCAAGCGACAGCCGGCTGTCTTGCTGCTATTGTCTCTCTATTCGATCTCAAATCACGTGTGTTCGAAGATTTATAGAGCATGATTGGTCTGTGTGGTTAGGTTATTTTTTTTTTCTCCCTTGGTCTTCAAACAATATTTAAATAATGTCAATTAAGTTATGTAAATAGTGCAGCCGATTTTTCTCGATTTTTTATTATAAAGATCGACTAGCTTTTGCCCGCGTCTTCGCTCGCGATAATGTCAAAACTTCTATCCTCTATTTGACACATGTAGGATTAAAATTTCCAAAAACCCTTTCTTAGTATATGGATCCACTATATTTTAGGAAATTTCTCGCAGACAGGTTTAAGCTAGTGTTTCATCTTCTGTCCTCTTCTTAATGAACTGGAAAGAAAAAGATGCATTAACTTTTTAGTTCGAAAAATATAGAATCAGCAATAGCTTGTTCATTCTGCGGTGGCGGCGGCTAACTGCTTGGGTCAGAACAACACTATTATGCAAAACCTTTTGACAACTAACCGACAGCCGGCTATCGCGCTGCTATTTATTACTAATATAATCGAGTTATATGCATATGATTATAATTCTGTAACTAATGGCCTTACTGTCGCAAATCATTCTATATCAATTCATCTATCTTGGGGTTAAGATAGATGAAAAATTTTCATGGTTACATCATATAGAATACATTTGTGGCAAACTTAGAGTATTATTAGGTAAATTCTATCATCTAAGTTTTAAAATCCCTATTGGAACTTTGAGGTGCCTATACAAGTCGCTTGTAGAATCGATATTGGGATATGTTCTTGATAGCTATGGTCTTACTTTTAAAACATATATTGACAGGTTGGAAGCAATTCAGGTTAGGTTTTTAAAATTATTAGTTAACAATAAAATTAAACAACAATGTAAAGACGACTACACTAAATTATTTAAAATATGTAATATTTTACCTTTATCTCTTAGGCATAAGAACATTCTTGCAACTAATAACCATGGCATTCAGGAGCATAACCTAGTATTATTTAATAATAATTGTAACACCCGCTCGATGACCTCCGGTAGGTTCATAGTGCCGAGAGTCAATAACTACTATGGCGACCGAACATTAAAAAAACGGTTGCCGTATCTGCTAAATACTCTGCCGGAGGATATTCGAAGTGAGGGTGATAAGCGAATTTTTAAGCGTAAGCTGTGGAAACATTACCTGAATGTTTAGGAAGTGTTTGTTTGAGTTATGATTAAACATAAAGATATTGTTAACAAAGGCTTAATATATAAGATTTAGTGGTTGTTATATATAAGTAGTTCTAATATAGTACGGAGACTCGATCCCGCAGTTAAACCGATAACACGGTTTTGTGGGGCAAAGTTTATAGTTATAATGAACTTACTGTATATATAAATAAATAAATAATAAATAAATAATAATCAACACACAGACACTGAGCTGCAAATTGCAATAATGCGTAAGAAAAGAATTTCGCGGGCTATCGTGAAACATTCCCCTTAAGAGCGTCGATAGCACCTCGTTCAAGCTATGCATAGCAAGCATAGCGCATCTCACGCTGTGCTACAGCCTCAGTGTCGCAATCTCGTCGTGTAGCGGTCATCTCTGCTTCTATATAAAGCGGTGCGTTGCATAACTTAAACACTTCCGCAAACAGATCGCCGGACCTCACACGTATGTACCATTTCATTTATTTAATTTAACTTATTTATCTATAAAAATAAATATAAGTTGTGGGGCGTTTTATGGTTTATGTCTCGGTACGAAAATTGAAAGAAAAACGTTTTCTTTCTTACCGAAATAAAATTGCTTAATTAGATTTATTAAACTTTATTTTGTATAATGAGAATATAAAAGTTTTCTTTCTGGACGTACGAATGTAAATATCGTCTAAAGCACCCCTTAATAATATAAAGAATGATGATAATAATAATAAAATTCCTGTTTCGTCCAAAACGGGCGAAAGTCAAAGTTTTACCAAGCCAGGAAAATATCCATTTTTAAACGGCTTTAAAAAGGTTTCAATTATTTTTTGTTTATTGTATTGTTTGTTACCGTGATTACTTCAAAAAGTTATGCATTACTTTAAACGATTATTTTATTTTCTAAAAACTCAAATGGAACAATGGTGCCGATTCTCTTGTGCACAAACTAACGTAAAGGAGACAATTTTTTTTGGTCCCACTATTAAACGGTTACGTTTATTAATAATTTTACGCATGAAACAAGTCATCACCTTATTATAACTAACCTACTAAAAATTATATAGATATCTAACGGGAATAATGAAATAATAGTAAAAAACTATTACGGAAAAATGCATGTTGAGGAGCGTTTTTACATTTATTTCAACGTGAATTTAAATATATTATGTGAAACGAAACGTACCTAATTAACATTCCGTTGTAGATGCTCTGTGGTACAGTTTCAATCAGTTTGACACTGACAGACTACATTATTAAGCTAAGTTCATACGACCGCGCGAAACCGCTCTGTACCACTAACCGCGCGGTACAAGACCAAAGTAAGCAGCAATTATCGTAGACATTACCGCGCGTTCTACATTCGTTGAAAAGCATTCTTGCATCCTATTTTAAGTGAAAGACTTTCATTTAAAATAGGATGCAAGAAAGCTTTTTTATTGTCTTTGTCATTTTTTGCGACGACTCAGCCTTCGGTATAAAATCCATAAGCAAATGCCCCCTCCTCAAGCAACATTGACATCCGGACTGGTATGCACATCATCATGCGAACGCCTCAGACCCTGTCCAGGAGGGCGAATTCGCCGCGATTCTCTCGCGCGTAACACGCGCGAGTGTTGCGTCCAGAGTCTACGCGTATAGAGCGTACACGTACGCGCGAGTCGTATTTCCTTCTCTTTCTCTTTTATACGTGCACTCGCTTTGAAATTCGCGCGAAATCTGGACGCAACAAGGCGGCCCTAGTATCTCGACTCGCGCGCATTACGAGCGAGTCACGCGCGAGTTTATTAGTCGCGCGATGCTTGTGGACGCGATGTATTGGTGCCTAGTATCTTGCCTACCCGCGAGTGAATTCGCGCGTGTCGAATCGCGGCGAATTCGACTTCCTGGACAGGGCCTCAACCACGCGGCGACGCGCGGCTTCTCGCGGTCATGTAAACTTAGCCTAATAGTTTCCAACAGTTTTCTAGATAGTCAGATAAGTGCTTCTTCTGTTCTTTTCGTATTTTTATTCAATAGATGTTAGAAAAATGGCTTCTGGAGATACAGTGCATCTATACTAATATTATAAAGAGGTAAAATTTGTAAGTTTGTAAGTTTGTATGTTTGTAAGTTTGTATGTTTGTAAGTTTGTATGTTTGGGGTAATCTCTGGAACTAATGAACCAATTCCAAAAATTTTTTCACTGGCAGAAAGCTACATTATTCCTGAGTGCTATAGGCTATAAATTATTTTTATAACATGTATATTAACCGAGCTATCGCAACTTTTGCCTAGCAAGTCGGAAAAAGTTACCTCATAAAACAGAATTATTTGCGTGCGCTGCCTAAACAGTTGCTTAAAATTAAAAACAATGTATGGCAACTTTGTTTGTCTTAATTATTTCTACAAAAAAGTCCGCGATACCATATCTCTATCTTTTATATTTTATCTTTTATACTTCTTTTATTGCATTAAAAAAATGATTTTTCGGCATACTTACGTTTGGTTGATTATTTGAGCAACAAAATATCATTTCTTATGACAATAAATTATTTCAGTATCACAAGGACATCATACAGATAAAATTTGCCATTTACAGTATGTCAATTGGTCACATAGTTTCGGAGATAATACAAAATTACTAAAACGCAAAATGCCCCTAGCGTAATTTTCATTGTGCGGAAGTCAAAATTTCAAAAAATATCTTCGGAGATATTCACAGTTTTAATATTACTCCGCAGCAAGCAATATAAATGATAGTATGTAATAGAAACTGCTTATTAGCGAAAAAAGGCCGCTTATTGTACTCTTGCATATTTGTTTGTATTGTCCTTTACTGTTTTTGTCCTATCGGTGTACAATAAAGAATATTGGCCGATGGCTTTGCAGGATATTCGTAGCTTATACATCAGAATAACACATCTGGGTAGTCGTAAAGGCGCGTGTATGAGGTTTCGGGTTCGAATCCGGGCAAGTACCAATGTGACTTTTTAAATTCATATGTACTTTCTATAGTTTACCTTGGACTTCACTGACATCCCGTGCCTCGGAAAGCATGATAAGCCCCGGTTGTCATTCGTAGAACTTTGACGTTACGGGTATTCAGAAGCCAGAAAGTCTGACCAGTCGAACCAAAGGGTATCGTCGCCCTCTTCACGTAATACACTGGTATCCAGCTGAATCTTTCTTTGGTTGGGCTGTAAGCCGACCCCAACATAGTTGGGAAAAGGCTAGGGAGATGATGATGATTAAATCAGAATAACACAATAATATTGTCCTATAGTAACCAAAAGCCGATCAGTAACCAAAAGTCTAACATAACGTGGGTACGCGGGGATCGTGCGGTCCATGGCCCTCTACGGGGCTCCGGTGTAGGCGCCCAACCCGGCCTTGACTCCGGCCCGGCTACTGAGGGCGTCCTAGAAGGTTATGGCCATTCGGATGGTGCATGGATACCGCAAGGTCTCCTGCCTGCCTGATTCTTGCCGGCATACCGATGTGGGTACCACGCACAGTGGCGCGTGGAAGTGCAACGCTGGGGCGAAACTCAAAGTACACACTCCGCACACAGAGCTCCGGCGGGATCTCATGGAGACTGCGACTGTCGCAACTCAGTGCTGGTCATCCCTCTTTGAGGAGTGGCTGGAATGACGCCTCGACACTCTCACGTATCGCCCGACACAGGTCCTCACCGCACACGGACATTTCGGGAGGTTCCTACGTCGGATTCGGGCGGAAGTGACGCCTGCGTGACACGGTGTAGCATACGGTGGAGGTAGGCCCCGCTTGGGCGAACCACCACCGTGTCGTTGCAGAGGCGATCGGCGCTGGTTCAGGCCATGCTTCAGGGCGAGACTGAATAGGAAGTCGCCTCCTGCGAAGCAGACACGCTGGAGACGAAAGCGGCGGGGCGCGTGGTGCAGCGTCAAGCTTCACGCCCCGGACAGAGACCCAGGCTTAGTTGTCGAGAGTCGCAAGATGATGGCCACTGGAGGCGTGGGCCTGCGGAAGGCGAGCGGTAGGTAGCTCGCCGCCCGACTAGGACCAGACCCGTGTCGACGGCGTGTCGATGCTTCTAATAGTTACCGCGGCCCCGGAATATATAAGGGTAACCGAAGGGACATTATTGGATTTTAGTCAGTAAAAGTCTGACCCTCCTTCCCTCTTCAGGGGCGGGCGGGAGAAGTCATTTGATGATTTCCTATCCATCAAAAATAAAAACGCCATTGGATATGTTTTGGATGCTTTTACAATGGTCAATGTAGCTCTTTCACGCTTATACAACCCCAATAATCTTTTTGTGTACGCTCAAGATAGTTCCACAGTTAATCCGTACTAAAATTATAAATGCGAAAGTAACTCTGCCAGTCTGTCTGTCTGTCTGTCCCTTCTTCATGCCTAAACTACTAAACCAATTTTGAATGTTTGGTACAGACATAGTCTGGGACCCGAGAAAGGACATAGGATAGTTTTCATCCCGGAAATCCCCCGGAAACGGGAACTATTATTCCACGCGGACGAAGTCGCGAGCAAAAGCTAGTAATATATAAAGCTGTTGTAACAATTGTACAGCTCGATTTCAACGAAATATGCAACAACTTTACTTATAAAAGCATTGGCGTCCACAGTAAAAGAATAATCGAAAAAAAATCACACCAAAGCCAGGTTTTTATGTCATTTACAACTATATTATTATTGAAAGTGCACTATTCTAACATAAAATACCTAGGAAACCTATTCACTCATTAAATAATCGCTCTTGTGAGATTTTAGGTCATTATGAGAGTCATGTTTTGACTGTCGTATTTCCCAGTATTCCGGTTACTTAGAGTTTTGCTAATATTGCCACTGTAATCTAGAGATTATAAGGAATAAACTAACGTGCATTTCATTAATAAATGCCACAATTTGTGGTGGGCCTAATCCCCGAACAAAAAAAATTGTCTCCTTTAAGTTAAGTGCATCTTCCTCTTTCCATTTCTTAAAACAAAGGACAGAAGATACATTTTAGTTTAATCCTGTCAAATTAGACAGCGCCTGATGAAAATTGACGTATATTTAGACGACATGTTTTTAAATTGCGTCTAAATTATCTATGGAGTGTCTAAATTTGACAGGACTTTACTAATATTTGATCTTCTGTCCTTTTCTTAATTAAACGGAAAGAGAAAGATGCACTTAACTTAAATTTACGTTAGTTTGTGCACAAGAGAATCGGCACCAATGTTAAGATCTGACATAAACCCCCGAAAATAAAAAATATACTCCTGAAAAACTAATGTTTCGCGTATTGTCACTAAAAAGTACAGAATAAAGAGGAAAATATTGGAATTCCACGAGAAGTTAAGTTAAAATTACGAAATCAAATTAACTCCAATGCTTGTTTTACACAAATTCGAATTGAACCCGTTAGTCAAGTGAAAGCAGTCAATCGTTTAACTAAACTATAATAATATTTATTGCTAGCTTTTGCCCGCGACGTCGTCTGCGTGGAATAATAGTTCCCGTTTCCGGGGGATTTCCGGGATGAAAACTATCCTATGTCCTTTCTCGGGTCCCAGACTATATCTGTACCAAATTTCATTCAAATCGGTTCTGTGGTTTAGACGTGAAGAAGAGACAGACAGACAGAGTTAAGTTCGCATTCATAATTATTAGTATGGATTTTAACTGCGAATGTTTTAAAAATACCGCGCTTTTTTGTGAAAAGCTTTCGTTGACCTAACTCAAGTTTTTTTCACTATGTTTTTATTTCACCACTCAAGTTGGCTCGGTTTTGGCTTTGGTTTGACAATTCAAAAGTGTCCGTATATAATTTATTTAAAACTAACTGCTTCCTGTGCCTTCGCTTGCCAACTTTCATCCCCTATTTTTACCCTGTAACGTGTAAAATTTTATAAGAGTTACGCCACTTCGTTGTAAAATTAAATGCATCTTCAGTAATGACGACTGTGCTTTCATTGTTTCCCACCAAAAACCTGTTTTTTCCTAAAATTAATTAAATGTACGTTAAATATTTTTAACTATAAAACGGATTTAAATACGATTTTTATCATTAAATAGCGGCTTAAGAGAAAAGTTCAATAAAACATGTTAAACTAATATTATAAATGGCAAAGTGTAGTTACGTGTTTGTTTGTTTGTCTTTCACAACAAAAGTAAGCGACGAATTGTGTGTTTTTTAAGTGGAGATAGTTGAAGGGTTGGATAGTGACATAGGCTACTTTTAGTCTCTTTATAAAACGATCGAAGCCTTGGACAAAAGCTAGTATTATATCATTATTATATTTCAAAGATATAAAACCCGTGCGAAGTTGGGATGACGTGTGTGTTGCTATGAGAAAAACTCAAAAATAGTTGAACTGAATAGGCATTTTCTTCTATATACAACATGTCCCGGAACAAACGCACACCACCAGACACCCCAATTAGAATATTATGTTATAATCATAATACATACACTGAATTTTTATTATTATGTTTAAAACACTGTTTTTTTTTATAAATTAGTTGTACAGATTGTGGGAGAAAATTATAGTCACATTACAAATCTACGCATGCACACAGTCGCACTTGCATAAGGGTCTAGCGTAGTAGGTATTTCATCTATTTTAGTTTGTTTTGGCTGTACAGCGGAAGTGTGACAGCAGTTTACGTAGTTTTAATTATTTTTGGGATAAAATATTACCTAACTATATTAAAAATTACAAAAATCGATTCAGTAAACGATTCTGAACAAACTATTTTCTCAAAGTGCATTAATTCAGTTACACATTGTAAATTCGCCAAAGTCCTAGGAAGGTTTTTTTAAAAATGAAAAATTGGAAATGTCACCCGGATATTTTTTAAATTCGAGAAGTATGGGATTTCTTTTTTTTTGTGGGAAATTAACATCATACTTATTTAACAGCACCGAGTCTACGTTTCAGCCATCCCTACTAATATTATAAATGGGAAAGTGTGTCTGTCTGTCTGTCTGTCTGTCTGTCTGTTTGTCTTTCTTTCACGGCGGACCGGAGCGACGGGTTGACGTGATTTTTTAAGTGGAGATAGTTGAAGGGATGGAGAGTAACATAGGCTACTTTTTGTCTCTTTCTAACGCGAGCGAAGCCGCGGGCAGAAGCTAGTTTGAAATAAATTTTATGACTTTTACTTGAGTACAATGTGAGAACAACTCATTCTATCTCGGTTTACCTCTCCTAACTGCAATATCCCGCTAAACCTTTAGTTCTATGTACAATAAAACTTTATAGATTTCTAAATTCTATGCCCTATTGTCTGGAAATTTAGAGAACTGTTATGTGGCACTATGAAGCCGGAGTCAGCCCACATAGAATGTTGCGGAATGTTTATCGTGGTTACCGTGACCCTGGAACATAAAGGGCAATCGAAGGAACATGAGTGGGTTTTAGTCAGTAAGAGTCTGACACGCCCTCCCGCCGCACCCAGGACGGGAGCAGTCATTGGATGATTTCCCACTCACCAAAAAAAAACCCACAGAATCGTACGTTGAACTAAGGAAATTGAGCTTAAATCTTCAAACAGACGTGATTTGAGACACATGTAAAACATGATTGTTTTAAAAGAGTGTCCGTGGAGTTTCTTGCCTGTTCTTCTCCATAGAGATCTACGTTTTGGAACAGGCAATTAGCGTCACTTTTCTGACTGACCGACCGACTCTTTGACTATTCATTAGTGCCTATAAATGGTCTAAGTGAAATAAATGCCTTGAATTTTGAATAGAAAGACAATAGCAGTGCGACAGCCGGCTGTCGCTTGGTCGTCGAAAGGTTAACTAATTATCCAGACTGCCGAAAGAAGGGTTATGTTCCTATGTATGTATGTATGTCTCATTCTATGGCACGCTTTACAGTCTAAACTATTTAACGAATTTCGACATATGTGGTGTCATTGAATTCGTCCCAGTTGTGGGAATGACATAGGGTATATTAATTTTAAAAAAATGTGATGTAGAAACCCAATCTGCAATTTCGGTTGGTAGCAATTACATAAAAGGGAAAAAAGCCACCGACTTTTATCTAGAACTAGCTTCTGCCCGCGGCTTCGCTCGCGTTAGAAAGAGACAAAAAGTAGCCTATGTTACTCTCCATCCCTTCAACTATCTCCACTTAAAAAATCACGTTAATTCGTCGCTCCGTTTTTCCGTGAAAGAAACACAAACATACAGACAGACACCACACTTTCCCATTTATAATATTAAGTATGGATTGCGGAAGTCGGAGGCTACACAAATCAACCGGCATGTGGCAGAAAAGAAGCGACCGATTTGAGAAATTTTAGTTATTTTTGTGTTTTTAGTTTTTAATGGCGGTTATTATTATTTAAAAAAAAAATATTTTTAAAAGGGTACGTATGGAGTTTTTTGCCCATTCTTCTCCATATAAAACTACCTTTTGGAATGGGCGACTAGAATCAACTTTTTTTTTATATAATTGACGTTACAAAGTACCTCCATGGTCTAATGGAAATAAATTTTTGACTTTTTTAATGTTTTTTATAACATATTTTCGGTTTGCTATACGAATGTATGTAAAGACATAATAATATTGTTATGCTAAGAACCAGTTCGATAAGCTCTATACTATCTATATTTTAGCGTAATATGAAATGAGCTTTAAATATTAAGTCATCGTATTAATTAAAGCTAGGATATTTTTTATTTGGTTTAAATTTTAGATCTGTCTCATTCTACTAAAGACACAAAAACAAGTGATTTTTAGTCCATTCTGCTCTCCATATAAGGCCACTAGTCGTTATGTACTTAAGCCGAAATTGTGAATTTATTTTTAACCAGGAAAAACTTTGTGTGATGAGCTTGATTATTTGTTCTCTGTCTGGGTGTCATTTATCTATATAACTAGCTGTCCCCCGCGGTTTCACCCGCGTTATATCAGATTTATGGTTACTAAAAAAAGAAGATAAAAAGTATTCTATGCGCGCCCCCTGGTCCTAAGCTACCTTCCCATAAATTTTCAGCCAAATCGGTTCTGCCGTTCTTGAGTTATAAAATGTGTAACTTACACGACTTTCTTTAATATAAATAGATAGAAGAAGATAGATATAAGTTATTTCAGTTTATTACAGTTATTGGTTACCGTAGTACTAGCTCTGTTTAGTTTGGGATCAGATGGCCGTGTGTGAATTGTCCTGAGATACGTAATTATTTATTTATATTAATTTAATTAAGCAGATATTATTCATTAATTTCCAATCTTTGATTGTGTTAGATATAATTATTATTGTGGATTATTTTTATAATAACACACCGGCCATGTTATTTTTGCACCTTGGGTTGACTTGGTAGAGAATGGCTAAGGTATTAAATCTGTCATTTTACCTTTGTGAATAAAGTTTAAATAAATAAATAAAGCGATATGTTTAGTACTTAGCGCGTAGCTTACATTAAACCTTTGAAAACATGTAACAATAGAAAGACAATAGCAGCCCGACAGCCGGCTGTCCCTTGGTCGTCGAAAGGTTAATAATATAATATAATATTAGCAATGAATATGTTTCAGTGATAAAACAATACTTTATTATGATAATTTCACCTTGGTCAGGTCTGATGATGTAGTCATACGAGTAGGTAGGAAGTGGCACTCTTCAATGATTAATAGTAACCCCTACCAATTTTGGGCTTTTTAGTTACCTTTCAACGATCAACTGACAGCCAGCTATCGCGCTGCTATTGTCTTTCTATTGTGTTTCAAATCACGTGTGTTCGAAGGATTTAATTAGGTAATTCGTTTTAGATTTCATTGTTTAGTGATGTATTATTGGACGTGATTTTCTTTTCTTTTCTTTTGGGCTTAAAGTATTGTATATAACTACTTCAAATTATTTTGACTATCCATAAATCTGTTTTGTTAAACCAACTTTTTAAGCCAACAAGTACCAACTTTAAATTAATTAATTGGCTTAAAATCTTTAATTCCCGGAATTAAATATGTTGACTTCGAGTTTAAAATTATCAGATATTGATTAAGTACCGACACGGGTCAAAAAATACTTCGTAAAGCCCTTATACTATCAAGTTTTAATAATTTGAACATTTAAATAAAAAAACTGGTCTAATTTGACAGGACCTACGAATATTCATCCTTTCTCCTTTTCTTAATGAAAGAGAAAGATGCACTTAATTTAACTGGCCGCATTGGATTCGGTGGATCGCAGGGCCAGAAGGTTGATTGGCGACAAGAAGCTGGAGGCCCAACTACAACCTCTAGCACATCGGCGAAAAGTTGCCTGTCTGGCGGTGTTTCACAGATTGCACTTCGGTGAGTGTGCTCATGAGCTACACGAGCTCATTCCCTCATCTCCATTTTACCACCGGACATCCAGACGTACGGCGGGATACCACCCTTTCTTGGTTGATATTCCTCATATCCGCACGCAGCGCTTCTCAAAATCGTTCATAATGCGCACCGCAAAGGAATGGAACTCCCTGCCGGCGTCTGTGTTTCCAAATTCATATAACCCGGAAGTATATAAGAAACGAGTGCATAGGCATCTACTGGGTGAGCTCGCTCCATCGTAGGCTCCGTCTATGCCCTCGGGCTAGTCTGGGAGTCTGGGACCAAGAGCAAGCCCATAAAAAAAAATAAAAAAAAATAACAAAAAAAATTGTTGAGTTTGTGAACAAAATCGGCACCAATGTTAATTAATTAATTAATCAGCAATCCTGTTTCAAAAGCTATGACAGTATTTTTACCAACTGACGTTTTGAATACATTGACATAATTATTTATTTTTATAATCAAGTTATTTAAATAAATTCATGTCTGATTATTGTGTCTTTAAATAGAAACTGGTTAGGAAATAGATGTTTCCTTTAAGACTATTAATAAATATAATGGTTACCTGATTAAGGCCGATATAAATAAAGATTGCTTAGCAGAGACGAGATGTTATTTTTATTCTCAAATTTGAAAATTATCGCGATGATTTTATAACAAAAATCGCAGATTTCAATGAATATACAGGGTTATTGGTAAAACACCGACATCCTCTCAGGACTATGTTACTATCATCATAAACAACAACTTTTGTTCTATGATTTTTTACAAAATGTTATAAATTTACCAAAAACAAATCTTCAAGATTTCGTTGTCCTATCTAACACATTTCAACTCTGTATTGTGCCGTAACAACATACCTACGCTTGCCGCGTACTGTCCTCGTATGCTACGCAGACTTCGTCACATTTAGAGTGTTCAATTTAAATATTTTTAATTTTGTATCAAAATGTAATGAACTAAAATATGATAATTTTTAAAATGTCGTAGAACAAAAGTTGTTGATTATGATGTTAGTAACATAGTCCTGAGAGGATGTCGGTGTTTTACCAATAACCCTGTATAAAATAATTATCCAGACGTTGCCGAGTTTTGGACGTTCTCGATAAATGTGCTACTACATTACATACTCGATTAATATACTTACTTAGAAAATACTTAACAAATACATCCACGTCGAAAGTCATCTCACAAATCTCTTCGAATGGCACCTTCACTTCGTTTTTTTCACACTTATATTAAACGGAACGGACCCTTTGATTAGACTGGTCAGACTTTCTGTCTTCTGACTCCATAACGACTGTCAAAGTTCTACGGTTCGAAATCTCATATAACTTATTCGACGATCAAGCGACAGCCGGCTGTCGCGCTGCTATTATCTTTCTACTGTGTCTCAAATCACGTGTATTCGAAGGTTAAAAATCTTCAAAATTCTCCCAAAACCGTGTTACATTTCGTAAATCGTAAAAAAATATCTATAAACATAACGGTTCGCTTCGTATTGCGCCAGCATTAACAGTATTTGATTATGGGACGCCGTACCTCTATGGTTATTGCTTTACCGTTCTGAGAACCTGTTCCAACATATTAGTTGGAGATTAGATTCCACTTGCAATAGATTTAATGGTCGTATGTTTATTTTTATCTATAGTTTACGATTGGGTCGTGCCTGTGAATTTTAACGGTTAATTACAGTGATGTTATAAGTAAAAAGTGTAGATAGGTTATATGCAGTCAAAAAGTGGCACATTAAAGTTTGCCAATTGACAGACATGATACTGAGTATCGCGTTGACATTTGACGTTTATCTCTTTTTCACTCGCACTACTTCAATCATGTCATCCTACTTTGACGTGTAATGTATGTGTGCGTTAGTGTGCCGTTTTTGAAGATAGAATTTCGTTTGGGTAACCTATCTACACTTTTTTACTTATAACATCATTGGTTAATTATTTATAGTTTATCTGTCGCCCACGATTTTATCTATCATCTCCCTAGCCTTTTCCCAACTTTGTTAGAGCCGGCTTCCAGCCTAACCGGAGTCAGCTGGATAGCAGTGTTTTACGTAAAGCGACTGCCTATCAGACCTCCACAACCTAGTAACTTGGCGACACGATACCCCGTGGTTAGACTGGTCAGACTTACTGGTTTATGACAACCGGGACCAACGGCTTTCCGTGCTTTTCGAGGCACGGGATATCAGTGGTAAATTAACTAAGAAAGTACATATAAATTGAAAGAGTCACATTGATACTTGCCCGGGTTCGTACCGGCAACCTCATGTGTGAAAGGAAAGAGGAAGGCGTCTTAACCAGTGGACTACCACAACACGGCTATAGATTTCTGGCGATCCATTTAGGCTTTACATGGGTGTAACAAATCTCCTCTTTTCTCTACTGTTAGATGTATAAATGTGTAATACATAAAAATCTTCCTCTAGAATCACTCTATCTACTAAAAAACCGCATCAAAATCCCTTACGTAGTTTTAAATATCTAAACATTCTGTGGTTGCGACATGTTTAGAATAGTTACCGTGACCCTGGAACATAAAGGGCAATCGAAGGAACATGAGTGGGTTTTAGTCAGTAAAAGTCTGACACGCCCTCCCGCCGCACCCAGGACGGGAGCAGTCATTTGATGATTTCCCACTCACCAAAAAAAAATATTTAATAATTCATAGGTAATATGTATTGATACATGTTATAGATAAATTACACCCCTACGATTTAGAATAAACAATCATACTCATCACAAAAAGTTTGTCCTGGGGGCCGACCATGAGCTTTAACAAAACATTCTTGTTGCAGGAACGTTTTGTTTCAACACTGCTGCAGTATTACTTCATTTCGTACCAGTAACTCAATCTCTCATTATCATTATGTTCCTGCTTAGGGAGGGGAAAGAATGAACGGTTTCAATGATTTTGTCTATTCCCTGCCAAAGCAGAAAAGAAACGACACGATATATTAACCTGTATAGCGCTATCTCTTTCTCACGTTTACGGTCCGATTCGCATTATGAAGTTCATCATGGACCAAAAAATTATAACAACTAACTTAAAAGATGCCGTTAAAACATATTTTGAAATTGATTTAATTTATCTGCATTATTTATGTACATAAAATTAACAACCATTTTTTCAGATTTAACTCTAAAGTCACAAAATTAATTTTAAAAAGCTGCGACTACGTCGTCATCTAATTATTTCTTTTTGTGATTCGGAACAATTGACAGCTCTTGACCTCTTTATGGTATATATGTTCTGTGCTCCTGACTGTCTTCATTACAAATTTACAAATACAATTTTTTATTTTTCAAGAGTGCCAATGTTATGTTTACAGTAATCTTTGTTTCTCCAAGTGGTTTGTTTTAGTAGTGGTTACATACATAAAACCACGAAGTAACATATTTACTTCGTGGTTATAACTTATTGTATACAAAATGGAATCGAGGTAAAGTTCAACAGTGTAAATCAATGATGTAACTTTAAATATTCTGTTAATATTTAAATAGCTAAGAAGATGTTGTTAAATAATAGTGTGTGATTAGTTTTTGTGGATAATTTTGCAGTCGAAGTTCTCACCGCGTCTCTTCTCGGCCGTTAGATTGTGAGAATTCCTCAACATACTACCCACTGACCGAAATTTTGCTTGAGTCTTACAATCGAAAAACTCGAGCGATATTCAAAAAGGAAATAGTGAGAAATCGTAGAAGTCCATAACACCCAAGGTGATGGTGCTCATAAAGATTGGGCAGGCTGATATAAGGTCAGTAACCAATTGTTTTTATTTTATCATGTTATTATGATCTTTAGATCAATATTAAAATAATCTTGTTTTATCACAGATACTCTACGATTCTGCTGTGAGGGCAGCTGACGAGGGTGGCAAGAGGTATACAGATAACCGCTGAAGACAGAGATCTATAATTATAGAGGATTGAAAGGTAACCACAAAATCATAATACAATATTTTTTTATTATTATTTAAATCCAATAAGAAGACATCACTTGCTGATTTTTAAAATATTGTTATTGTTGTTAAAGCAGTCACAAGTAAGGAGTGTATTAGAATTTTAAGTCTCACAAATTATAGCTCAAATAAGTTTGAATCAAAACAGAATAGTTGACAAAAATACATGTATTTATTATTTACATAGGTACTACTTTCTACTAAATATAGAAATGTGCATTGCAATAAAAAGGAAGTGGAGTCCCCATACAAAATTGTCTTCTTATGTTTCAGGATCTTACATGACGTCTTTCCCACAACGCCGAACAAGAAAGTTGCGAGTAGCAACACTCTGCTGAAGAGCAATGTTGCTTCTTTGTACAATGCTTTTCCTCATGGGGTATCCGAGATCTGATGAAAAAAAATATATTGTTGACTAAAGTTTCATGTATGATTTATGTAAATAGTTGTTACAAATAAATAATTTTTGTTGTCCATTTACTACATATTTGTTTATTTTATTATTAAGCCTTATCGTAAATTAAACTTGTGATGCATACCAAGAAACCAAGTATCTTCTGTGTAACTAACATTTTCCAAATCTGCTCTTAATGGATGTGTATACGATATGTAAGAGTCAAGAGTTTCACCACTGTGACTTGCATCTACACTCATTATCAGTTTGCATCGCAAATCTGAAAAAAGTAAACACAAAATATATATTTTTTTAAGTTAATCTTTCGAACACACATGATTTCAGACACAATAGAAAGACAATATCGGCCCGACAGCCGGCTGTCGGTTGGTCGTTGAAAGGTTAAATTACTGAGTAAACAAATACATGAATTAGTTATTATAATTAATTAAATATATTATATTATAAAAGCCTATAAAGGACATAGGATAGTTTTCATCCCGCGGGAACTGGCACTATTCCACGTGGACAAAGTCGCAGGCAGAAGCTAGTTATAATTTTATTAAGTATAAGTACCCTATGGCCTAACTTGTTTTTGTTACCATAATAATTGCAAAGTTTGCATGAAGAAACACATACTTCATTTTAATTCTGTTCCATCTTGGTTCTTCACTGGAAATGTGATATACTTCTGCCTAACCCAGCAGATTTAGACAGGCTGTAGCTTTCTACTGCGCCACAAAAAGACCTCATATGCTGCCTGAAGGACCTGGTATGATCCACATCCAGTCACTTAATATGATAATGCAATCATCACCTTCAAAATGAATATAGTTTGTTTAATATACATGAAAGTAGTTACTATGGCACTTAAACACTGTTTTAAAGTACATTAATTATGGTACATTTATTTACCTTCGTTTCTGTAGATTTATTAGGTCTTGTCCTTGTCCTATGTGGCCTCAATTCATCACACAGACGATGCACTGGCTCCTGCGCGAGTCTGTAGCATTTCACAAACTTTGTCTCACTTAACAGGGAAGGGGTCAACTTCTTTACGAAGCTGCAAACGACGCTTCTTTCGTGAAGAGTGAGAGGACTCGTGTTTGAGTGTTATTCGCTTACGCTTCCAAAAACTGGAATTTTGCACAACCATTCGCCATCTAGAATTCATTATAGAAATAAAGACAAAAATCACCAAATTTAACCATTCATTTGACTCTTTACGGATTATAATTACATTATATGTTACTTAAAATCGTATAATAATACAGTAATAATAATTAATAGCAAAACAATATTGTATCCACTCCGCCCGAGTAACTTTTTTGTAGTGTCAAATTTGACATCAAAAACAAAACTGCTAGCTGTCAAAAACATGCTAATGGTACGAAATAGAATGAACGTTTTGGCTATGACGTCTCAAAACCGCTACGAAAACAAGAATGTTTATAGAGCCTAACAAGCTTATTTATAGGACGTCAAGGTACGAAAAGGCAAAGTAAGATCAAAGTATTACTGCTATAAGAGCTTGTGGTAGGCCCCCTGAATGGGAAAAGCACCCACGACCACCGCCTTACCAGTTAGGGTCACTAACCACTAGACTACAACTGTCATGTACCATTGACAGTTAGAATAACATGTCAAAAAGCCCTTTAAGAATAATGACAGGAACACTTACTTGTCTATGGTCATTAGTCATCTGTAATATATTATTAAAATAGCCTAGGTGCTATTTCCATGAGTAATTTTTCCTCAAGAAAGCGGTTATTAGAATCTTGAAGAGAACCTGTTTCTTTGGTCAATGAACTTATTAGATATCGGAATAACGGTTCGGAAATTGGTTTTAAAAGCCCTTCGGTGTTTAATTTTGGTATTGGTTTTGAATCGTAAAGAAGACTTTACGAGAAGCAGCTGTATGCGTAAATAATCAGTTTTTAATTTAGATAATATGGTGGACTTTATACATATAAATAAATATGCATATTTACTATGCCGCCTGCATCTTTCTTATTATTTAAATCGAAGAGGGCAGTCTTAATGAACAAAATTACGAGAATTTTTGAGTTAACAAAATTAATCCCGATACGATCTTTTAATTACGAATCAAACCGTAATTTTTTAAATGTTGCAAGTTTTGTCGTTTAATGCCCAAAACGATACTTACGGTACTTTAAAATTATCTTCGTGATGTGCATTTTATTGTGATTTAGTTTTATGAAACCAGAACAAGAATGTTTCACAGTTATTTTTTAACCGACTTCAAAAAAGGAGGAGGTTCTCAATTTGTCTGTATGTTTTTTTTTTGTATGTTTGTTACGCGATATCTCCGTCAATTGTAAACGGATTTTGATGGTTCTTTTTTTGTTTAATGAGTCATTATTCAGGGGTGGTCCCATATAAATTTTGTGGCGATCGGTTCAGTGCTTCTCGAAAAATTCACCAAGTACAAAAAAAATTGACGAAATATTCATAGACGTGTGCTTTTTCTTCAAGTTTCTATTTTCGTTTTATAAGATTGTAAGTAGTTTTAGTTTGAAAATAAATTACTTTGAAAGACTACTTTAATACACAGTCAAACATTAGGAGTCGACACTAAAAAGTAATAAATAAAAAACTTTTTTCAAAAAAATAATAACCGCCTTCAAAAACTAAAAACCCAAAAATAACTAAAATTTCGGAAGTCGGTGGCTACACAAATTGACTGGCAGCACAAAAGCCACCGACTTCCGAAATTTTAGTTATTTTTGGGTTTTTAGTTTTTGAAGGCGGTTATTATTTTTTTTGGTATTAAGAATTACATTCAATAATGAAGTGTGGTAATAAATAAACAGACCGCCTTTTATAGATAAGGTGGTTCGAATCCGGGCAAGTACGAATGTGACTTTTTCATCTATTTTTACCGATACATATAAAATGGTAAACTGACTGACTGATTGACTGACTGTTGATATATCAACGCACAGCCCAAACCGCTGTTCCTAGGCCCGTATTATTAATAGACGTCAGTCAACTCCGAGACGCCCTCAAGTCTCTTGCTGCCCTTGTCATTCTAAAGGGAAAAAATAAGGACAGCAATAAACTTGAGAGCGTCTCAGAATTGAGTGACGCATATTTATACGGGCAGCATCCCTAGAACTATACTATAACTATATATCCCTAGACATGAAACTTGCAGGGTGTGTTCTTTGTGAAGAGTAGGTGACCGCACTAACAAAGGATTTTTGGAAATTCGACCGTTTTTTTTTGGGATAGGACATCATCAAATTACTCCTCCTGCTGTGAACGGAGTGGAAGGGAGTGTCAGGCTTTTACTGACTAAAACCCACTCATGTTTCTTCTTAGCTCTTTGTGTCCGTGGCCACGGTAATTCTTTTGAACAACTCGCAGCCGAGGCAGGTTGGCATTGGTCCTGCAATTTTGCTGACATCTCATGTTTACAAGGTGTATTTTTGGTCTTGCTCAACCCGCTTGGAGATGATTCTACTCATAAAAACAAACAACTTTCATTATGGAACCAACTCTGAAATCGCGAAAAAAATATCAGCTGGTTCATTATTATAGTCCGAGGGCATTGAACTTTTATAGAAACAGCTGATATTTTTTTCGGAGTTTCAGAGTTGGTTCCATAACAAAAGTTGTTTGTTTTCATGGGTAGAATCATCTCCAAGCGGGTTGAGCAAGACCAAAAATACACCTTGTATATTTAAGTCTTTGACGGGCCTGTTGGTGTAGTGGTTAGTAACCCTGACTGTTAAGCCAGAGGTTTTAGATTCGATTCCCACCCAGGACGAACTTTGTGTGATCAGCACGAATGTTGGTTCTGTGTCTGGGTGTGATTTATCTATAATATGTATGTATTTATAAATTATACTAGGTGTATTTTTGGTCTTGCTCAACCTGCTAGGAAATGATTCTACCCACGAAAACAAACAACTTTTATTATGGAATCAACTCTGAAATCGCGAAAAAAATATCAGCTGTTCTAACAAAAGTTCAATGCCCTCCTGACCATAATGTATGAAACAGCTGATTTTTTTCGAGATTTTGGTTCCATAATAAAAGTTGTTTGTTTTCATGGGTAGAATCATCTCCTAGTGGGTTGTGCAGGACCAAAAATACACCTAGTATAAGTATGTATAATCAGTAATTGTCTGGTTACCATAGTAGAAGCTCTGCTTAGTTTGGGATCAGATGGCCGAGTGTGAGTTGTCCTGGGATATATATATATTTTATATTCATATGTTCCTTGTTCCAGATAAAACAAGATGGCGATACATCGGCTGGTTCGAGTGCTACTAATATGCGCTGTCAGTTATAGCAGCGCTTCCGTAGTGGGTGATAGCATTAATTACAGAAGTGAGTGAATTATTTACATACAAGTTGTTTTTTTGAATTAGCAAAACCTTTCAGGAGGGTATTATGTTAGTGATTCTCCAAATCAACAATACAATAAGTAAGTAATAAAAATAAAATAAAGCGTATCGGTTGGTTAGTGTGAAACTACACTTAAGTAAATCGCGGTCAGTCTGCGCGCATAAACTAACGCAAATGTTGAATTTTTACGAGTTTTATAACAATCTCCTGAATCGTATTGCAGTTTCAAAAATACTCGTACACCATATATTTTATTATAATAGAACTAGCTTCTACCCGCGGCTTCGCTCGCGTTAGAAAGAGACAAAAAGTAGCCTATGTTACTCTCCATCCCTTCAACTATCTCCACTTAAAAAATCACGTCAATCCGTCGCTCCGTTTTGTCGTGAAAGAAAGACAAACAGACAGACAGACAGACAGACAGACACACTTTCCCATTTATAATATTAGTATGGATAACTGTTGAAAGTCGTGCCTTGTATTTTTTTTTTTATAATTTATTTATTTATTTATTTATTTATGGCTCTCTAAAACACATACAATAAACACAGTAGGATTTTTGGATACAGTGAACTTGTCAATTATAGGAGTGCTCAGCACTTGCAAAATTCGACTTGTTTAGCCAAAATCTAATTAAGCGTAATTTAAATAAAATTACGATCTAAACTAAATGTGACATGAGCAGATGATAAAAAAACAGTATGCAACCATTACAAATAGAAATAGAAAAAAAAAATAATAGAAAAAAAAGTACACATTACAGAATAGAAGCCGCACAACACAAAAACAAAAACAGCTGTGAGTTTGTATCTCGGAAGAGATTCTAAAAGGAGATTGCCAGTGAATGCTTTCTTTCTCTTCATGCAGTTGACGTTGCTCTATATATATGTATCTATATCTTTAGAAGTCTTAATTTTCACTTTCTATGAAGGACTGTAGATTTTTACGAAATTGTGGCAATGTGTTGCAGAATATGTCGATACTGTTGGATTGGGTGCTTACTTGTTTTCCCATATATAAGACGTTGTGGGTTCGAATCCCGGCAAGTACCGATGTGACTTTGTAATTCATATTTTCTAAAGTTTATTTCGGACTCCACCGACATCGATGAAGGAAAACATCGTGAGGAAACCTGGACTTGTAGTTAATATCCGAAATCGCCAATACGCCTTGAGCGTGCGTGGTGATTAATGCTCGTGCCTTCTCTGTATGAGAAGAGGCCTTTGCCCTGTAGTGGAACAGTAATAGGCTGGTATTAATATTAACCCAATATTTTTTTACAGCGGCCCGCCAATCCCCGGCCAGTATCTTCACGATTGGCAATGGCGAGCAATGTCTGGGCACCGACAGGTCGACCGGCGGAGTCTGTCTCTCCAGGAACCAGTGCAACACGCAAGGAGGCAAGGCCATCGGCTTCTGTGGAGTCTTCGCCACTTGCTGTTCTCGTAAGTAACTGTTTGAGTTTGGCTCTGACTTTGATATTGACATTCCATTGACATTCCGTTGACATTCCATTGACATTCCATTGACATTCCATTGACATTCCATTGACATTCCATTGACATTCCATTGACATTCCATTGACATTCCATTGACATTCCATTGACATTCCATTGACATTCCATTGACATTCCATTGACATTCCATTGACATTCCATTGACATTCCATTGACATTCCATTGACATTCCATTGACATTCCATTGACATTCCATTGACATTCCCTTGACATTCCATTGACATTCCATGGACATTCCATTGACATTCCATTGACATTCCATTGACATTCCATTGACTTTCCATTGACATTCCATTGACTTTACATTGACATTCCATTGACATTTTATTTGTAACGGCATTGGTTTTGAATGAATGAAATAAAAGATAAGATGAAGACGTAGCGTCAATAAGAACTCAAAGTAACCCAATTGGTTTTCTTCCCAGTAAACGCCTGTGACGTCCGCACCAACACGAAAGTGGCTGTCTTCATCAACCCTCCTCTGAACCGCGAGTCCTCCGGCCTGGAGTGCTCCTACAACGTGGAGATCAACAACAACAATGTCTGCCAGATCAGGATTGACTTCGAGACCTTCAATCTAGCTCCTCCTACTACTGTAAGTACCAAATTTTAAATTTCAAATTTGCCGCAGTCTGAGCAAAAACGGCCGAAATCTGCCAAAGTTTGTAAATCGTGATTATCTGGCAGTGACAAAATTTTGGAGCGACATTTGCCAAATTGGCACAAATCGGCCACAAACGGTCATCAGGTTGTTTGGATCGTCCAAAGTCTCATGAGGAAAAGATTATTGTGAATTGGACATTTTAGACCTATTTGTTGCTATATTTTTTTGGAAATCTGTCAATAGGGATCAAAATACGAAAAAGATTGGATTCCCTCTAAGACCATTTTCGTGAAACCGGAACAATGAAGTTAGTTTTCCCTCATGCCATGGTTGTGAGTTGTTCTCTAGAGGTACCGCGGCCCCAGACACAAAGGGTTAAGTAAGAACATGGATGGTTTTAGTCAGTACATGTCTGACACTCCCTTCTGCTCCAGAGGAATCATTTGATGGTTTTCCATCCCCAAAAAAAGCAGATTCCCTTATTTCTTCGCCGAAAATTGCAACATTTCAAAACTTAATTTTTTTTTAGGTGGACCCAGTGGAAAACGTCACCCAGCGTCCAGGCTACTCCTGCAGAAACGACATCTTCCAAGTTACCAACCTTCACGCTAATTCCGACTTCTTGCCACCTCTCTGTGGAGACAATAACGGACAACATCGTGAGTATATCCTCATCATCTGCCAAAACGTCCACTGCTGGACAAAGAACTCCCCCAAAGAATTCCACATGCATCGGTCCTGCGCCACCCACATCCAATGGGACCCGGCGACCTCGGTAAGATCATCGGTCTATTTTGCGGGAGGCCTGCCCACGCTGCGTTTTTCGGCAATGTAGCTTATACAACAGAATAACACATAGGCTGTTTAACATCACGCTATGACCCACTGGAGCGGGGCAGTAACTAAAAACGGGGGTGACTCCGGGAGACAGCTAGTTTAAATAGTAAATAAAAATCTTGTGAGACAAATGGCATTGTAGAATACATGGTTAAACAAAAATGCAATAGAATAGAAAGTTAAATGTATGAAATTGACATAAACTTACTCATACTCAAACCCCCGAAACTCACTTGTTTAGCGACCACCTATAGACAAATGACATACATGGTAGAATACCTAAATAATAGAACGGAGGTATATACAAAAATTCAGCTGGGTAATCTCATTCCGAGGTTGACCCCTTTCCAATGCTAAAATTACTACAATGCCACTTATCTAGAGGTGCTGATATGGAAGGAGGATTTCTCAAACCCACAACTTTTTTACAGTATACGTCAGAGTAAACGCCTCGACGAACAGCCGGTCCATTCGTATCAATTTCAAGATCGCTGATCGCAGTTCTCAGCCCAACCTGCCACAGGCCACGTGGAAGATCAAAGTCACTCAACTGGAGTGCTTCAATACTCTAGGGTACGTCAATAAATGAATATTTAATTATTATAATGTAATAGGGATGACGACAACATAAAAAAAATGGCATTCTGTTTAGTCCGTCTTATATATCAGCCAAAAATACGAGACACGTATTTTTTGCTTGATCAAAATAATAAAAAAATACAAAGGTAAAGAGCAACAAAGTTCCGGAGTGGGGGCTTTTGACGTCACCGTGCTGCAAAAATTGTATAAGATCGTGACGTCACGCGCAACTTCAACGCATTATATCGTCGTCATTTTTCGTTTACGAGAAAAAAGAAAAAATACGTGTCCAAAATTTTTTAATAATCTAACTGACGGACTAATTAATTTTTTTTCGTCGTCTCGCCTTTTACAAATTGCATTTACAATACTAATTTAATCGGCTCCGGAGTGTAGAGCCACAGTATAATAATTAAATACCGTTAGTTCAATGAAAAAAAATATCAGGAGGAAACCTCGACTTGTATAAATGAAATATAAATCCGAAATCGTCAATCTATCTTGTGCCTTCTTTTTATGAGAAGAGGCTTTTGCCCTGCAGTGTGGACAATAATAGACAATAATATATGACATTTTAAACCTTTATTTGTGCCCACAGAAAATACAGAGACGGTATTTTAGAAGCTCTGACTGCATCTCTACCTGCTACGCCGTTCACATCCTCAGCTGACAGAGACGAATATCTCATTGGTAAGTCATTAAAGATATATGTATAGGGTGCCTGGTAATTAGTGTACGATACTTATATACGTGATTGTGCTCATGATAACCAACATCTTTTATTTTGCTCTTACAAAAAAAAATGTTTGTTTTGATGAGCATCGCGTTTGAGTATCGTACACTAATTGCCAGACATCATATTTTTATCTTGTTCCTTAGTCCTCTCATAATCATCATTATAATAGCACACAGATGCAAGCAAAGCCAGCTTTCTGTGTAGTGGAAACCAAGTTTAGGCAAGAATAAGAAAGAAAGATGGAGCAATGATTTGGGCATCTGGCAGCAACTGGATCGGTTTTTTCTGCCACATGGCAAAAAAAGTTTCAGCTGTAATAGGGATGACGGCCACATTAAAAAAATGGCATTCTGTTTAGTCCCTCTTGTAGATCGGCCAAAAATACGGGACACGTATTTTTTGCTTCATCAAAATAATAAAAAAATACAAAGATAAAGAGCAACAAAGTTCGGGAGTGGGGGCATAGTGGGGGCTTTTGACGCTACCGTAATGCAAAAATTGTATCTGATCGTGACGTCACGCGCAACTTCAACGCACTGTATCTTTGTCATTTATTGTTTACGCGAAAAAAGAAAAAATTTTGGACACAAAAAAAAAATTTGTCCGTCATTGACGGACTAATTTTTTTTTCGTCGTCTCGCCTCTTAAAGTATTTTAAGTTAATGTAGATAGGTCGAAGAAAGATCAAGGGAATATCAATGTGGAATAATCATGTGGAAAGTGTAGAAAGTCAAAATTAAAGTTTCAAGTCAATGTCAAAGTGAAAGTCTAAAGTCAATGCCAAAGTGAAAGTTAAATGTCAAAAAACAAAGAAAAAATATTTTAAGTTTTACCTTTTGCAGGCGCTTAATAATATTCGTTTTTGTTCCTTACAGCACCTCCCGGTTGTCTGCAGTACTATCCTGACCGTAATGGAGCTTTTGAATCATTTAACTACAATAGAGGAAAAGGCCCGTATATTGCAAACCTGAAATACGCGACGTGCTTCAACAGGAGTCCTGATGTTTGCGGCATCAAGTAAAAACTAAGATTTTATTTAAAAAAAGTCAAAATTAAGTCAAAGTCAAAATAAAAGTCAAAGTCAGACTTAACATAAAAGTCAAACCAATAAATAACTCAAATCCAAAGTTATTAATTTGCCATAAATAATACATTGAGGATGTTGCATACAATATTATAGAGGCTAAAGATATTGCTATTTGGGGTTGCGGAATGCTTATAATAGTTACCGTGACCCCGGAACATAAAAGGCAACCGAAATAACATGAGTGGGTTTTAGTCAGTAAAAGTCTGACACGCCCTCCCGCCCCGCCCAGGACGGGAGAAGTCATTTAACGATTTCCCACTCCCCAAAAAAAAAGATATTGCTATTTACTATTCTTTTTTGGTCAATTTCTAACCGTGTACTTTGTTTCCCAGGTTCCAAACTCAAAGTTTCAACCTAGCTTACCGTGATGATCAGAACATGTATGTCGATACTGACTGTCAAACCAACCCGGTGACCAGAGGAATCTTACAGTCAGAAGACTACCTGTTTATCCCTGAAGCGGAGACTCCTGACGGTCTGAGGGGCGCCAAGTTCTGTGGTGCTAGTGCTGCCAATGAGATCGTTGCTTGTAAGTCATTTTTTTTAGTAAGTTAGAGAGTCAAAATCAAAGTCACAGTCAAAGTCAGAGTCGCATTGAAAGTCAAAGGCACGCCACATTAATAACGAAAAGGGTGTTCCATATCAAGGGACAAATTCCTCCTTTGCATCTGTATAAATTGTAAATGTTTATTTTGAACTGTAAAATAAAGTTATTTTTGACGTGCAGTGACGTTTGTGGCGTCGTGGGCACTTTTCTATTTGACGTCAACTGACGTTCGTATCGGCCAATAGATAATAGGGATGAGGACAACACAAAAGAATGGCATTCTGTTTTGTCCATCCCTCAGACGGTGCCAAAATGTTGGACACGTTTTTTTTTCCTTGAGCAAATAAAAAAATTAAGATAAAGAGTATCAAAGTTCCGAGTGTTTGATTGTGACGTCACTGTTTAGTAAAGTACCAAGGCGTTACGTCACGCAAAACTGTATCGTCATTTTCGTTTACAATAAAATACATGTCCAAATTTTGATAATCTTTCTGACGGAGTAATAACTTTTTTTTGTGTCGTCCCGCCTATTTAACTATACTTTTTTTTTGTTTGCAGCAACACCACCAGGCCCTCTCTACGTTTACTTCAATAGTGACAACTTGGCAACGGATGACGTCCCCGAAGAAGGATACAGATTCAATTACAACGTACTAAATAACTGTTTTAACAGAATATAGTTTTTATAACCGTTATTTTAAAACGGATGTACAAAAAGCAGGTTTTTTTGTCTAAACTCTAAACATTGCCAGTAAGAATAAAACGGTTTTAATTTGAAATTTGAATCTATCAAGCTGATTATTATATTTTTGATGTGAAACATCTATAGACGCAAGTAAAACAAATTTCTGGCGTGGCGACGCATGCCGTGGCGACGCGTCGCCACGCTTTTTCTTTTCAATCATATTACTTTTACAAAATAATGTCGATGTTTCACATCTGCCAGGCGTCCCGTGACGGCTCACTTTTTTTTTGTTTTATTATTATTTCCTTTTATGTTTTTATTTTTGTTCAAAAAACGTCTGATTTTAAATAAGGTTTTGAATGTAAGGAAATAATGTCTGCAATCTCCTTGTTGTTTTAAAACAACTTGAGAGATCTTAACAAATTCACTGCTGTAGTAAGAGAGTTTGACAGCTGTCATCAAATTCAAGATGGCCGACTTTGACTTTCACATAGCAGCAGTGAGCGTGTTAATTTTTAGTAGTATTTGAAACAGTGGTGCTTTTAAATATTATATTTACGTAGTTTTAAGCAAGAGAATGCATTTATTAATTTATTAGTCGTGGGCATTTAAATTTGCATTTATTGATTTAATAAATTTTGAAACAAAAACACGTTCCTTTATTTAACACCTATTGCTCTTCTCTCTTGGTCATTTTATGTTGCCTTATCAACCATTCAACCGATGTGCTATCACTCCTTCATATCATTCTTCAGACATCATTATCTCCGTAGCCTTTTCCACCTGGGGATGGCTTCCAGCCTAACCGGATTCAGCTGGACATCATCGTTTTACGTCAAGCGACTGCCTATCAGACCTTCACAACCCAGTTATTGGAAGAGGATATCTCTTGGATAGACTGGTCAGACTTCCTGGTTTCTTATTGATTTTTATAACGACAAGTTTGTTTTTCAACATAGGTATTGCTGTAGGTACAATTAAATACCATTGCTTTACATGGAGGGTCTTCCTGTCAGACCACCACAACCAAATTGCTGATCGATATGGTAAACTAGCTTCTGCCCGCGGCTTCACTCGCGTTAGAAAGAGACAAAAAGTAGCCTATGTTACTCTCCATCCCTTCAACTATCTCCACTTAAAAAATCACGTCAATTCGTCGCTCCGTTTTGCCGTGAAAGAAAGACAAACATACAGACTGACAGACAGACAGACACACTTTCCCATTTATAATATTAGTATATAATATTCAGATTCGACGACTTCCAACCTCCTGAACAAGCTGGGTTCCGTAAAGGCTTCAGTACGATAGACCACATACATACGCTGCGACAAGTTATACAGAAGACCGAGGAGTATAACCAGCCTCTATGTTTAGCGTTTGTGGACTATGAGAAAGCCTTTGATTCGATCGAGACTTGGGCTATGCTGCAGTCGCTTCAGCGGTGCCAAATTGACTACCGATATATCGAGGTACTACGGTGTTTGTACAAAAACGCTACAATGTCAGTTCGTCTCCAGGACCAGAACTCAAAACCCATCCAATTGCAGAGAGGAGTGAGACAGGGTGATGTCATATCACCAAAACTGTTCACCGCTGCATTGGAAGATGTGTTCAAACTCCTGAACTGGGATGGACTCGGCATCAACATTAATGGCGAGTACATCACCAATCTTCGATTTGCTGATGATATCGTAGTCATGGCTGAGACCCTGGAAGACCTTGGCAGAATGCTCGATGACCTCAGTAGTGCTTCCCAGGAAGTGGGTCTTAAGATGAACATGGATAAGACGAAGATCATGGCAAACAACCATGTTGTACCCACTCCCCTAAAAATAGGAAACACTACGCTCGAAGTTGTTGACGAATATGTTTACCTGGGGCAAACAGTCCAGTTAGGTAAGTCCAACTTCGAGAAAGAGGTCAATCGTCGAATCCAACTCGGCTGGGCAGCGTTCGGGAAGTTACGTCATATCTTCTCGTCCAAAATACCGCAATGTCTCAAGACGAAAGTCTTTGACCAGTGTGTGTTGCCAGTGATGACTTACGGAACAGAGACGTGGTCACTCACAGTGCGCCTCATAAGCAGGCTCAAGGTCACCCAAAGGGCAATGGAACGAGCAATGCTTGGAGTTTCCCTGCGTGATAGAATCAGTAATGAGGAAATCCGCAGGAGAACCAAAACCACCGATATAGCTCGTCGAATTGCCAAACTTAAGTGGCAGTGGGCGGGGCACATAGCTCGTAGAACTGACGGCCGTTGGGGCGGAAAGGTTCTCGAGTGGCGGCCGCGTACCGGTAAACGCAGCGTGGGCAGGCCTCCCGCAAGATGGACCGATGATCTCATCAAGATCGCCGGGTCCCGCTGGATGCGGGTGGCGCAGGACCGATGTATGTGGAAATCTTTGGGGGAGGCCTTTGTCCAGCAGTGGACGTCTATAGGCTGATAATGATGAATGATAATGATGATATAATATTAGTATGGATAAGGGGTTCCATAACCGTAACGACTGTGAAAGATCTACGAACAACCGATACCATCGGCTCGTGCTTTCCGGGGCACGGGATGTCAGTGATGTCCACGATAAACTTTCGAAAGCCAATGTGATTTGAATATATTTGTGAATGTGAGAAAATCACATTGGTACTTGCCCAGATTTGAACCCACGACCTCTTACATGAGGGATGGGTGCCTTAACCACTGGGCCGTTACGACATTCCATTATATAATTCTTCAGACAAATAGGACAATCCAGCACATATTAGGCTAGACGATTGGTGTAACAAAAGTTTTTGATCAGTATTAGAAAAAGGATACATTGATATCAAAATTTTTTTTTACAAAATTTTATCAATATGTAGGGTAAAAGTTTTTTGGAATTTATATCTTTGTAGTACTCCAACCTTTTTTTTATTGAATGAGGAATAATAAAATGGCTCCTCCCGCTCTGGGCGGAACGGAAGAGTTGATGCGGTTTTTTTAATAGATAAGAGTAATTAAAGAGAAAGGCTTTTAAGTATAATCTATGCTCATTATAGTAAAGCAAAAGCCGGGATTTTTAAAGATTTGTAACACCCATGCGAAGCTGGGGCGGGTCGCTAGTTGTTTTATTAATTAATAGCTTTTGCCCGCGGCTTCGCTTGCGTTAGAAAGAGACAGAAAGTAGCCTATGTTACACTCCATCCATTCAACTATCTCCACTTAAAAAATCACGTCAATTCGTCGCTCCGTTTTGCCGTGAAAGAAAGACAAACATACAGACAGACAGACACACTTTCCCATTTATAATATTATTAGTATGGATGTATATTGATTAATGAATGTGACTTTAATAAAATGAGATAATCTCACAAACTATAAGTACCTCTTTCTTACAATCATAGTATATATTTCATGTATCTATGTATTTGTACATTATGTAAGTATCTACCTAAAGAAGAAATTATATCAGTACTTACAAAACTATTGTCAGGTTACCTCAAAGGATAAGGTCTATTTACCTTGTATGGAATCAGATAATAGTGTCTGGCTTGTATCATGATTTATATTTATTTTAATGTACTATTAATATTTTTATTGTTTTTTGTGTTTAAAATTTTAACGCCATCTATAAAGCTGTAGCGACACTATAAAGTAAGCGCCATCTATGAACGGTAATAGTATTTAATATTATAAATGCAAAACAAGATTAAGAAAAAGATCAAGGGAATTACCACAGATGGCGCTGATATCAAGATTGAAATACACCTGTAATATTTTGACTGACTCTTGGTTTTCAAAACGTTAGGTACTGTTTTGTAAACTGGTTAGAATGAAACACTTTTGAGCAATGGAAACTAATTATTCGTCATCAAACATGACAAATTTTACTTGCACACACTACAAAATAACCGCCATCTATGAACAGTGATAGTAAATAATATTGTAAATGCGAAACAAGATTAACAAAAAGTTCAAATGAATAACCACAGATGGCGCTGTAATCAAGATTGAAAACACACCAGTGATTTTTGACCGACTTTTATCACCTCTTTAGTTTTCAAAATGATACAGTTTTGTAAACCGGTTGGAGTGAAACACTTTTGAGCAACGAAAACTAATTATTCGTCGACAAACATAGCGAATTTCACTTGCACAGTTATTTTGATTCACTTTTTTCACCTGCTGTGCTATCTGTAAGTTCTCACTTCAGTGCTCACTTCCGATTCCGCGGTGAAAACTGTATTTAGGGATTCTGTAACCCAATGACAACTACGCTAGCGCCACATAATGAGAACGTAGGTGAAGGGAACTAGTTAACGATTTTTAGTGAAAAATTGGTGCCGATTCTCTTGTGCACAAACTAACGTAAATTTAAGTTAAGTGCATCTTTCTCTTTCCATTTCATAAAGAAAAGGACAGAAGATACATTTTAGTTTAATCCTGTCAAATTAGACAGCGCCTGATAAAAATTGACGTATATTTAGACGCCATGTTTTTAAATTGCGTCTAAATTATCTATGGAGTGTCTAAATTTGACAGGACTTAACTAAGAGTGCACTAAACTTAAATTTACGTTAGTTTGTGCACAAGAGAATCGGCACCATTGTCTAATTTGACATTGAATCCCATATTATTATACTTATTATACTTTTCACTTCAGATGAGTTAAGAAATGAGATCGAAATTGTATTCGCACGTGATTTCATACGGAATCGCACTGCTGTTGAGGAAATTCGTTGACAATTAATTGGTTTTATTTGCTTGTGCAAATAAAATCAATTTGTATTAATTAAATTCATTTTTGATTTAGTTTTTTTTTTTCGTGTGAAGTACTTTTGGGCAATAATCGTTGCGTTTCCTTTAAAAAAAAATTGACAGAGTGAATGTTTTTAATTACATTAAGTAAACAGTATTAATTTCCTGAATTTCAGTATTACAGGAAATACCATATTAATCCGTACTAGTATTATAAATGCGAAAGTAACTCTGTCTGTCTGTCTCTTCTTCACGCCTAAAGCACTGAACCGATTTGAATGAAATTTGGTACAGATATAGTCTGGGACCCGAGAAAGGACATAGGATAGTTTTCTTCCCGAAAATCCCCCGGGAACGGAAGCTATTAATCCACGCGGACGAAGTCGCGGGCATATGCTAGTAAAATATAAATAAACTTGCTAATCCGACTGACGATGTCCTGTTTTTCCTTAATTTATCCTTGTTTTAATAACAACAAACGCAACAAAAAAAGTATTGTGTATTCATGTAGCCTATTACTCGCTGATAACGGAGCTTTATATTGGTAAAATAGTTTTTCAAGTCGATTCAGTAGTTACGGTTACAGTTATGCGAACTAACAAACAATCAAATCTTTTCTCTTTATAATATTAGTACTTATAGATTACTAGCTTTTGCCCACGGCTTTGCTCGCGTTAAAAAGAGACAAAAAGTAGCCTATGTTACAATCCATCCCTTCAACTATCTCCACTTAAAAAATCACGTCAATTCGTCGCTCCGTTTTGCCGTGAAAGAAAGACAAACAAACATACAGACAGACAGACAGACACACTTTAATATTATAAAGAGGTAAAGTTTGAAAGTTTGTAGGTTTGTAAGTTTGTATGTAGGGGGTAATCTCTGGAACTACTGGTCCGATTTGAAAAATTCTTTCAGTGTTAGATAGCCCATTTATCGAGGAATGCTATAGGCTATAATATACCATCTACCGCTACGACCCACGGGAGCGGAGCAAGTAACGAAAAATGCGGGTGAAACCGCAGGGGACAGCTAGTTTAATAATATTAGTATGGATTTATGGATTAAGTACTTATGTTCTACAGTATTAAATAGTCATAGTTATTTATTTTATTTCATCATCAGTGGTAGGAGCGTATTATTAATCCGGGAACTGCGACTTTGATCAAACTTTTCTCGGGATTAGTATTCTAAAATATTCTTGGGTCCATTTATTTATTTTATCGATATATACGTTTATTTTAAATGCAATAAAAATAAATTAAACTAGATATCCCCCGCGGTTTTACCCGCGTAGTTTCCGTTCCCATAAGATTTTAGGGATAAAAATTATCTATGTTCTTTCTCAGGCTATGGATTATTTCTGTTCCAAATTTCATTTAAATATAAATAAAAATTTGCCGTGAAAGACAGACAGACACACACACAGACTTACCCATTTGTAATATTAGTATGGATTACCAGTGATCGGAAATTGGGCGCTATTACTATCATAAATATAGATATACTAGCTGCCCGTGCCCACTTCGTTGAGCGCCAAACATTTTAACTTAAAACTCAAAAACATGCGCTTCCCCAGACATAAGACTGAGCTAGATCGATTTCTCGTCCCCGAAAACCCCCACATATCAAATTTCAGCGAAATCGTTAGGGTCGTTTCCGAGATCACATGCTTTTTCAAGCAATTAGCGCCATCTGCCGGGCTGATTTGTGAATCTAAACCATCCAGGGCGCTACTCAAACGCATACAGAAAAATTCATTTAAATCGGTCAAGCCGTTTAGGAGGAGTTCAATGACATACACACGCACAGCAGAATTATATATATAAAGATTTTCGGGAATTTCTACTTTGATAAAATTTTTCTCGGGACTCAATCCGCCTTATTACAAACCAGGTTTTTCTCTAAACCAGGTTTAAACCATGTAGCTAGGTTTTGTATTTCGAATCTTGATTGTATTAGAATAAGATTCAAATTACAAAACCTGGCTCAATGGTTTAAACCTGGTTTAGAGAAAAACCTTGTTTTGTAATAGGCGGAATGATTGTTGGGGATTAAACGAATATTTTCATGTGATTGATATTTCACGCAATATAAATATTATTATTTAACACGATTAGTTTTTGTTTTGAGACCTGAGTATCGTCTGTCCTAAATAAGGAACTCCCATAATTAAAAAAAAAAACAAATAAAAAATTAAAATTAAGTTCGCGACACAAAGCCTCATACCACAATCAAGGTCAAATGCGTGGTTGCGGAATAGTTATAATAGTTACCGTGGCCCCGGAACTTAAAGGGCAACCGAGGAACGTGAGTGGTGGGTTTTAGTCACCGTGACCCCGGAACATAAAGGGCAACCGAAGGAACATGAGTGGGTTTTAGTCAGTAGGAGAGTAACTATTTAGTTATCTGTGGTAGAAGTCTGACACGGCCTCGACGGGAGACGACGGGAGAAGACGGGATTTTGCACATAGGTAGATTCTTAACACAAAAATATTAGACGCTTGTTTCGGATTTCGCATAAACTAATAATGTAAATTAGGTAGGTATCATAATTTTTAAATCAATTAAATTTCTATTGCGTAAAATGTTTTCAGATTTAAAAAAAACTTTTTCCAAAAAAAAGATAACCGACTTCAAAAACTAAAAGCTCAAAAATAACAGTCGGTGGCTTCTCTTCTGCCGGTCGAATTGTGTTGCCTTGCCACCGACTTCCGAAATAGTTATTTTTGAGCTTTTAGTTTTTCAAGTCGGTTATCTTTTTTTTGGAAAAAGTTTTTTATTTTTTACTTTTTAGTTAGAGTCCCAACAACGTTTTAGAGTAGCTTTAAAAAAAAATACGTTTTTCTATAAAATTTGAGGAGTTACCTCGATTTCGGCATAATACTATCATCAGATCCTGGACCTGATGACAATGGGACCATTAGTCTACCCTTTCAAACAAAAAAAGAATTGTTCTAATCGGTTGACAAACGACGGAGATATGCGCGAACAAACACAAAAAAAAACACAAACATCCGAATTGAGAACCTCCTCCTTTTTTTAGAAGTCGGCTAAAAAAATCTTTCGCTGTGTTAGTACATAAATAAGCCACGATATATCTGCCGACCCCAAAAACCCGAGCGAGCGTGAAGAAAGCAGGCTAGGACTAATACAAGTCTGAAGCACTAGGAATGAAAAGAAACATTTTATCTAGAAATGCATATTTTAATCCCAAATTATTACTGTTTGTGATATCTCTATAGAGCAGATATTACCGAGTTATTTTATTTGTACCATCGACCCAATGGAATCATGACCCACCATAAGCTTATTTTCCTACATACATTCAAATACAATGAGGTCGACAATCGCGTAAACATGTATTAAAAATGTCACACGTCTAGTCTTATTATTTTGACAGCTTCAAACGATTTGTCGTCGAAATGGGTCATGATTCAATTTTGTCGATAGTACATGGACTAGCTGTTACCGACGGTTTTGCTTGTGAATATGCTTTTAAACTGGTTTTTATACCAACTTTAATCTATACTGATAATATAAAGAGGTGAAATTTGTAAGTTTGTATGTAGGCGGTAATCTCTGGAACTCATGATCCGATTCTAAAAATTTTTTCACTGGCAGAAAGCTACATTATTCCTGAGTGAGTGCTATAGGCTATATAATATCACGCTATGTCCTACGGGAGCGAGGCAGTAACCAAAAACCTAACGAAACGCGGGTGAAACCGCAAGGAACAGCTAGTGCCTTATATTTTACTACTACAGTAATATCAGTTTTTTGGTAACTAAAAAAAGAAGATAAAAAGTATTCTATGTCCGTCGTGTCGTGGTCCTAAGCTACCTCCCCACCAACTTTCAGCCAAATCGGTTCTGCCGTTCTTGAGTTATAAAATGTGTAACTAACACGACTTTATTTTATATATATATAGATTACTCTAATTTAATTAGCAATGTTTGTTACAAAAATTTGATCCTTATGACTGACCCTATCGATTGATGCCACAAATGTACAGTCACGTGTATAAACATACTAGCTTTTGCCCGCGGCTTCGCTCGCGTTAGAAAGAGACAAAAAGTAGCCTATGTTACTCTCCATCCCTTCAACTATCTCCACTCAAAAAATCACGTCAATTCATCGCTCCGTTTTGCCGTGAAAGAAAGACAAACAGACAGACAGACAGACAGACACACTTTCCCATTTATAATATTAGTATAGACTATATTGTGGAATCTGTATTAAATAAGTTTAAAATTGAAACAAACGAATCATCGTCATTTAAATTTTAAACAGTTATCTATACTGAATCACATGATTGTGCTCATAATATAGACTTTACGGCGTTACGGCAACAGCGATTCGTCCGCTCAGGGCAAAAACAAGAATTTTCTTGCTCCCTCTTTTCCATAGAAAACTACTGTTTGGAACGAACTTCAATTTTCTAAAAGAATGACTCCTTGGCAATTCAAAAGTACCTTGTAATTATGCTTTATTTGAATAATTAATTGTTTTGAGTTTGAGCTTAAGTTTATTAATTTTGTTCAGTAAAGTTTTGGATGATACCTTTTTTAAAGCTGTTTTTTCAACCGTCAAAATGAAAACCCGTTTTCAGTCACACCGTATAAAAAATTCAAAATTATTTAATAAGTGTTATTTTGCGTGAGAATAAAAATTTCGGTATCATCAGCTCTAGAGAGATACCGCGCCGGTACTCAGAGTAACTGCTACTTGCCACTCAGCGCGCAATAACACTGGATTTGTATGTACCTGTCGCAGGCAAACTAGTAACGTCGGGCGGTACGCAACATGACTAGGATTAGAATGTTTTAAACCTTCGAACACACGTGATTCTAGACACAATAGAAAGACAATAGCAGCTTGACAGCCGGCTGTCACTTGGTCGTTGAAAGGTTAACGCTATTGTTAGAATAAGGAAGACAACATAAAAAATTGCATTCAATTTAGTCACTCTGATAGACCGGCCAAAAATATGGGACACGAATTTTTTGCTTTATCAAAATAATAAAAAAAATACAAAGATAAAGAGCAATAAAGTTACGGAGAGGGGCTCTTGACGTCACCGTTCAGCTAAAATTGTATCAGATCGTGACGTCACGCGAAACTTCAACGCACTACCTATATCGTCGTCATTTTTCGTTAAAAAAAAAACAAAAAAATACGTGTCCAAAATTTTTGATAATATAAATAACTGACGGACAACTTACTTTTTTTAACGTCTTGCCGATTTGGTGAAATCGAATTAATGTTTTAAATTCATTTAAAAGGACATTTTTGTTTCTAGCTTCGGCAGCTTCGGCTGTGCATTGATATGTTAACAGCAATGATATTTTAAGTAAATATTTTCAGTAAAAAAATGTAGATTGGTTATATGCAGTCAAAAAGTGGCACATTAAAAGTTTGCCAATTGGCAAACATGATACTGAGTATTGCGTTGACATTTGACGTTTATCTTTTTTTCACTCGCACTACTTCAATCATGTCATCCTACTATGACGTGTAATGTATGTGTGCGTAAGTGTGCCGTTTTTGAAGATAGGATTTCGTTTGGGTAACCTATCTACGCCTTTATTACTTAAAATATCATTGGTTTAACAGTCCGTCAATCAGTTATGTTGTTGTTGTTGTTATTTGTTGTTGTTGTTGTGTTACAGTTTACCAATTTAAACCGACTTGAAAGAGGCGAGGGACATATAAACAATATCTTAACTTTTGACTAAAGGTCTCATGAAAAATTAATTTTTTTTAACACGCGCGCTAGATACCTTGGATGCTTGTTAAGGCCAGAGTCACACCGGAATGGCAGCGGCCGGCAGCGGCGCGGCGAGCACTTCCAGTGTGAAATAATTTTAAACTTTAACTACATACTTAAAAGACTAGTATCGCTTGAAAAGCTTGAAAAGGTCGCGAGGCTGCCAGCGGCCGCCCGCGGCGCCGCGAGCGGCCGCGCGCCTCTTGTTTCTAGCGACGCTGGCGGCCGCTGGCGGCCTCGCGGCGCCGCGGGCGGCCGCTGCCGGCCGCTGCCATTCCGGTGTGACTCGGGCCTTACTCCTATTATTCTGCTTTGTTTTAGCGGTAAGTCTTACATATTAAATTAATAGTTTTTATACGACAAACGAATTAAATGTTATTTTTTACAAGTATGAATTTACCAAAAAAGTTTAAAAGTTTTTGTAAAAGTTTTTTCTCATTTAACTACTTAAAAATTCGCAAGTTTAACCGCAACAAATCCAGTATTACAACTTATGATCCGCCATTATTGAGAATGCACGAACGTTGGCGCACAATCTGATAGCCAACCCATTCAATACCACAATGGCCTGATATGAATGAACGAATGAAAATGAATGTGAACCAAACGCATCGCTTTACTGAAAATTTCAATGAGGCCTTGGAAAAATCTATGGAAACAAATAAAATAATAGTAAAATAAATAAATAAATATCCCGGGACAACTCATACGCGGTCATCTGATCCCAAACTAAGCAGAGCTTGTACTATGGTAACCAGACAATTGACAAACATTCTTACATACCTATATAATTTACTAGCTTCTGCCCGCGGCTTTGCTCGCGTTAGAAAGAGACAAAAAGTAGCCTATGTTACTCTCCATCCCTTCAACTATTTCCACTTAAAAAATCACGTCAATCCGACGCTCCGTTTTGCCGTGAAAGAAAGACAAACAGACAGACAGACAGACAGACAGACAGACAGACACACTTTCCCATTTATAATATTAGTATGGATAAATACTTACAAATTATAGATAAATTACACCCAGACACAGAACGAACAATCATACTTATCACACAAAAATAGCTCTGTGTGGGAATCAAACCCACGACCTCCGGCTTAGCAGTCAGGGTCCCTTACCACTAGACCAACAGCGGGAAATCATCAAATAACTTCTCCCGTCCTGGGACGTCTGTGAAGTCCGTCTGGGAAGCCCTCCCGCCGCAGGGCGTGTCAGACTTTTACTGACTAAAACCCACTCATGTTCCTTCGGTTGCCCTTTATGTTCCAGGGTCACGGTAACTATTATCAACATTCCGCAACCTCGGCAGGCGTTGGCCGCGGACCTGGTCCTAGCCGGACGGCGAATAGGGTAACCTGGAATGAAAGTTGATGTGAAAATCCGTCCTTTTCAAAGCTACTACACGAGCAAAGCCACTGGCAACAGCTAGTATACCTTTGTGGATAAAATGGTAAACAGAATGACTGTTGATATATCAACGCACAGCCCAAACCGCTGCTCCTAGAGACATGAAACTTGCAGGGTGTGTTCTTTATGAAGAGTAGATAACCACTTAGAAAGTTTTTTTTTAATTCTTCACCTAATAGAGTGAAATTGTGGTTGGAAGTTTAACATCCACGCAAAGCCAGTTTAATCTTTCAACGACTAAGCGACAGCCGGCTGTCGGGCTGCTATTGTCTCTCTATTGAGTCTCGAAACACGTGTGTTCGAAGCTTTAATAAGTTGTCATGGTATTTGATATGTTAAACATATAATGGTGCCGATTCTCTTGTGCACATCCTAACGTAAATTTAAGTTAAGTGCATCTTTCTCTTTCCTTTTAATTAAGAAAAGGACAGCAGATCAAATATTAGTTAAGTCCTGTCAAATTTAGACACTCCATAGATAATTTAGACGCAATTTAAAAACATGGCGTCTAAATATACGTCAATTTTCATCAGGCGCTGTCTAATTTGACAGGATTAAACTAAAATGTATCTTCTGTCCTTTTCTTTAAGAAATGGAAAGAGAAAGATGAACTAGCTTAAATTTACGTTAGTTTGTGCACAAGAGAATCGGCACCATTATCATAACAGTCACAGAGATATCTCTATCATCATATATATGATAATATTCTAGTTCAGGTGGTATGTGTGTGTTCCTAAGTATTGACAGCTAAGGTAGGTGTCACAGTGGGCAGAGGTAGCGATAAACGCACCAAATCGCGGTCGGCGACTGGGGCCGCGGTCCAAGAAATACAAAGTCCATAACTAAATTGTGCATTGAATTGTCATCATCATCATCTCTCTAGTCTTTTCCCAACTATGTTAGGGTCGGCTTCCAGTCTAACCGGATTCAGCTGGATACCAGTGTTTTACGTGAAGCGACTGCCTATCAGACCTCCACAACCTAGTAACTGGGCGACACGATACCTATGGTTAGACTGGTCAGACTTTCTGGCTTTACCAGTAACGACTGTCAAAGTTCTACGAATGACAACCGGGACCAACGGCTTTACGTGCGTACCGAGGCACGGGATGTCAGTGAGGTTCAAGATTGTATGTAAGGAAATGTATTGTTTTTGCAAATAAGTATATCCTGGACTGCAAATCTTACTAAAGAATTATGGTTTGCTGGAAGAAATTCAATTTATGGGTATTATTTATAGTAATAATGTGTGTGTGTGTGTGTAACTCGGTGGATGATAATGATGATGGATTAATAAAATAATAAATACCTTGGGACAACACGGCAGAGCTTATATACCCATACAACTGATATAAGGTCATAGCTCATTAGAGCCACCCGGCACCCACTCTGCACCGCCTCGCCTCCTGCTGCTAGTATTCTTTATATGGACTTGTATGGGCATGCGCTCACTGTATCATCTCCGTAGCGTCAACGGATCGCCTCGGTTATAAGGCGAGTCGGTGCGGAGTGGTTGCCGGGTGGCTCTAATGAGCTATGACCTCTACTCAACTTCAATAATTTATAAATACATACAAATTACAGATAAATTACACCCAGGCACACACAAACAATTATATTTGTCCTGGGTGGGAATCGAACCCACGACCTTCGTCTTAGCAGTCAGGGTCACTAACCACTAGACCAACACTGTAAAAAGCACGGTGTTCACAAAACCTATCAGCATGCGAATTAAACGCGCTGCTCATGCCACTAACATACGGCCCTAACGCCGTGTCCATGCATACAGACGTGCCAAATTAGGCAATACACACACAGGTGACAAAAAAACTCTTTTGACTTCCAGTCAATGTACACTAGGTACGCGTTAAAATAGTTATTAGAATTTAAACTTTATGTTTTAAAAGCTTATAATATCTTTAAGAATATAATCAAGTAGAAATGTTTGTTGGTTCAGACGCGCTCATCTTTAGCGAATAAAAAAAATGAATTTAATATGTTTTTTGTATACTTTAAAGAAACACAATAATATGCTACTTTCGCCTGCAGCTTCTCCCGAACTTTAATCCACTATTTCACCTCTTTAGAGGTCGAATAAAAAATCTTAGTGGATAGTTACCATTACAAAGATCACACCCTGTTTTTTTAGGGAGTGGGAAATCATCAAATGACTTGTCCCGTTCCGGGCGGGGCGAGCGGGCGAGTCACACTTTTACTGACTAAAACCCACTCGTGTGCCTTGCCATTGGTCCTATCGTGCTGACTGCTCTTTGAGGCGCACGTGGAACAAAACGCACCGTCGACACGGGCCTGGTCCTTGTCGGGCGGCGAGCGTACCCATCACTCGCCGTCCACAGACCCGCCCAACTCTCGACGTCTACGCCTGGGTCCCTGTCCGGGACATGAGGCTTGACGCTGCATCACGCGCGCCACCGCCTCCTTCTCCAGCATAACTGCTTCGCAGAAGTAGGCGACTTCCCATTCAGTCTCGCCTCAGAGCATGGCCTAAACCAGCGCTGGGCGCCACCACCGTTATACTCGACCGTGTCCTCCAGGCGACCGTTACTGCAGTAGTGACACCCAGGCGTCGCTTCCGCCCGAATCCGACACAGGAACTTCCCGAAATGACCGTGACCGGTGAGGACCTGTGTCAGGCGATACGTGAGAGCGCCGTAGCGCCTCTCCAGCCACTCCTTAAAGAGGGGTCTTACCGCCGCAATTACGGCGTGCTCAAAGATCACCACACCCTTCAGGTTTCATATCGCTAGGATCAGTGGTTTCCGTTGAAATATCACCTAGTCACATTTTTTTTTTTGGTGAGTGGGAAATCATCAAATGACTGCTCTCGTCCTGGGTGCGGCGGGAGGGCGTGTCAGGCTTTTACTGACTAAAACCCACTCATGTTCCTTCGGTTGCCCTTTATGTTCCAAGGTCACGGTAACTATTATAAACATTCCGCAACCTTTTACCTAGTCACATCGTGATAGCTCTGTGGTTAAGGAGCGTGCCTTTCATCAGTGATGTGCGTTCGAATCCGGGCAGGAACCAATGTGACTTACTTCATTTTATTTAGATAGATATTGCTAGTTTGATAGGACCTGATAGGACCATGTAGTTTAATGACTTGATCTCTTTATGAGATAAGCATACAGATTTCAGTGGGCGTGTTCCAACAGTGCTAACATTTGTCTAAAACTGTAAGGAGCACAACGCCTGACATGCTATTACGACTAACTCCGCGGGACAAGCCTTCTCTTGACCGCCATGACCGAATTTCGACCTGAAGAGTAGTATTATTATTACATTAACCTAGAAGGTACTTATTATGACATTTTAGGTAAAGTTACACTGGCCTTTTGGCATATTGCCAAGTTTCAAAGCCATATGCAGTTTCTTGCACATTCTTCTCCATAATTATATGTAACTTATGTCGAGATTAATAGCATGTGCTCTGACCAGAAGTTACAGTATTTGAAGTAACCTTTCGTCGACCAGGCGACAGCCGGCTGTCGAGCTGCTATTGTCTTTTTATTGTGTCTCGAATATCGTGGGTTCGATGGCTATAAAAAATAGTGAAACAAATATCTATGCACCTTATTTATGAAGATACTAGCTTTTGCCCACGACTTCGTCTGCGTGTAATAATAGTTCCCGGTCCCGGCGGATTCCCGGAATGAAAACTATCCTCTCCTATGTCCTTTCTCGGGTCCCAGACTATATCTGTACCAAATTACAATCAAATCGGTTCACTGAGAGAAGAAGAGACAGACAGAGTTACTTTCGCATTTACATTGGTGCCGATTCTCTTGTGCACAAACTAACGTAAATTTAAGTGAAGTGCATCTTTCTCTTTCCATTTCTTAAAGAAAAGGACAGAAGATACATTTTAGTTTAATCCTGTCAAATTAGACAGCGCCTGATGACAATTGACGTATATTTGGACGCCATGTTTTTAAATTGCGTCTAAATTATCTATGGAGTGTCTAAATTTGACAGGTCTTAACTAATATTTGATCTTCTGTCCTTTTCTTAATTAAATGGAAAGAGAAAGATGCATTTAACTTAAATTTACGTTAGTTTGTGCACAAGAGAATCGGCACCAATATTAAGTATAGAAGTATGGATTATACATCTCTCTAACCCTTTCTCAATTATACTTATAGGGAACGGCTTCAAACCTAACCGGATTCAGCTGGATACCAGTGTTTTACGTGAAGCGACTGCCTATCAGACCTACACAACCCAGTAACTGAGCGACACGATATCCCTTGGTTAGACTGGTCAGACTTCCTGGCTTCTGACTACCTGGTACTCTATTAAATTTTACGTATGACGACCGGGAGTAACGGCTTTATGTGTTTTCCGAGGCACGGGATGTCAGTGATGTCCAAGACAAACTTTACAAAGTACAGTCGGTGATAGCTATTACCTGACCCACCCTGAGAACGAACGAATTTGAACCCTCTGTTAATAACTTTAAAGGCTATTCAATTTGTATGAATACATCAGACTTGCACTACTCGATGAACAGAGACAATCGATACGCAAACTTGATCTTTAAAACGTTAGTGTTAGGGTATTTATAATTTTGTCATGCAATTTTGATTTTTATGTGTTAGACTTAGAGTTTATCAGAGTATTATAAAATAATAATTGTCATTGCTAGTAGTCGTTTATTCTAAGTTTATATTCAAACATATCTGGTCTCGTGGTCCGTGAGCAATGTCTGAGACGAACAAGATGCGGGTTCAAATCCTACGCCAAAAACATAGTTTTATGATATTTTTTTAATTTACAATTTATTCTATATTGTGTTTTTTTTATTCAAAATATGATTTATAAAATCTGGTTAATTTAATAAATCATGATTGAATTAAATACAATAACAACAGAAATGAAAAACAATAATGATAATGAAATCGATTTTATTCAATATAATTATATAACTTACAAAAGCTAAAACATTAAAAACAATAGAAAACATTTTTTTAAATTTGTTTCTTTTTTAAAAGTAGGTAAATAATCTGTTACATTTTTACAAAGAGTTTAATGTAGTGAATCAACATGTTATATTATGTTTAGAAATAAATAATATTTCTATTTTATAACAATAACATCACCACAACTGTCATACCTACTTATATAAAAATGTAAGTGAAAATAGCACTAAATACTTTGACATTTTACCTGGTTTGTAGATATTATTTTAGTTTTAAATTATGATTATGATCGTAAAAAGGACTTGCTTATTTATCGTATGAATCACTCCTTTAGAAATGATTATAACAGCAGTTTATTAAACACACACCCGGCATGTAAATTTTGTTGTTTGCGGGTGCTGTCTTAATAGCGAAGTGGAGCACCGTCTTTCTCTATGATTTGTTGTAAAGGACTTCTCGTCAGTGAATATGACTACATGTTCTTCCCAATTAAAATCCAAATATTCTTGGGCATAACGGGCTCTTGCTTGGCGATGAGCAGCAGATAATTGAATTTTACGTGCCAGCTTATATTGTTTCATTCCAGCAGCATGCAAATGTTTTCTAACTGTTTGAACTGAAACGTTATACTACACTGCAGTGGACGAAGTAGATGTGAAAGGATTATTAATATGTTCACGAACAATAGCTTGGTGTCGTTCTGACACGGGAGTAAACATGACAGGTTTTGGTCCTGACTTATCCTTTTGAACATTTCCTGTTTCTTCAAAACGTCTTAACCACAATCTGACTATATTTCTCTGAAACAATGAAAAAAATCATTTTACGTTTAAGCTTGGAAAAATAAGGCGTTTAAGTATAAAATCTTAAAATAAAATTGTTTACGTCAGGACATAAGCAATATAGCTACTAACAAAGTATAAATTTAGAAGAAAATACTTACTGCTTTAAGTCTTAGTTAAGCCTATTGAGTAGACCCCCCCCCCATTATTTAGTGGTAAGCTTAGGTTTTAATTATTACTAACATTAGTTATAAGTGATAAATTGTTACTAACAAAATTGTGGTGTCTATGGACTTTGTGGTCCGAAATAAATGATTTTTATTTATTATTTATTAAGTCTCCTAGCAATCTCTCTGATGCCAACATTCTCTTCGTGCAAATAGATTATTTTGAATTTTAAATAATCACTCAATTGAGACATGATAATAAAACTCAATAATAAAAATTAAAAAATTGGAAAAGATGCTGTTTTTCGTAATTTAGTAAGGCAAGTTAAAAAAATGTTCGCACATAGTCACTGCTTATTACGCGTAGACTGGCATTAGTTGTATTGTATTATGAGTATCACAGTTAATTTTTGTTTTCCTACCCATATCCCTAGTTATATTTGAATACCAGTTTTATATTGAATACGCATATTTGTTTTTCAACTACCCACTTGTTATAAGTTAGACGAATATATTACCAATTTAGAAATTATTATATTTGATGAATTTGTCTGATTCTTTACAATAATGCAAGAATACTTTACGGAAGAAATTCTAAATAGGAAACAAAACATTACAACAAATCCTTGATACAGGATTTGAACTCTCACTTTGCTCGTCCCAAACTTTGTGCACGGCCACGAGACCAGATCTGCTTGAGAATAACGTTTAAAATAAGCTACTACTAGCATGATACTAATTATATAACAATATTCTGATAAACTTTAAGTCTTACGGAATAAAATTCAAAATGGTATGACAAGTAATTATAAATATCCTAACGCTAATGTTTAAAGTCCAAATTTGCGTATCAGTTGTATTTGTTCCTCGAGTAGCGCTGCCAGTCTGATAAATTCATACGAATTGAATAACCTTTAATGTTACAAGCAGAGGGTTCAAATTCGTTCGTTTTTAGGGTGGGTCAGGTAATAGCTATCACCGACTGTACATATGAATTGAAAAAGTCACATTGGTACTTGTCCGGATTCGAAATCATCACTTCTTTCACAGAGGGGGGCGCCTTATCCACTAGGCCATCACGACATCCATCGAAAAAGAAATATTTGTTTCATTGACGTTAAAATGGTATGTTGTATTGTTGTGTTGTTATTTAGGGATACAAACAAAATAATCGACGGCCTTGACTCAAAACTAAAAAGTCATTTATTCAATAAATCCGTTTACAGGCTATGATGTTATAAGTAAAAAAGTGTAGATACCAAGGTTATATGCAGTCAAAAAGTGGCCCAATTGACCATCATGATACTGAGTATCGCGTTGACATTTGACTTTTACCTATCTCTTTTTCACTCGCACTATTTCAATCATGTCATCCTACTTTGACGTGTAATGTATGTGTGCGTCAGTGAGCCCTTTTTGAAGATAGAATTTCGTTTGGGTAACCTATCTACGCCTTTTTTCCTTAAAATATCATTGGTTTCTATTCTATAGAGAAGACTAGGTATAGTCGCCGACTACAAAAGTGGCTAATTTGTACTTGCATATTTTAGCTTAAACTTATTATTCTAAATACTCATCTATTTAATACGAGGGTCCGTAAATTTAAAAGGACTCTGTAGTAATTATTTTGAATCTGTCAAGTTTGTAATCTGTGTTTGTAATTATTTGGAATCTGTGTTCTTCTTTACCTATCTACCAATGATTGATTTACCTATCTATCAATGAATTAAGTAATTTACTTAAAATATAACAATAATAATAATAATACGCTGGCAACACCTATAACGTCATCGTCCAGTTTTCTTGTGTTGTGTTTATAATAAATTTAACGGTGATTTATCGGTGACATATGTCACCATGGAAAAAATGATTGTCACAACAGGTCACAACAATTAACACTATGAAACACAGAAAACAAAAGGAAAAACGATGATAACTAGATCAGCGGCACGTAAAGCACGCCCACCATCACCGGACCCGTCGCTCAGCTCCGCCTCGCCGCCGCCGGAATCCAGCCCCACCGTGAGTGCTGTGACACCGGCCGTGGCAGTTGCGTCGAGCTCGAGCGACGAGTACTTCTCTCCGCCGACGTCGCCACCACCTGTTCGTCGGCGGGGAGGTCGCCGGCCACCAGATCGCTTGGGACTTCGAGGCCCACCGGCCTCTGATAGGGTCCCCGCTCCTGGTGGAAGTGCGCGCATGCGATGGACGCAATCTATCAACGAAAACGTCATGCGCGCATACTATGGGGCTACAGAAGGGGGGAATAATCTGACCGCGTACCGTGTTCGGATGCTCTCTCTGTTTCAGGTGCTTGAGCCAGCTATCAACGTTTCGGCACAACGACTGTCGGATCAGGTCCGTGTTATCCAGCGTAATCATATGTTGGATAGCACTGTGCTTGATCGCCTGCTAACGGAAATGCAGGGAAGCCGTGGCTAATTTGTACTTGGAATCAGGATCGCTGCCCCAGTTTTTAACAACAGGAATAACCCACCTGCTCCATAAGTCAGGTAGTACAGCGGAACCCAAAAATTATAGACCAATCACATGTTTACCTACGGTCTATAAAGTTCTTACATCTATTTTGAGAGCTAAAATCAACAAACATATAGAGATTAATGGTATCATGTCTCCCTCTCAAAATGGATGTAAGAATGGGTCCCGCGGTACTAAGGAGCTACTCCTGATTGATATTGCCATCAACCAACAGGTTCGTCGATCCCGAAAGGACTTGTCGACATGTTGGATAGATTACAAGAAGGCCTATGACTCTGTGCCACATGCATGGCTTGTGAGGGTGCTGGAGTTGTATAAGATAGATGCAACTCTGCGCACCTTCTTGGAGTCATGCATGGGACAATGGAGAACGGTGCTTCGCTATCCAGGATGTCGACAAACCCAGAAGAATAGCGAACCGATAGGGATTGAGCGGGGCATATCCCAGGGAGATAGTTTGAGTCCGCTTTGGTTTTGCCTAGCCTTGAATTCTCTAAGCACACTGTTGGAGGATTCAGGCCTGGGCTATCGGTTGAGGAGAGGAGGTCAGGTAATATCTCACCTTCTTTACATGGATGATCTGAAACTCTTTGCCCCCAACGATTTGCAACTGATGGAGCTACTGAAGGTGACAGAAATTTTCAGTAGTGCCATCAGGATGGAATTTGGTGTGGACAAATGTGCGGTCATGCATGTCAAACGAGGGAAGATTATGGAATCCGAGGGAGTTCAACTCTCGAATTCCATAAGCCTTAAATCCCTCTCTTCAACCGAGACATACAAATATTTGGGTATGTCGGAAGCGTTAGGCATTAATATCGCTGGCGTGAAGCAATCATTGAAGGAGCGCTTCTTTGGCCGTCTGAACAAAGTTTTAAGCAGTCTTTTGTCGGGCGGAAATAAGGTGCGCGCCTTTAATGGTTGGGTCATGCCAGTGTTGATGTACTCTTTCGGCATACTCAAATGGACTCAAACGGAACTCGATGCCTTGGATAGGAAGGTCCGTACATTGTTGACGGCATATCGGATGCATCACCCGCGATCATCAGTAATGAGGCTGTATATCCCGCGGAAATGTGGAGGACGAGGCTTTCTTAATGCTAAGTCTCTCCACAACCGCGAGATATACAATCTCAGGGAATATTTCCTTAAAGCTGACGTGGGGATGCACCGAGATGTGGTCACTGTGGACAAGGACCTCACTCCGCTCTCCTTAGGTAAAGAGAACTGGCGCAAACCTGTAGTGCTTGAGACGAAGGATCGTGAGGAAGTATGGCAGAGTAAGGAGCTACACGGACGGTTTTTCCGGGCCCTGCACGGGCCCGATGTAGACTTTTTAGCGTCCGTTTCCTAGCTACGATTCGGTGACCTATTTGGGGAAACCGAAGGTTTTGTCTGTGCAATTATTATGAAAGAGATTTATCTGAAGAGAGATTTATTGTGAAAGATGGTACGGTTGACATATGTCGGGCGTGTCACCTGCCAGGAGAATCGATCCGACACATTATCTCTGGTTGTTCTCGTCTTGCTAATGAAGAGTACTTGCATAGGCACAACCTCGTGGCCAGGATTATCCATCAGCAACTTGCTCTGAGATACGGCCTCGTAGAATCTGAAGTACCGTACTACAGGTATGTGCCCGACCCAGTTCTTGAAGATGGCAATGTCACATTGTACTGGGATCGATCCATCATCACTGACAGGACTGTTGTAGCAAACAAGCCTGATATAGTGGTGGTGGATTGATTGGAGCGGCGCGCAATGCTCGTTGACATAACGGTCCCGCATGACGGGAACCTCGTGAAGGCCGAGAAAGATAAACAAATTAAGTATATCGACTTGGCTCGCGAGGTTGTCGACATGTGGGATGTGGACTCAGCGGTCATTGTGCCGATAGTTGTTTCTGCCAATGGTTTAATAGCCAAGAGCCTCGACCAACACCTAAGGAGGCTCTCGTTGAATGGCTGGATCAAGGGCTTGATTCAGAAGGCAGTACTTCTGGACACGGCTCGCATCGTTAGGAGGTTCCTCTCTCTGGAGTCCTGACCACCGGTAGCTTGGACCCTGTTCCCGATGCCGGTGGGTTCCTGTTTTTTATATTTTTAAATGTTTTTGTTTTTTTATAATAATATTTAAAAATGTAAATTATGTGTATTAAAATAAATAAATGAGAATAATAATATCTACTGTATTTTATACTCACTCATCTATTAGTGAAAACTTGAAATTGGCCTTAGTCTTAATAATCTGTTTATTTTTATTTTCTCTTATTAGCTGTAAGTTTTCCTAATATAATAAAATAAAATACTTAGTTATGTAAAAGAATTTTGTCATTACTTCCTAGCACAAACTTCTTTACGTAGAACTCTAGCCTTCTCCTACAACAGAGTATTTATAAAACTGCCACACGACATCGGATCCCTGTTTATATTTAATTAATGGTTGAAATAAATATCGTAACAAAAAGTTTGCCCAAAGTTTTTCCATTTTGGTCGCGTAGCGTCATTTCAGGGGGTCGATGGTACCATATATACTCGTATGTTTTAATCTGAGGTTTAAGAAAAAAAAGTAAAGAAAAGCTTAAAGAAATTAAGCAACGTTTTTTTTTCGGCATAGATTTATATGTCACGGACATTTTATAAAGGAGAAGAGGACTTCTGGGTCTAGCAGTTTAGGAGTTAACAAGTTGAATTTTTTTTTAAAAACCATTACACATTTTCTAAAGTAAATCACAAAATATGGTACCATATTTCTTCCTAGGAAGCGAGAAAACTTAAATTAAGTTAATGAAACGAAATATTCGATATTGGTGCCAATTCTCTTGTTCACAAACTAACGTAAATTTAAGTTAAGTGCATCTTTCTCTTTCCATTTAATTAAGAAAAGGACAGAAGATAAAATATTAGTTAAGTCCTGTCAAATTTAGACACTCCATAGATAATTTAGACGCGTTTTGAAAACATGGTGTCTAAATATACGTCAATTTTCTGTGGCGCTGTCTAATTTGACAGGATTAAACTAAATTGTATCTTTTGTCCTTTCCTTTAAGAAATGGAAAGAGAAAGATGCATTTAACTTAAAATTAGTCTAGTTTGTGACCAAGGGAATCGGCACCATTGTGTGATAGCGACTGGTCGCAGTAACTCTAATGCTAGCAGAGTCTTGGAAGATGAGGCGATTTTAACAGTTATTCTTCAGTGACCTGTTTCGTAAATGAAACAAAACATAATATTGTAATATAACCTCACTTTTACTATATTCATATGTACATAACTTGTTTCTTGGATAGCCAAATTTCACAAAACACAATAACAAATAAGGCTAGTTTGAATCATTTAACCTACCGTATTTCCTATTATTTACCTTGGCCCAGGAACCCAATTCTCGTGCGTTAGATAAATATCGAAATCGATATTTATCAAATTAAAATGGCGGATATCGAGTTATTTGGATAAATCAGTATTCTCAGTTAATCAAGTGAGATAATTATCCAACCATTTCATTCATTTGTCATTGAGTTTTGTGATATTTTTGATTGATATAAGACTCTCGATATCTTATCGAATTCGATATTATATCACATAAACCGAGAATTAGGTCCCAGGGATGTATGGAGTCATTCCCTTCTCCTTTAATGACTTTACCAACTGTAAATCTGATCACTGCAGGGTTTGCCCTGCAGTGATCAGATTTACAGTTGCCTCTTCGTCTCAAAGAGCAGTCAGCACGTGACGAAGCCCTCTAGGGCCAATGCTTGCCGGGGTTGCGAAATAGTTACCGTGACCCCGGAACATAAAGATCAACCGAAGGAACAAGGGTGGGTTTTGAAAAAGTCTGACACGCCCGCCCCGCCTAGGTCGTGAGAAGTCATTTGATGATTTCCCATATACAAAAAAAGTGCAGTCCACCTAGATCTAATTTTTGCTGGCGACTAATTTTGACCCCTACCAAACTTAACTCTCACCTCACCAAACCTCATGCTAACATCTAACCACGAGATTTGACAGCACAAAGTAAACCCCCGGTTACCTCTAACCCCGCGGTTCAACCGACCCGGCTCAGGTGGTCGCTAATACGCCTTGAGTGACTCGTCCTTTCTCCGGTAAACGTCGCTTTTACAATTTATACATATTTATACACTTGTTTATAATTATACAACTTTATGTTTACAGGGAAGAGATATTATTATTAGGTGGAGTTTTTTTAATGTTGCCTTATGTTAGGGGTTTCTTCTTCACGTGGGTACATATGAACATGAGCTTGGCTTGGGAGGGGTAAGAAAGGAGAGACAATGGTGCCGATTCTCTTATTCACAAACTAACGTAAATTTAAGCTAAGTGCATCTTTCTCTTTCCTTTTAATTAAGAAAAGGACAGAAGATAAAATATTAGTTGAGTCCTGTCAAATTTAGACACTCCATATAGATAATTTAGGGTTTACTAATGTTTGCCATAATTTAATATGCCATAATTTCATATGCCATAATCGTATTTGCCATAATTTCATTTGACATAACGCTTCATTTGCCATAATCATGAAATGATATAATATCATTTCCCATAATTTCATTATTCATAATCGATCAAATGCCATAATAATTAAAATCCATAATTTTGTTTGCCATACTTTTCATTTTCAATAATGTCATTATCCATAACATTTATTTACCATAATATTCATTTGCCAGCATACCAACCTAACGACAGCATGCAAGCAAGCATACAGCATGCATGCAGCAAACTGGCAAGCATGCAGCATGCAAGCAAGCATGCAGCAAGCAAGCGAGCATGAAGCATGCAAGCAAGCATACAGCATGCAGGCAAGCATACAGCATGCATGCAGCAAACAAGCAAGCATGCAGCATGCAAGCAAGCATGCAGCAAGCAAGCAAGCATGAAGCATGCAAGCAAGCATACAGCATGCAGCATTCAAGCGAGCATAAAACATGCAGCAGGCAGGGTTTCTGTCACGGCTCCGGCGCTGCGGGTCTCCGGCGGCCCCACGCGCCTACGCGATTTTAAATAACACTCTAGGGGTAGGACAAACAAGACTACGTGGAGTCGGTTTTGCAGCAATTCGGTTCTGTCACTAACTTTTGTAGCACAGCATGTTAAATTTTTAACCAACAATATTATTTAATTGTTACAGAAACTATAGCAAATTGGTTAGGCCTACTAGTCTGGGTGTTAACTATACTTATTGATGGTATAATTTTTTATTAATTATATCAAATGTTGCTTATGTCAAGTGTCGATTATGGAATGTATTACTTATGGAAACTAATTATTATGGCATATGTTATTATGGAAACTCATTTTATGGCAAATGAAAGTTATGACAAGTAAATTGTTATGACACGCGTTGTTAGTATAAATGAAATTAGTGCAAGTGAATATTATGAGCAGGGACGATTATGGAAAATAAAAATAGGACAAATAATATTATGGGAAACAAGAGAATACCATAATTTAGACGCGTTTCGAAAACATGGCGTCTAAATATACGTCATTTTTTTTCAGGCGCTGTCTAATTTGACAGGATTAAACTAAAATAAATCTTCTGTCCTTTTCTTTAAGAAATGGAAAGAGAAAGATGCATTTAACTTGACTTAAGTTAAGTTTGTGAACAAGAGAATCAGCACCATATTTAATTTATGTGCAATTAAAAGCACAAAATCAGCAGAAATATTAACGTTCCAAGCCCCGTGCAAATTGCTCTGATTCCTAGAAACTGTATGAAGATCTATAACTGTGGTTTTTGAGTGGGAATTCGAGAGAACCGGCCAAAAAAATCTGACCTGCTCCCCATCTGAACCAATAGGCGATGTACGGCAATGCATATATCTTGGGATAATAATTTTGTACACAAACGTTTTGGTTCCGTGCGGTAATGAAACCTACACGTAGCGCAGGAGTCAATCATAATTTATTTTTGGGAAAATTGTTCAGTACATTGAGTACAAACTTGTGTTTATACATATATCGGTAACTAATTTGGAGTCATTTAAAGTTCAACTTAATGTAGTGAGGTTGGCTCGATTTGGCACAACTAATGATAAAGGGATGGACGTTTGGTGACAATCTCGCAACACTATTTCCTACAAGTAGCAACTCTTGAAAGCCAGCATCAACAGTGGAGTCCGCCAAAAAAGCGCCAAGCAATGAAGCTCGACGAGTCCCGGAGAAACGATTCAACTGTCTTGGATTCCGAAACGAAATTAATCAGAAAAGAACGTCGATGGATGGACGTTTTAATTCTTTTGAATCTTTACAACAATGTTATCATCATCTTTCTAGCCTTTTCCCAAATATATTGGGGTTGGCTTCCAGCCTAACCGGATCCAGCTGGATACCAGTGTTTTACGTGAAGCAACTGCCTATCAGACCTCCACAACCCAGTAACTGGGTGACACGATACCTCTTGGACACAACAACTTACATAGCTTATAATTATAATAGCGAATTGGCTACATAACACGCTCTGACCCATGGAACCAGAGCAGAACCTCGGGAAAAGCTAGTCTCACATATTGGCCAAAAGTACCAGGCTCACATAAGCCAAAAGTAGTTTCAATATACGAACAAAAATATATTTTAACATAAATAAAGATACAACCGAACTCTTTGATGAAAAATATATTTTTTACTTTTAATTCTAGCAAACGAATAAGTGTTTGTACACAGGCTAAAGTGTAAAAATATGGAAAAAAAATATTACGTTTTTTATTTTTAAAATAGTGAATGAAAATATTTTGCGAACGCGCCCCGTAGTTGAGAGGTCGAGGAGTAGTGATGGGGTACGGTGTCGATAAAAATATTGTTATTTTATTTTTTATTTGAAACTTTTTTTGTTAATGACGTAAACTTCGAAATCGCCAATCGGTCGCAGTGCTCTTGCTCCCTGTGTATGAGAAGAGGCCTATGCTCTGCAGTAGGACAGTAATAGGCTGGTGATATTATTATTTTTTCGAAACCAAGATTTTGTGAATGGCCAGATTCCGGTGGGCTTCTACAGATTTGTTGTTTTATTAATTTAATAATTATAGGAATGAAAGAAAGTACAGAAAAAAATCAGTATTACTATTTATTAAGAAAATATTTGTAAGTATTTTATTTATTTATTTTTGTTTCTATAAAGTTTGATTTTTCGCTATCCCAGGCTTTTGCAAAGCGTACGTAGAGCCAAAGCCAACGTATAATGGTAAACACAATAAACCCCCAACAATAAAGTAAGACGAAATGTAACACCTACCTGCAATGATGTATAAAACTACCTACCTGTGATTGAATCGTGGAGAGTGGCATAGGTTTATTTTTAGATATTAATCAACACAAAATAAACAATTGAACTCATTAGCATCACACAAAAAATTTGTGTGAGAAAACCACGAACCTACGAACTCCAGCATAGCAATCACTAACCACTACACCAACAGGCCCGTCAAAAATATTTCGATATTTCATTCATCGATCGTCATTTTATCGACATCTCCCCACCACTACCCTCTAATATGGAATGAATGCCAAAAGTTTGCATATTTGTATATTTTCAGGCGGAAAACCTTTTATGCTATTACTTTATGTGGAATGCTTCATCTTCATAGCTACAAATAGCTGAGCATATAAAGGGGTAAGCAGCTCTCCAGGTTGCATTTGCATTTGGTGCAGTAAGTCAAAATTGTACCTGGGGAACATCACGACTTTACGTTTGAAGTTTATCCGGGGTTGCGGAATAGTTATAATGGTTACCGTGACCCCGGAACATAAAGGGCAACCGAAGGAACATGAGTGGGTTTTAGTCAGCAAAAGTCTGACACCCCCTCCCGCCCCGCACAGGACGGGAGAATTCTTATGAATCGGGGTACCCTCAATTAGTTTAGTAAATCTGTTTTATTATATTCTTAAGCGCATTATAATTATATTTTAAAGTACATTTATAATTTGTTTCACCTACCTACTAGGATTGTTCCTAAACTTTTGATTTTTAATATTCTTTATTTTAACTGAAGTGTCGAATGCATGTAATGTATGTCATACTTAGAAACCTAAACTGTTTTCAGTTAAGTGAAATGTAAATTTCTTTTTTGAGAATAAAGTGTCTTTAACCACAAAATGACTTTTCCCGAGCGGGGCGGAAGGGCGTTTCAGACTTTTACTGACTAAAACCCACTCATGTTCCTTCGCTTGCCCTTTATGTTCCGGGGCCACCATAACTCTTATATTTTTTTTAATCCAGAAGCCAGAAAGTCTGAAAACTAGGTAAAACTGAGGCATCGTAGTATGAAGGGATTGTGACTGACTGACTGCTAAGCCGGAGGTCGTTGAGTCGATTCCCAGGACAAATTGTGAGTGATGAGCGTGATTGTTGGTTCTGAAAAAAAAAAATGTATAAGTATAATTCAGTTGGCAGTTGTATATATATAGTATATAATATACAATGTGTAACTGAATTAATGCATTTTGAGAAAATAGTTTGTTCAGAATCGTTCACTGAATCGATTTTTGTAATTTTTAATATAAGTAATATTTTATCCCAAAATAATTAAAACTACGTAAACTGCTGTCACACTTCCGCTGTACAGTCAAAACCAACTAAAATAGATGAAATACCTACTACAATAGACCCTTATGCAAGTGCGACTGTGTGCATGCGTAGATTTGTAATGTGACTATAATTTTCTCCCACAATCTGTAAAACTAATTTATAAAAAACAGTGTTTAAACATAGTAATAAAAATTCAGTATGTATTATGATAACATATTATTCTAATTGGGGTGTCTGGTGGTGTGCGTTTATTCCGGGATATGTTGTATAATTGTCTGTACACAAACTCTGCTTAGCTTGGGTTCGAGATGGCCGTGTGGGAATTGTACCAGGATATTTCCGTATCTCAATGCTCTTTTCTTAAACTAGCTTTTGCTAATGTTAAGATAAATAAATGATTTTAATTTATTAGGTTACACAACCTAGTAACTGTTTTGAGGAGGTCTGATGTATGCAGTCGCTTCATGTAAAACTGGTATCTAGCTGATTTTAGCAACACATTCAGCGATTCATTTTATATTGCAGATACTGTGTATTTTTGGTCTTGTTCAACCCGTTAGGAGATGATTCCACTCATTAAAACAAATAACTTTTATTACGAAACCAACTTAAAATTGCGAAAAATATATCAGCTGTTTCATATATTATGGTCGGGAGGGCATTGAACTTTTGTTAGAAACGGCTGATATTTTTTTCGAGATTTCAGAGTTGGTTCGATAATAAAAGTTGTTTGTTTTCATGGGTAGAATCATCTCCTAGCGGGTTGTGCAATATCACAAATACACCTAGTATTATGTAAAGATAAAAAAATAAGATTAAAAGTCATGTTATACATCAAGATACTACGCACATATATACCTAGTTACGTAGGTACAAAACATTGTGGTAGGGTTGCCAGCGCGAGCTTACTCTTCGCTACAATGCCTTGCACAACGGAAATCTCTAATTGGTATTGCCCTAGGCGTTTGGAAAAGTCGGAAGGAGATTTTTCCGAATAACGAATACATTGCAATGTCACAACTTATAATGATTTTAGTTTTAGAGCGGAGTATATTTTATTTTTTTAGGAATTGAAATTTCTTGAATATTTTATGTTAGGTTTCTTTCGAAGTTGTAATTGGGATTATTTTCTGTCATAACGGATTTATGTGAAAATAACTTCAATATGTATTTTGTAAAGTTTATCTATAATATGTATGAATTTAAAAATTATATAAGTATGTATAGGTATCAGTTGTCTGATTACCATAACACAAGCTCTGCTTAGCTTGGGATCAGATGGCCGTGTGTAAGATGTCCCAGGATATTATGATTATTATTTAACTTTACGTTTTTCGGGACCCTGGGGTCCCGGACCTTTGGAAAGCGTACGAGGAGCCGAAGCCAACTCGCAGAGGCCCCTTAAATAAGGCTTTATAATATGAAGTGTGTGTATATGCACCACTCAAGTGCACCTAAGGTCAACCCCCGGTTGGTGGTGGTCTATTGCAGGTCATGGAATAAAGAATGTATTGAACTATGGGTCTGGGTTGTTGAGGTGAATTTTTTACCTAAGACTGACTATGGCCCCTGCCTGATCAATGTTTGTATACACGGATATAATGGCAGGGGGTGACTTGCACACTCAGTAAATGGGCCCCCGAAAACGGCCGCTAGGACATAGTAACGTAGCGACAAGGTGGCAACATATATCGAGGTGCTGGAGGAGTGGAGAGGTATTCCACGGCTATCAGAACAATCCCGGAAGTACGGTCAAGATCCCTACCAGCATCTTACTGGAATACTTCCTTCCCCCGAGCAAGTTTGCTCTTGCGAATCTCCACTCAAACCAGCTAATTAAGGCAAGAGTGAGGTGGGAACCTTGTTCCTCGTCAGTGCTCACTTTGGCCGACCAATGAAGGCCTATTGGTCTAGAGGTTAGTGCCCCTGACTGTTAAGCCAGAGTTCGTTGGTTCAATTGCCACTCAGGTCAAATCTTAGTGTAATGATAATTGTTTGATGTCTTCGGTGTATTTTCCAATATGTATGTGTTTATAGATTGTATAAGTATGTATATCAGTTGTCTGGTTACACGATGGTCCTGCATGGTTTGGAATCAGACTGATGCCCGTGGTTACCGTGGAACAGGAGTGGGTTTTAGTCAGTAAAAGTCTGACACGCCCTCCCGCCGCACCCAGGCCAGGAGCAGTCATTTGATAATTTCCCACTCCCAAAAAAAAATGCCCGTGGTTTTATTTTATGGCATCTCGCAGTTCAGCTCGCTAAGGCTGTTTACGGTAAACCGGTCAATCCTGTGGCTGCCAAGAATGACTTTAGACACTTAAAAATCTTAAAAATGCATGACCTTTAAGGGGTGTGTATCTGCGGGGTACGGACCTCGGCTTAGGGCGTCGTTGGAGGGCAGCAAAGGGACAGGCTGGGTCTGATTGATATAGATGTCCGTGGCATTGCCACAAAATATTTATTTTTAATGCCTTGTGAAGGGGCAAAACACAAATGCTGTGTATAATATTTCGTGGCAAGTCGCATTTCATTTACTGCTGCAAAAATATGCACAACTAAGCTATTACTAGCCCGATATATATGCATGGGATTCAAATGAACGTATTTCTTTTAAACTCTTTGTTTATTATGAACTACTAGCTGTCCCCCGCGGCTGTAATCGCATCTTTGATAACTACTCAGCTCCCGGAGGTCGAAGCGTACGTTGCGTTTCCAACCAAACAAACAAACCTACAGTTTATAGTATTAGTAATTGCAAATAATTATTGTAGAATGTACAATAAGACACACGTATTAAGAGACAGAAGACTTACCAATTAGGCTATCTAAACACATAATAAGAAAAATGCTAGTAATGTTAAACCATTAAAATTTGACCAGTATACGAATGCAATATCTTGTTCCTCGTCCCTTACGGCGGAAATCCATTAAATTGACAACCAATTAAAGTGTGAATCGATGTAATTGAATTTAATTGATATTATCATTGGTTAGCCCCGGGCTTATCAGTTAATTAATGTGTTCTGGATTTAAATTAATTACTATACCTATTATATTGGTGCCGATTCTCTTGTTCACAAACTTAACTAAATTAAAGTTCATTGCATTTTTTTCTTTACATTTCATTAAGAAAAGTACAGAAGATAAAATATTTGTCTAGACCTGTCAAATTAAGATACTCCATAGATTATTTAGACGCGATTAAAAACATGACCTCTTAAAATACGACGATTTACTTTAGGCGCTGTCTAATTTGACAGGACTAAACTAATATGTATATTCTGTCCTTTTCTTATTGAAATGAAAAGAGAAAGATACACTTATAACTTAAATTTGGTTTATTTTGCGAACAAGAAAATCAGCACCATTGTAGGCTTTGTGTTTCAAATGGAGGTTCGTTTTTCTGAGCTTGGGGTCGTGGATACGATTCTTGAGTCGTGTAAATTGATATTGGATATAATACACCGTGGTTGGTGAGGCGAGGGACATACTGGTGCTGATTCTCTTGTTCACAAACTTAACTAAATTTAAGTTAAATGCATCTTTCTCTTTCCATTTCTTAAAAAAAAAGGACAGAAGATACATTTAAGTTTAATTCTGTCAAATTAAACAGCGCCTGAAGAAAATTGACGAAGGTATATTTAGACGCCATGTTTTTAAATCGCGTCTAAATTATCTATGGAGTGTCTAAATTTGACAGGACTTAAGACTTAACTAATATATTATCTTCTGACCTTTTCTTAATTAAATGGAAAGAGAAAGATGCACTTAACTTAAAATGTTAGTTTGTGAATAAGAGAATCGGCACCATTTTGTAATCAATAAATAGTTGCTTATGTCGTAAAGTGATATTGCCCAAAAAAAATCTATGTGAGAATCTCGTTTTCACAGCTTATAAAAAGTTCGACAATTAATGATGGAGTTAAATATCGTATTTTATCATTTTATGACATAATTTACGTTGTAAAATTGCTAGCTTTAAAACAGGGCTCTGATGGGCTGTCTATCTCATTGAAAGAAAAGAAATCACGTTACTAACCTACTAATATTTAAAAGCTATGAACCAATGGGAATACCCAAACTTTGTTATGGTATTCGTTACCATGGCAACAAGGAAATAACTCCCAAAGGATTAGATTTGGTCCAATTACAAAAATGGGTGGTTTTATATAACTACAAAGTCCTTAGGGATTGGTAGAAATACTGCCATTAATTTATTTAATGCTAACTTTCGATATAGTTTGACGGGCCTGTTGGTCTAGTGGCCAGTGACCCTGACTGCTAAGCCAGAGGTCGTGGGTTCGATTCCCACCCAGGACAAACTTTGTGTGATGAGCATGTTTGTTTGTTCTGTGTCTGGGTGTTGTTTATCTATAATTTGTACGTATTTATAACTTATATAAGTATGTATATCAGTTATCTGGTTACCATAACACAAGCCCTGCTTAGCTTGGGATCAGATGGCCGTGTGTTAATTGTTCAAGATATTTATTTATTTATTGTCAATTGTCGTAATGATCCAGTGGATAAGGCACCCACCCGCCTCTCGTGTAAGAGGTTGTGGGTTCGAATCCGGGCAAGTACCACTGTGACCTTTTTCAATTGATAATGTACTTAGTTTATCTTGGACGTCACTGACATCCCGTGCCTCGGAAAGCACGTAAAGCCGTTGGTCCCGGTTGTCTTTCGTAGAACTTTGACAGTCGTTACGGGAAAGCCAGAAACTCTGACCAGTATAACCAAGGGGTATCGTGTTGCCCAGTTACTGGGTTGTCAAGGTCTGAGGCAGTCGCTTCACGTAAAACACAGGTATCCAGCTGAATCCGGTTAGACTGGAAGCCGACCACAACATAGTTGGGAAAAGGCTAGGGAGATGATAATGCTCGCTTTCGGTACTTCCATCCCCTAATTTACCCCTTTAGAGTTGGAATTTCCAAAAATCCTTTCTTAGTGGTTACCTGCTCCTCACAAAGAACACACCCTGTAAGTTTCATGTCTCTAGGAGCAGCGGTTTGGGCTGTGCGTTGATATATCAACAGTCAGACACAGACAATCAGTTGGGCAGTTTACCATTACATAATAATTTAGATTACTATAGCTTTTGCCCACCTCTTCGTTCCTGTTCCCGGGGAATTTCCGGGATGAAAACTAACGTATGTTCTTTCTCGGGCCTCAGACTGTATCTGTACCAAATTTCGTTCAAATCGGTTTAGTGGTCTCAGACAGACAGAGTTACTTTCGCATTTATAATATTTGTATGGAAGTGTGGATTATTTCTTCAATGGTTAAGGCGCCAAACTTTAATTGCTTACGTAAGGTTATGGGTTGAAATCTGGGCAAGTACTAATGTAAGTTTTCTAATTCACATATTATTATGTACTTTATAGGAACGACAGCGCTGACATCCCGTGCCATGGAAAAACGACATTGCCATCCATTGTGCTAATACTGCTACCCAGTCAGGCCATTTACCAGTCGACATTTTATTTTAGTTGTTACGATTTAATAGGCGATACGACATAAAAAAAGTTATTAGTCCGTCAGATAGATAATCAAAAAATTTTGGACACGTATTTTTTCTTTTTTCTCGTAAAATAAGGATGACGAAGATACAGTGCGTTGAAGTTGCGCATGACGTCACGACCAGATACATCAAATTTTGCAGGACGGTTATGTCAAAAGCCCCCACTCCAGAACTTTGTTGCTCTTCATCTTTGTATTTTTATATTAATTTGATCAAGCAAATAATACGTGTCCCGTATTTTTAGCCGATCTATCAGACGGACTAAACAGAATGCCATTTTTTTTTATGTTGTCGTCATCCCTATTATCGGCCACTAGTAAGATAGTTGACTAACATCATCATCTCCCTAGCTCTTTCCCCAACTACTTAATGTTGGGGTCGGCTTCCAGCCTAACCGGATTCGGCTAGATACCAGTGTTTTACGTGAAGCGACTGCCTATTGACCTTCAACCCAGTAACTGGGCGACACGATACCCTATGGTTCGACTTGTCAGACTTTTCTGGCTTTACTAGTAACGACTGTGAAAGTTCTACGAATGATAACCGTGACGTTTAATATGTTTTTTCTTAGAGTAGTCGGCTGTTTGACAACCAGGACCAACGGCTTTACGAGCTTTCCGAGGCACGGGATGTCAGTGACGTCCAAGATAAACTTTGGAACCTCTGAATTGGTTTAGGAAGTTTCATCTTAGAGTATTCGGCCAAATAAGTTATCTTTTCATCTTTTTAATTTGAGTTTCTTTCTTAGTTTCCTAAGCTACGTTTTGGTTTTATATACTTACGATGTCCCGTGCTGTTTCACCTCGTGTTCTTCCCCGATAAATAAGGGAAGGGGGGGGGGGGGAGGGGTATTCGACTTAAACATATTTTTTCAATTCGAATCAGTTGATTTTTTTTCATATATTTCTAAACGTACCCGTGACGTACGCTTAGAAACATACAAATCAGGCACACATACACCAGGCTGAAATATTTAATTTCGTTTCGTGCGGAATCGAACCCACGACAAACAGCGTAGCAGCCAAATGCTTAATCATTGCGTCAACTGTCTATAGATACACTTATGGTGGAATAAATAGACGTTACTTAGCACCGACTTGGGTTTAGCCATGTTGCGTCTCTATCGTACATTTGATTGTGTAACAGTGACAGGTATAGAGCTTAGCCAAAGCATAGTATAAAGAGAGGGAAGTAGGTTATCTTCATACAAACGCACCCCGCGCGGCTTGTATGTGTGCGCCATAGTATCTATGCGTCGACGCACGCACACTTTAACAAAATCTCGACGCGTTTCTCCTGTCGCCAGTCGGGGCTAACACTGCACAAGGTTCGCGCGTCACTGCTTTTCGACACCGCTAAATGAAACCAAAATGTCTGATAATCGCAGGAGAACGTATTGCTATGTGTTTGGGTGTCTTAATAATTCATGGATTCCAGAATTGTTTCTGTTCAGATTACCTATTGAACAAAAAAGGCAAGCTAGTCACTCATTCTAGCATATAATTTTTACTCGATGTTTAGATACCTACTCTTATTTATTTTTTGTTGTAAGTATTAGTTTTCTATCACACAGAGAAAGTAGGTAGGTAGGCCTAATTAGTAGGTAGGCCTACTAGAATGTATTAGGTACTTTTGATCTGTTAATTGATTTGCTGCTATTGCTTTGTTTACGTTTAGTTATGCCGATTTCTCAGTATTGTAGGTAAAGTAACTAAGTGCCTACCTAATTACAGTTAGATAATCGTAATTGTGTCGTGTGTAAAGGTGACAACCCTAAGACAGTAGGCAATTATAACGCGGATTGGGCCGGAGATAGCCTACTTCCCTCTCTTTATACTATGGCCAAAGTACGCGCTAACGGCTATTTATCTCGCCATTAGTGTGATTAGTGGTTTTGAACATTACTAAATTAATTAAAAAACTGATCACATTTGAGCAAAAGAAACACTTTATTTGTAAGCGAACATTATTATTTCTGACTACTTTTTGACCATTTTGTCAGCGCCAATAATATTATCTGTGCCAAATTACAGATTTCAAAAGTCTCTTAGTAAGGTCATGGACGGATAGACAGACAGACATAGTGAAGCTTTATGTTACGTGTTGACCAAGGAACTCTAAAAACCCCTTCGATATATCCCAACTAATATTATAAATGCGAAAGTAACTCTGTCTGTCTGTTACGCTTTCACGTCTAAACCACTGAACTGATTTTAATGAAATTTGGTACTGAGATAGAGTTGACCTTGAGAAAGAACATAAGATAGTTTTTATCTCGAACTTTTGAAGAGTTCTCTTGAAAACGCTTGAACCGACATCCACGCGGGCGAAGCCGCGGGCAAAAGCTAGTCCGCTATAAGTACCAGTAGCTCCAGATGGATTGACCATTTGTTTTTAGTTTAAGGGCTTAATTCTGCTATTGCAATAGGTAGCGGTTATTGATCGATTTTTGACGTGTAACGTCAAACTTTTGACACATTACTCGTGCAAAACCTGTCAAAGTTGTCAATTATCCGGCAAATGACTGGTGTTCGCTATGTACTTATTCCTTCCCTGACGTCATGAATAAACGAATAAACTTGACATTATATTATCTGTAGATTTTATTTTAAACTAGTAGAAATTGTTTTGCATGTGACAATTTTATTGTAATACTAGCTGACCCGACAGACGTTGTCCTGTCAACTATGAATATTGAATTCGAATTGACATACTACCTACACCTACCTACTACCTACCCACTACCTACCCACTACCTATCCACTACCTACCCACTACCTACCCACTACCTACCCACTATCTACCCACTACCTACCCACTACCTACCCCCTACCTACCCGCTACCTACCCGCTACCTACCCGCTACCTACCCGCTACCTACCCGCTACCTACCCGCTACCTACCCGCTACCTACCCGCTACCTACCCGCTACCTACCCGCTACCTACCCGCTACCTACCCGCTACCTACCCGCTACCTACCCGCTACCTACCCGCTACCTTCCCGCTACCTAACCTAACCTACCCGCTACCTACCCGCTACCTACCCGCTACCTACCCGCTACCTACCCGCTACCTACCCGCTACCTACCCGCTACCTACCCGCTACCTACCCGCTACCTACCCGCTACCTACCCGCTACCTACCCGCTACCTACCCGCTACCTACCCGCTACCTACCCGCTACCTACCCGCTACCTACCCGCTACCTACCCGCTACCTACCCACTACCTACCCACTACCTAACTACTACCACATCAAAGAGACGTTCCTTTACATTTCAAGTGACATTTTACGTCAGATAATTCGTGTTTGACGACGATACGATACTAACGTCACTCAATTGTTTTGGCTTCCCGAAACCTCTCGACTAACACTTGAACTTTATGGTATGGTGTTAAAGCTCAAATTGACTCTACGTTTTAGTTAGAAAACGTTTGTATAGGAAAAAGAAAAGGGCTGTTTTTAGGGCTTTCACGACAATTATTCGTTTTTTTTTTGCCGTATAAACCATCCTTGAACTACAACGAACATTTAAAAAAAAAAGCAGCCAAATCGGTCAAGCCGTTTTCATGCCAAGTCGTGACAACGGAAAACGGGTTTCATTTTTATATATAAGATTACTATGTACCTACTTAATGTTCTACACAATGTTTATTGTTTGAATAAATAAATACAATACAATACTTAAATGTATGTAATACTTAAATGTATGTATAGGATAACTCATACTGGTTAGCCAGGATTCGAACCTACGACCTTGTGTACAGGCGATAACTAATAATGAAAACATGAAAACAACATTTTGTATGTAAATGAAGCGTTTATTTAATAAAAACACGTTATTACACAGTTTCTTAAACGGTGCTTAAATATATTAAAAATTGGTCTTATAAATTAACGCAAACCCAACGCAGACCTGAAATTGAGTGAAACGTAATTAAATAACAAATTAATCCTAAATATTATAAGAAAAATATTGAAATGCTAAAAGCAACAATAATTCATTTATTAATTAATCGAAATAAACACTTCTAGGATGGCTCATTTATACAAACTAATTTCACAGCAATGAAATTAGTTTTTTATTTTTATTTTCAGCTGTTCAACCTGTCGTCAACTCACATGAAATTACCATAAACTGTTAAATTTTCCCAACAAGCTTGAACCTAGCGAAAAATAATAATAAAATTGAAAATTGAAGATGTGTAAGTTGGCGTACACACAAAACTTATGCTAAAGAATATTTAATAACAAAATTCAATGTTCACAAGTTTTAATTACATACAAAAATTTAATCAGAAACTTCTATTACAATTACTTTTAAATAATTATTAAACATACACGTATTCTGGTTCATTTTGGCAGAAATAGACACAATAAATTAAAGGTTATAAGTATTGTGATTAATTTGCATAAATAAAAAAAAATTAAATCCATGCTTTAAAAGTGACAAATTATTTTTTAAATTCTTGTGAATTTTTGATAAATTGTTTGCTTTTAAGTAGGTACGTTTTACATCTTATTGAAAAATAATAACAGAAATCTGAAAAAAAAAACACAACCTATAATTGCATACAAGAAAAAAATACAATAGTAATAATTCTTCTTTTCTCCACAACGCGAACTTATGTTGATTTCGTATAGGACATGCCCTTATCAGTTCTCCGTCCAGTAGTCTAACGCACACGGGCAAGAAGAATGACAAGGGCACGACACTATACATTCTTCTCTTCTTCTCGTTTCTTCTTTCTTTATCATAAGAAAAATCTGACAAAAAAATGGTACAAGTATTGCCATCTGTTGGCGAGTAGCAAGCAACTTCTAGTTTTGAAGTAAACGTAAGATGGCGCGCTTTACAACTCCTGCATCCTAAGGGTGATCAAATTTGGATTTTGACACGAAATAAAATGCAGAAATTGAGTGTTCTTCAGTTCTTGATTCTTCTTCAGACCTAAAGAAAATATTTAAATGTTTAAAAAACATAAGATATTTTAGAACATTTTTTCATAACAGTAGTGTAGGCATTAATAATGAGACTTAAGTATACAACATTGTAAAGCTATTTCTTAACACTTTTATGAGTACAATAGTACTCGGACGATATAATAATAATTACAAATAATAATTATTCTAAACAAATCAAAATACACTTCCGCGTTAAAAATCTAATTAGGTATTAATTAGTCATCCACCGAGTACCTGCAACAAAAGAAGAAACGATTAATTTATTATAATAAAAAGAAAATGGCCGTCAACCAAAATGGCGGCCAAACGTGGCACCTATTGTACTTACTACCATCTTTTAATTAAATTTGTCAAAAAAAGCTGTGTTTTTTTCACGTTTTCTCTTTAGTATTTTAATAGGCGCCATTATGCCTATTATAAAGGTATTGTGTAGATATCTTTGTGGGTCAATTGTGAGTTTACTCCGTAGTAAGAGGTTTGTGTTTTGTTTTGCATTTTATTTTCTACTTCTACCTCGGTCTTGCTTCCTACGGGTGGTAGAAATATAAGTCTAGGTCCTTAGTAATTTCTTAGTTTATTTAATACCTAAACCTTTCCCACCGTTTACTCTGTCTATTGGTGAAAACGGCATGACAATCCGCCTAGTAGTTTATCGCATGCAATAACAGATTTGTTCTTAAATGTCTGTTCAAAATTCAAAATTCAATGCATTTATTTCACTAGACCATTTACAGGTACTTATGAATTATTGTCAAAGAGTCGGTCTGTTAGTCAGAAAAGAAAAGTGACGCTAATTGCCTGTTCCAAAACGTAGATCTCTATGGAGAAGAACAGGCAAGAAACTCCACGGACACTCTTTTTAAAAATATCATGTTTTACAAAATCTTGGTTACATTTTCTTTTTGTTGCTTCTGTAAAGTCATAACTTCTTAGTATTTTGATATGAAACAAACCCTTAAGTTTTATGGAGACAGTGTCTAAAACAATACCTATAAATTAAGCTTATTAGTTTTTACAGCCATTTCAATTTAAACCCTAAACCAAACGAAGTAGAGTAGTACTCTCCAAAATAATAACAAATCAATCTAAAAAGGCTCCACAAACTGGCAACGATTTTTTAACCCTCAAAAACCAAGTTAAAATTGGCGTGAGGTTCGGACGACTGGTCAAATGGACCAGGTTTAGATTTACGAGCGGTGCCTGTGACCACTCCAGCCAAGCGTTAATCTGGGGTCTAATCGACCGGGCGCGGCGTTCCCTAAATGTTCCGATAGATTTTTGTGGCGTCTTTTTTTAGCAATCTATGAAGAAAATGATTTAGAATTTATGCGAGAATTTTGGTTGTTGTATTTGATTAATAGCGTTAATATTTTACTATATCTGATGACAAAGATGTGATAGATAAATGAAATTTGATAATAATTCATTTTTAAAGTTATAACTAAAAATATTAAAAACATCCATCTACCATCACAAACTTTTGGAGTATATGAGTGAGATTCATAATATTACTAGATATAGAAGGATTGAAGACATTCCCATTGTATTCTCATTACATCATTGGACTACATTTATTTTCCTAATATAAAACTTTTTTCCAAAAATTAATAACCGCCTTCAAAAACTAAAAACCCAAAAATAACTAAAATTTCGGAAGTCGGTGGCAATACAAATTGAATGGCAGAAGAGAAGCCACCGACTTCCGAAATTTTAGTTATTTTTGGGTTTTTAGTTTTTGAAGGCGGTTATTATTTTTTTGAAAAAAGTTTTTTATTTATTACTTTTAGTGTCGACTCCCAATTTTTGACTGTGTATAGTATCTTTCAAAGTAATTTATCTTATAAAACGAAAATAGAAACTTGAAGAAAAAGCACACATCGTCTATGAATATTTCGTCAATTTTTTTTGTTCTTGGTGAATTTTTCGAGAAGCGCTGAACCGATCGCCACAAAATTTATATGGGACCACCCCTGAATCATGACTTATCAAACAAAAAAGAACCATCAAAATCCGTTTACAATTGACGGAGATATCGCGTAACAAACATACATAAAAAAAACATACAGACGAATTGAGAACCTCCTCCTTTTTTGAAGTCGGTTAAAAATATCAAACTGAGTAATACTCATTTAACCGTTACCCTTGTGACGACCAAGCGACAGCCGGTTGTCGCGCTGCTATTGTCTAGTTCTATTAGTTTCTATTGTGTCTCGAATCACGTGTGTTCGAAGGTTTAACAACTTTTAACAACAATGGCAACATTAAAGAAATGCGGTCTTCGGATTCCATAAGGAAAACTCCAGAAAACCTAACTCAACAAATCTCAACAAAAACGAAACATCTTAAGCAATTAACAAGATACCCAAAGCCTAATCTTGGTGTCCATCGTCTGCAAGATGCCAATCTTGATGCCCGTCGTCTGTATGCCAGTTACAGACCTCTAGGGGTCTCCAATGACACGGAACATGAAAAATTTGACCCCCTCTCTTCTCGCTAAACATAGTCGAGTGACTTTATTTTTATAAATTGCGCGGCTGTGTCCCCGACGTTACCTCTAAACGATTCGTTGTAAATTGAAATGTAATAAAATGTTATTTGTGGATTTTAGTTTTAGTTCTTGTGGTTTATGTGATCTGGTTTCGAGTTTAAGATTGTGTGCGTTTCTTTAAATAAAAGCTAGATGTTCCGGTGGAAAAAACTGTATATTTTTATTAATAAACTAGCTTTTGCCCGCGACTTCGTCCGCGTGGATTTTTCCTGAATTTTCTTTGCTATAAACCTCACGGAGCCCGAGACCTTTCCAACGAATGCAAAACCGTGGAAATCGGTTTGTGCTTTCTGGAGTTATAGCGTCAGAAGGAAAACCCGACTTTTTTTATAAAGTAAATAATTGTCTGAATTTAGTTCGTAATTGTAAAAATTTGAATAATTTCTGAAAATTGTATTGCATTTCAAACTGTTTTCCCGTTATTTTTTGGTTGCGTCGAAATCAGGAGTAAAAAGACTACAGACTTTTTTTTAACAAATATTGGCAAGATGGGTATATCTTAGATAAATTTGTAGAAAAACATAGTATACAGGACTACTTTTGGTTTATAGACGGCAATCCATTACAGAGATTTACGAGAGGTCATTTGCAACCAATCTACCATTAATAATCCATGAACTATTGATGTTAATTAGGATTATTATGATCATTCTTGATATAGTAAAATAATTTTGCTATTACCTAATAATGACGAGCATGTGTAATAATAATAATAAAAAATAATAAATAATAAAAAGCCTTTTATTTCTTGCATTTAAAACATATACAAAGAGAGACAAGGTTATAACTTATCTAAGTATAGTAATTTTTGTTAGTAATTAATTTTGTTTCTTAAATCTAGTTGTTAGTTTTTAATTTTTAATTTATACATATTTTTGTTTAATAATCCTATTTATTATTATTTGTTTCTTCTGCAAGAACCCCTCTGCAGGTGAAGGCCTCCTCCAAAGATGTCCAGTTCTCTCTGGACTGGGCTACTTGGATCCAGTTTGGACCGGCTATTTTTATGAGCTCATCTTCCTAGCTAGCTACAGGTCTTCCTCTCTTTCTTTTCCCTTGAGGACCCGTCCATGTGGTCACCCTTCTTGACCATCTCTGGTCTCGTAGGCGCGCCACATGTCCGGCCCACTTCCACTTTAGTGATTGCGCGTGTACTAAGCCATCGCTATTATATAATACCAAATTGTTAATCTTATAAGCGTTTTGGATGTGTCATCTGTTAGCTTGTAAGATGAAATGAAATCCGTACTTAATATTATAAATGCGAAAGTAACTTGTCTGTCTGTCTGTCTCCCTATCTGTCTCTTCTTCATGCCTAAACCACTGAACCGATGTGAATGAAATTTGGATTGATATATCCGGGACCCAAGAAAGGACATAGGATAGTTTTCATACCAAAAATCCCCCGGGAACGGGAACTATCAATCTACGCGGACGAAGTCGCGGGTAAAAGCTAGTAAATAAATAAATGAATCTTTAACTTCAAAGACTTGTTCTAAAAACGCGAAAAAGCCTCAAGAAACAATTTAAAAACAAAATAGCCAAAGACATTTTCCTTTTACACTCCAAAATATTAAACGATCCCCTTGAACACCATTAGCAAAACCTGACAGATAACACAACCCTTGTCAGTTACTGACTGGGAATTGAATTCTGAACCTCCCGCGCCCTTCCCATCACTCACGGTGCCGTTAAAATTACTATAGTTCAGTTATGAACGTTTAGAACGATTAATGAATTCAGACAAGGTTTACAGCGCTAAATTGAAAAGCGAAAATTAGTGGCGAACCGCTCTTCTTACTATCATTCGGGAAATTTTGGGTTTCCGTAAGATTCTATGCGAGGTGTACACAATTCAAGGCATTTTTTTCACTTATGGCGATATAAATAGACGGTACCAAGCACTGACTTTGGAGCACTATACCTGTCACTGTTACGCAACTGCCAAATGTCAAGTGTACGATAGAGACGGATTTCAGCTAAGCAACGTCTATTTGTCTCGCCATTGGACCATTTACAGGCATTAATGAATTGTCAAAGAGTCGGTCGGTTCGTGAGAAAAGTGATGGCAATTGCCTGTTCCTAAACTTAGATCTCTATGGAGAAGAACAGGCAAGAAACTCCACGGAGCCTCTTTTAAAAAATCATGTTTAACAAAATCTTGGGTAGATTATTTTTGGTATGAATAGAGTACCAAGGTTCAGTAAACTGATTTAGTGTTTAGGTGAAAGTTGATATATTGATAGTGAAAACAAAAGAATTGGTGGACCCTTAAGATTAATCATGAAATATTGACTTACACATTGGAGAAATAAAGCTCAAAATATAACTATTTTGCTATACGACTCTTTATTTAAGGCTTTTAATTTGATGTAAAAATAGGTTTTTAGTGTGTTATAAATCGATTAAAAGTTAGTCAATTGAGTTGGAAAATAAGAATGTGAAAATTTGACATTGCACAATCTATGTTAGTTTTGACAGTTCATAAAAAGAACGTCAATTGGTTGCTTGAACTTGCATTTTTTTTGGAAATACCAACATTTTAATACCACCCAAATTTCATATACCGTTGCCATCTTGGAAAAAAATCCTACCAAAAAAAATCTCTAGGTACCGTAATTTTTCTCTAAAAAAATATAATATTATCACGACAATTAATAACATGAGGTAGTTAGCAGTGACAGAAAAGTCATAAGAGGTCGTTATTAAGCCCCAGAATGACCCTAACGGGGGTCGTTAGAAACATTATTGGGGCGAAACAGCACTAAATCAATTTTTAATTCTACCCGCAGTTTGTACACTTATTATTAATTTAGTAACTCTTTTAAACTAAATGGGGGACCCAGAAATTTTAAGAGTAAATTTTTTGTTTCTGTTTTCTGTACTTTATACTTCGTCTAACGAATTTCATAATGGTACCGATTCTCTTATCCACAAACTAACGTAAATTTAAGTTAAGTGCATCTTCCTCTTTCCATTTAATTAAGAAATCACAGAAGATATAATATTAATTAAGTCCTGTCAAATTTAGACACTCAATAAATAATTTAGACGCGATTTAAAAACATGGCGTCTAAATATACGTCAACTTTCTTCAGGCGCTGTCTAATTTGTCAGGATTAAACTAAAATGTATCTTCTGTCCTTTTCTTTCAGAAATGGAAAGAGAAAGATGCATTTAACTAAAATTTAGTTAAGTTGGTGAAAAAGAGAATCAGCATCAATATCTTCCCTATATGAAGTCTCCTCCTAAAGTTTATTTGCTGTCATAGGGTACGGGGATAGATTCTCGGGTCGAGAAAAAAGATACTGTTTTTTTTAAGTTTCTCAGTAGCAGCTCTTACTTTAAAAGTCGGTGTTGTAACACCACCGTGCCTTTCTAACGCACATAAAATGCTTTGTCCTTATTTTCGTTTATATTTATTTATTATTTATTAATAACAATGCTATATTGTATTAAACATACAGGTAAACGTACAATTACGAATCATCTATTGAGTATAAACAATCATCTAAAAGAAAGACATTGGTGCCGATTCTCTTATGCACAAACTAACGTAAATTTAAGTTAAGTGCATCTTTCTCTTTCCATTTCATAAAGAAAAGGACAGAAGATACATTTTAGTTTAATCCTGTCAAATTAGACAGCGCCTGATGAAAATTGACGTATATTTAGACGGCATGTTTTTAAATTGCGTCTAAATTATCTATGGAGTGTCTAAATTTGACAGGACTAAACTAATATTTGATCTTCTGTCCTTTTCTTAATTAAACGGAAAGAGAGAGTGCACTAAACTTAAATTTACGTTAGTTTGTGCACAAGAGAATCGGCACCCATGTCTAGCTTTCAATTACATGCTGTATAGATCGTGGTGGTAATTTATCAAACCTTCAAAAACGTGATTCAAGACACAATAGAAAGACAATAGCAGCGCAACAGCCGGCTGTCGCCTAGTTGTTGAAAGGTTAAACCACTGGTATTCAGCTAAACCCAGTTAAACTTGGACAAACTTGGAATAGGCCAAGGCCAAAACCCTATCTTTAAATTCAGCGTATGTGACAAAATTCTCTTTCAAATGTTTTTTAACCAGTTATAGAGTATCTTTAATTATTTCTGTCGTAAAGGCCCTGACAGCGTATAAGGGGTGTAAATGGATCTTCTTCCTTGCTACGCTGTTCTAATTAGTGAGCAATTTGCATACTTCAGTCACAATATCAATATAGGTAGCTATCGTTTTGACAGTTAACATAAAATTGTTCAAGTCGAATGATAAAATAAAAATGTAGTGCATTTTGTATAGCAAACTTAATAGGGATGACGACAACATAAAAAAAATGGCATTCTGTTTAGTCCGTCTTGTTACAAGACGGACTAAACAGAATGCCATTTTTTTTATGATCTACAAGACTCTTGTAGATCGGCCAAAAATACGGGACACGTATTTTTTGCTTCATCAAAATAATAAAGAAATACAAAGATAAAGAGCAGCAAAGTTCTAGAGTGGGGACATAGTGGGGGCTTTTGACGCCACCGTAATGCAAAAATTGTATCAGAACGTGACGTCACGCGCAACTTCAACGCACTATATCGTCGTCATTTTTCGTTTACGAGAAAAAAGAAAAAATACGTGTCCAAAATTTTTTAATAATCTCAATGACGGACTAATTACTTTTTTTTCGTCGTCTCGCCTATTTCTTGTAATTTTTTTTTTTTTTTTAGCTTTACCCTGGTGATACAAATCTTTGAAATCCCGGTTTTTTTTTGCTATAATGTGTACATATTATACACAGTTTAAACGTTCCTCTTAAATCACTTAATCCTCTAAAAAACCGCTTCTCTTAAATCAATCTATCCAAAAAAAACTGCAAAATCCGTTACTTACTTTTAAAGATCTAAGCATAATTAGAGACTGACAGTGGAAATCGACTTTTATTATTATGTTGTGATATTTACTTTTTTGTTTTATATATGGATGAATGTTTCTTACTATACCACTTAAAGCTACTGAATGGCGTTTAATAACACATTACAAACTCAAACTCAAAACATTTATTTCTAATAGACCATTTAAAAGGCACTTTAGAACGTCAAAAACAAAGAAAAATGAATCTAGTTGCCGTTACAGTTCAACTAGCTGCTTCTTATGCTTTCCCACATCGTTTTCATACATCTTTTTATTTTCTAAAGAAGTCTGAATCTCCAAAAATCGCTTCTAAGTTCGAATCTGCGTCAAAATAAACTGCTGGACTAATTGTAAGAATCTATAAGCTTTAGTAATTTCGGATGTGCCTAGATTATCACCGAAAAGTTTGTTTTCATTATGTAAAGAGGATAATAATTATTATTTTAACTTATTACATCAAAAAAACATAAAATACATACTATGAGGGATAAACTTAACTAAAAGTAGGTGAAACCGCGGCAGACAGCTAAATTACCACACTGCATTCATTAATGACACCAAATTGCTCGAAAATTCAGCTTCCGTAAGTGAAAATGTAAGAAAGAACATAAAAAGACTATGTAATGCTCTTAAAACATCATAAATACAACTTTCCATATTTCACTTCCACTTAACTCGGCTTCCAGTCTTCATAATCGCATAAAATATTTAATCGCATACAAACTAGAGCCATCTATTGTCACGGAACACACAACATTAGTACGGCCACTCACCGACAGATGGTGCTGTACTCAATAAATAGCTATTAAGCACTGCCCACAGTTTGGCATGGACAACAAAACAATATTTGCTTTAATATTTATTTTTAATGTTCCTTTGAGAGTTTCGTTATTAGATTCTGTAAAAGACTTGATCTAGAGTGAACGTTAGCTCTCTTTCAATTTTAACTTGTATACGAGACGAATGATGTGATAAAATTAAGTATAATGTAAGAAACAAGCATTATTTCAGAGCTAAATAGCGGTCATAGGCGTAATTCCTTTTATTGCGGCTCAGTTCCACTTGCTTTGTAAATTTAACTTAGCTTAGTGAACCGAATATACGTTTGTATATTTTATAATATTTACAATGTGTTATTGTCTGTAATCTCACATCTCAATTTGGTACTTTTTGAATTTGTATGTGAAGTTTTTATCGACTATAATTTCCTTCTCGGTAAGAATTTCTTATTTTAAGCCGATATTCTTCCAAGATACTTTTATAAGAGGAGGTATTTAAATGGTTGTAATTAAAAGAAAAGGCCAATCACTGATACGAATTTAAAAAACAGTTCAGATTTTGTAGGTTCTTTCAGGGATCCGTTTCTTTTTATTTCTAAATAACTTATAAGAAAACAGATTGTTTTCTCCATCAGTCCTATCCTTAAAGATAACCCAAGTTTCAACAACAAACACAAATAGCAACGTCTAAATAGTACGAACAATACACCAAACCCTAGCCTCACAATTCTGCTCACCCACCTCCCACCACAGCTCCGTGAAGCTTGTTCTGCTGACCGTACACAGCAATAAACAAACACGCCTACACCACTGCACTGCACAAGGCAGATACCAATTGATGTGTCTAAACCCCTTTTGTGACAACCCCCACATGATTTTGAACCTAACTACCCAAATATATGGTACAGATTCAAATGCTTCTGCCATGTGAGTCCAGATCTCCAGAACGGCTGGCACAATTGTTATGAGGTTGTCGGTATTGTGTAGATATGATGCGGTTGTAATTTTGAAGGTGATAGCCTGTTTGTCATTGGTTATGGTGTGGTTATTAATATTGAGGTATATTATGGTCTTGTGGCCGCAAAATCGTTTATGTCTGTTAGGTCAAAGTGAGAATAATTTGTTGATATGATGAAAACTTGTGTGTAAAGAAAAGTTAGGTGGACAAACTTTTCCAAAAAAAAACGTATATAGCCAAATCTGTGTAGTACTAGCTACAGTTAATATCTTTGTACTTTTGAAATATTAGCTTGGTTTTTAAGCCATCATATAATGTAGTCAGCTTTCTTAAACCTATTTGGTTTGTTCAAGCCTAAGCCTAAATATTAGACCGGAATTTTAAATGAAAACCATTTCGAGTAAAAAAACTTAATCAACAGTACTATTTCGTAAGAAATTACGTGCGAATACGATATCGATCTCATTTCCTAACTCAACTCAGGTGAAAAGTATTTGGTATTCAATGTCAAATTAGACAACTTTTCACTAAAAATAGTTAGTTCCCTTCACCTACGTTCTTATTGAGTGGCGCTAGCGAGTTTTCATTGGGTTACAGAATACGTAATACAGTTTTCACCGCGGAATCAGAAGTGAGCACTGATTAAGCGATCTTACAGAATAGCACTGTAACACTGTTGCAGGATCCATTGCCTAGATTGGAGAAGAATGGGCAAGAATCTTAATAGTTGCAGTCTTTTCAAATAAATGTTTTTACAATACTTTGAACCATATGTTCCATATTTAAACTCACGGTTAATATTAATGTTTAGTTAATCGATGTGATCCTAAACTTCAATAATTATGACCATTAATGATTGCTGATTCCTACCATTTAATGATGCCATAAAATCGTCCAAATGATTACATGAAAAGCAATAAAATTTACTTGAAAGTGTCATAAAGACCTCTTAATGACGTTTCATTTTGGATAAGCGACATAATAAATATTATTTATGAAATAAAATTTCATTAATGTACTCTCGAACATTATTGTTACATTTTCTCTTTAATTTGTCGTGTGATTTTAAATTGGAGTGATGATTGCTAAGAGTTTTTTATTATGATCGTTTAACGTAATAGTTAAAATAATAGAAAATTAAATGACAAATGTGTAAGACAATTGAAAATTAGATACTTTGAATTATTATACACCTATATTCGGTTAACCAAAAAACCATACAAACTGGTAATTATACAACGCCATTAAACGGTTCATTAATTTAATTTATTTGTTAATTACTAGCTATTGGCCCCGTTTTTTTAACTCACACTTTACTAAGGTCCGGCAGTTGTTATAGAAACTACTATTCATTCTGTACTTTTAATAATTATGATGTAAGTTTGCAAAATTACATGGCAAGCGAAATAAACAATCATTTTGGCATTTATGATATTACTCAGGAGTAAGGATTAACTCCTAACACCACATAAAATTTAAAACGTCCTACAGGTTATAATGCGACGTCTATAGGTGTTCTTGTAATCTGCAGTGTTCACTCAGTACATTTCAAATAACAATATCAGTGGAAATACCTCAACACTGAAGTCAATTACGAAACAAACCACACAATACCTACTAAAACATTCACACACACTCAATTCTAAAAACAAAAATAATATTCCCGCCAACTACCAAGCTAACAACACTAGCACAGATAAAATGAATAAAAGCCCGCGAGAAAAAGTTAACCAAACTCTGTCTATACTTCATTAAGGCGGGCACAAAAGCCGTTACCCTGTTGCTGAATATTTTACAAGTCATTCCGGGCGAAACGTTAGTAATTTTGATGATATATCCCGCTAAGGGAGCATGATATGATGCGTTCTATGTACTAAAATATGCATGGGGTCCGTATTGACGTCTTGTCGATTGTGTACAGCGGCATCTGTTGGGGAGTAGGGAAAGCTGTTGTTTCATTGCTCGCCGGTAGATGGTGTTAGTTAATGTTTTAGTAGTTGCCAAATTGAGCTTCTGATTTCTTATGTCGATATATTGGGCACTATTGGGCAGTATTATTATTATTGTTAGGGTGTGTTTGATTATTGTGTATAGTGCGGTAAACGATTTGCCAGAGGATTTAAAGAGGCGCATTCAATGTGTGCTGTTTAAAAATTATACGGAGACAGAATATTTATATTACTATAGCTTGCGGCTTACAAAAAATTAATAAAAGCGAAGCGCACACACGCGCCGACTATCAATCACGGTCCCCATTGTATAACATTGCGCTCAGCCAACCTCATTAACGCTTAAACACACAATTCCGTCCAATTACATCATCGCGTCATCAATAATAAAATTTTAGTTCCGCTACTCCCCGCTGCGAGCGCCACGTAATCTCATTACGAACGAGACAGATATTATACAGCCGATGCAGACAAATGAAAGAACTAAAACGGATGGAGGGTCGCTGAAAAAGCATTTTCATTCGCTAAAAATCAGTGCCGTGATAAAAAAACTCCGATAGTGAAACATGAAAGGCATCTCTTGCTTCCAGCGTAGATTGTGAGAAAGAAATTTTTTACGAATTTTTTTAAACGTCGGAATGGTTTTTGAAACAAAAGAACCCCCTTGTTATCTGTTTTGTATTGTTTTTAGTTCACTCGCTCGTTGATATTTTAGAGTGAACGTAGGTCGGATTATAGTGAATAAATATTACATTTTTGATCGAGATTGCTACCTGCATGTTTGCGTTAAATACGGGATGCTTTACACATTTTTATTCTGGAATTTTAATTTAACCTACAAGCATTTTCGGTTATATAACTTTCGAAAGGGTTTCGTTTTTCATTCTCTATTCTTAACGCTGTTGGACTGCAAAGTGAAATTAATTTAATACTAGCGTCCTGAACACACATACAAATACTACAAATCTTTGAAATTTTCGGCTTTTCTCTACTCTGATATGTGCATGTATTTTACGTGTAAATTTTCCTTAGGATTCACTCTGTCTTTAGTAGTAAAGAATTGAAAATCCGATCAGTATTTTTTTAATTTATCAAGGGTATAGACAGACACGAGGACTATTTGGTTATATATTAATCCTTCGTACACACGTGATTTGAGACATAATAGAAAGACAATAGCAGCCCGACAGCCGGCTGTCGGTTGCACGCCAAAAGGGTAATATGTACGCAAGTACTTTTGAACGTAAGTTACTAGGAAACAAACAAATAAATCTAGTTATCCTTAAAGTAAAATTCATACATTTACTAACACAATGACATTATCTAGACTAACTTCTAGCTAAATTATTTCCAGATTACCATTTTCGTCAACCAATTGAAATAAACAGTCGCCTCGAACCTCCAAAATAGACTTCAAAACGTAACCTCAAAAAAACAACACAAAAGATACACAACACAAGGGTTGTGTACTGTGTACTTGTGTACTGTGTTTCTCGTAATTAGCAAGGGCGTATCGTTACCGCAATAATGTGTTAGCACCTGGGCCCAACTGATTAAGCCGACCACCGGAATTACGACGGGATTACAGTGTGTTTTAAAGCTTATCGTACTTAGAAAGTGATTTAAATAGCTTCTACGACTTTGGAGAATGTATAGCGGTGGTTTTTGTTTTTGGAGAGCAGTAATTATATTTTATAAACTGCTTAGCATGATTTTGAAATAAGAAACTAAAAATCAAAGATATTTTAGTCAAATAATTCATCATCATTGATATCAGTGAAGAAAAACTTTTTGTGTGACTCTGAATTGAATCGTTAATTTAGAACAGTGCAACAACATTATATAACCTGAACACAGACTTAAAAAAGGGTTTTAACCAGAAACCTTTTTACTCAACAACATTATTGCCTTCTCCGTGTGAGAAAATACGTCTGTCTTGCATGCATTTTTATTAAATCTGACACATATTTTACACTACAGTAGGTATAACATAACTGTTTTATAATGAAACATCATCAAAGATTCAAAATATTAAATTTCTTCACCAAAACCTAAGAAATTTTAACGTAACATAAAATAACGTTGTCCAAAAATTACTCCAAAAATTTTCCAAAACCAGAAAGTTAATTCTCATAACTATAAACTCAAAATCTAGTAACAATCTCCAACGACAATCAATATCGGTAAATTAGAAGATATATCTGACAGATTAAAACAAGATTAGAACGCAATCATTGATAAACTCACGCAAAAAGGCCCGTTGTAAAAAGTCTAAAATCCAAACACGACTAACCTACTTCCTCCGGTTTGGATGATAACGCGACACCAGGCGACTGTATTAAATTTTATGTTATTTACACAGGACGACATGATTACGGACTGTGGGGTGGACAAACAAAACTTGGGAGGGGACAGTCGGGGGATGGAACGACAATAGGGGGACAGGTAACAGTTTCGCTTACAATGTAAGCTTTGAGCTCACGTTACCTACAATGGTGGAATTTGTTAGCCATTTTCATCTTGAAAGCAGATGTAGAAAAATTGTATGTGGATGTTGTGTTGCTTTAGAGACGTTTATTTCTAAGTTGATAACAGCTTTTAGGGGTTTTTAAAAGTTTTCATTGTTTTGTGATCTTAGAAGCCGAATTTGATCAACATTGGATTATGGTGTAGGTTTGATGCTATGTAGGTGATACTGATGACAATATTGACAATGCAATATTATAATGGTGTGTTAACGATTGAGATATTGTAGCGCTATTTATTTAATTAATTCAGAACATATTGTTGGTCTAAGAAATAACTTTCAGAACCAAGTCAGATGGCATGAAAAATCAACAAATTATACAACATATAATACACACTAGCGCAGTTCTCTTAACAGTATTATTCTGATTTGATGATGGACAGTAGGCAGTTGTATATAACAGAATAGGTTAAATTATCTAGATATATGACACTTAAAATAATTTCAAGTAAGTACTGGAAAATCTCAATGCCTCTTCGTTTGACCTTTTGTTTTGTTATCGAGGGGAAACCTTCAAAAGGCGCCTGGTCTCTGGGGATAAGCCAGGGAGTGTGGGATTTTTACCTACTTAAACCACCCCAGTGATCGCCATCAGCACATTGACCTAGGACCTGAATTCTGAGGCTTAGCAGAGGTGCTAACTCTCACAAAACCAACATACCAATCATTAACATCACACCCAAAGACAGCTACACAAATATGAATACCAATTCAAAACAACATCGTGTTGAGGTCTGCAAAAATACAAAACCATCGGAATATTTTCCAACTTCACAATTTTTATTGTGTGACCTCCCATTAAGGTTGGTCCCCATTCCGTGTTGATTCCAGAATGCCGCAGGCATGGCGTTTAGGGTGAAACCGTTATAATTGAGTGTGTACATTCACGCCTAAGGTGAAATAGGGGTTAGCAGAGAAAAATTCATTGTCATCTTCGCTTACGAGGACGTATTGTGTGATTGAGAGCTGGTAGACCAAATATTTCTTTATGATGTAATGGCCCAGTGTGGTGCCAATGAGACAATGTCAATTTATAATTATAATGTACGTTAATTAATGTTAATCAGTTTAAACCACCGACCACACGTGGTTCGAGACACAATAGAAAGACAATAGCAGCGCGACAGCCGGCTGTCGCTTAGTCATCGAAATGTTAAGGGAAACGTAGTGAGATAGCTAACAGAGAAAGAAGTAAGAAGACTTATAATGCGTCATCGTCAGCATCATCAGATCATAAGCGTCCACTGCTGGACATACGCCTCACCCAACTTTATTCAATATACAGAATCAGATGTAAATTATTCAAAAATATTATATTTCTGTGAAGAAGTCATCAAAAAATAGACGTTGGAGTAACTAGATTAAGGCAATTTTATACATTTGAACACACGTGATTCGCGAGTTCGCGACACTATATAAAGACAAAAGCAGCTCGACAGCCGGCTGTCGCTTGGTCCTTGAAAGGTTGAACATTAAATATCTCAATCCAATAACAGAAGTGAGGATTTGATGTGTGTTTATTAGGTACTCTTTCACGAAATTAAGATTTGAGTAATTTTGACTAAAAATATAAGAATAACATAGGCTGCATAGTGGAGTAGTAACCAAAAACCTAAGGTTACGCGATAAAACTCCGATAGCTAAAATACTCTGTAATGAAATTAGAAATTAGTATTGAGGTATAAAAAATGAAAAGTCTAATTCAACATTGACTGTTCCAGCCAGACTCTTGACTTTCCTATGTAAAGAACGGTTAATAGACACTTTATGTACATAAGTACTAGTTTCTAGAGCCAAAGCTTGTCTCTCGCCCTGTGGGTGTCGTTAAGAATCGACTAGGGAATACACGAAGATAGACAGCTGAATAATGAATTAACAACATCAAACTACGTAAACCTAGTTTAGATTTCATTAAATTTGATTGCACGTAAGTGAGTAATACCGAGTTTAGAGAAGCCAAAAATATCAGAATTAAAGGTACTGCTAACGCCATCTAGTTTCAAAACTTGGAACTAATAACATACACTGAATAAAAAATGCACAAAAAATAATTGCTTTGTGATGAATATCAAAATTAAGGATCAATCGTTAGCTTAAAAAATGTGTGTGATCGTGGATTCAAACAATTGCTGCCCTCTCATATTAATTACTTGAACACAAGTTTGGGGTTCGAAAAAAATTAAGTAATCGTTTCAAATAGGGGTCGCCCGCATTTAGAAGGGCTTAGGGGTGCGTTTGATCGCGTTAGTGATGTTAAGCTCATGATGAGTCATAGGGGCAGTTCTGATTAGTAAACTTACAAATAATTTTCAATTAGGGTCAGTGTTGCTGCTACTCGACGATAGATGGCGGTATCTGTTCGAGAACTGGACAAAAATTGAGTTTTATCCCAATGGGAATCGAATAAAAATATACCAATAACATAGTTAACTCTCTTTTTTAAAATGGACTAAATAAAAAAATCAGCAGTGTAATAAAAAACACGAAATGAAAAAGTTGCCGCTACTCCCTACTAGATGGCGTTAGCGTTGCGCTAATTTCCCATCAGACTTCTCACTCGAGTGGAAGTGTTTAATTAATTCATTACGCTTCGTCTCGGCCCGAGGGGGGAGGAGGGATAGGGTTCGCAGTATTTATGTGAATAATGTATAAAGATGTTTTTGATAGACTGACAACATGGTTATAATGGAATCTGATGTTAAATTCTCGTTTTAAAATGGGAGACCTCGTTAAGTTTTAAAATACTCAGAACAATTTCGTTTTAATAATAATATCCTGTCTGTCTGTTCTTGTTCTTACTAATACGTATTTAGTATGTATTACTTACTAGCTTTTGCCCGCGACTTCGTACGCGTGGAATAATAGTTCCCGTTCTCGGGGGATTTCCAGGATGAAAATCCTATGTCCTTTCTCGGGTCCCAGACTATATCTGTACCAAATTTAATTCAAATCGGTTCAATGGCGTGAAGAAGAGACAGACAGATAGACAGAGTTACTTTCGCATTTATAATATTAGTATGGATAGTATGGATTAGTATGGATTAATTAAATAACTATACCTACTTTAAATAAATCAACAGAATGTTTTTGTAAAATTTTCATTATTATGAATTCATAATTATTGTGGATATAGTTTTTATTATTTTATTGTCTTAAAATATAGCATTTTTTAGACAATAAATAATATTTTAGGGTACACGTGTGTATTAAATATTGAAAAAAATTTTTTTTTGACAGTTAAGTAATAGAAAAGCTATCATCTCGAAAATTTTGTTTCATGGTTATGACATCATAATATGATGTATATTAAAATAGGTAAGTATATGTCGCAGTAAGATAGATATAGCCGTAATATAGTTATATCCCTAGGGATATAACTATTTACCGTAACATAGTTATACGAAAGCGATTTATTACTATCTCACTAGGAATATAATTATAAAACCGTCGAAGTTTAGTGATATACTTTGTTTTACTAGATTAAGTTTAGTGAAATAGTTTTCAGAGTGTGCGGCGCCTGTATGTAAGAAGCATCAAGTGCTACGTAATTCTTGATGTCATGATTCCTCTTCTTTTCTGAACAAAAATTAAAAAATACTTAAAAATATCTCAAACCTTTGGGTAGAAAGGTCGTATAAACCAAAACCCGATTTTTCAGGAGAGCAGAAAATCATTTTTCTACATAAATATTCATATATTAGTGTTTGTCTCAAAAAAAAGTCATATCGTAGTATATCAATTAATCTTATTCATTCTAAACATTTTTGAAAAATTAAAAAAATCAAAGGTTCCCACTTTTTTGAGACAGACCAATTACTTGATTAAGCTTGGTGAAATAAAAATCTAATGTATACAATCAAATAAAACAATTTTTATTGGTTTTATTTTTATTACTTAATCAATTTTATGTACCTACAGTTAGTTACAATACTTTGTGACATTATCACGTATTAAAGTCAGTATAATTAATAGGATATTTTATTCTTGGAATTTAAACATTAACAATACAAATTAAAACTTATCATCATCTTCCCCAGCCTTTTTCCCAACCGTGTTGGGGTCGGCTGCCAGTATAACCGGATTCAGCTGGATACCAGTGTTTAACGTGGAGCGACTGCCTATCTGACCTACACAACCCAGTAACAGGGCGACAATATAATTAAAACCGTTTAGCTTTAAAAGATTTTTAATGTTGTATTAAAAATCTTTTAAAGCTAAACAGTTTTGAAATATTTTTATTTCTTATCAACGAGTTGAGATCTTGGTTTCTTTAAAAGTGTTTTTAATTTTTGTTCAGACTAGAAGAGGAATCATGACATCAAGAATTACGTAGCACTGGATGCTTCTTACACACAGGCGCCGCACACTCCGAAAGCTATTTCACTAAACTTAATCTAGTAACATAAGTATATCACTAAACTTCGACGGTTTTATAATTATATTCCTAGTGAGATAGTAATGAATCGCTTTTGTATAACTATGTTACGGTAGATAATCATATCCCTAGGAATATAACTATATTACGGCTTTATCTATCTTACTGCGACATATACAAATTTTCTGACATTCATCCCAATGTTTATAATAGTTACCGTGACCCCGTAACATAAAGGGCAACTGAAGGAACATGAGTGGGTTTTGGCTAGTAAAAGTCTGACACCCGCCGCACCCAGGACGAGAGCAGTCAATTGATGATTTCCCACTCCCCAAAAAAAAACCTGTACCAGTGCTATCAATCAATAAATCGTCAGGCGCATTACTGAATCATTAGATACATAGGTACCCCAATTTCATCAAAACAATTGCCCACTGTTATTTGCTCTAGAACCCAATATTTGTGACCACAAAACAAATAGCGAAGGAACAAAAAATAATATATAACCTACTTTCTATCACAATTTTGAAAGTAAACCATTGTTTGGCCTAGTCGACTATTAAACCTACGAACACACGTGATTCAAGACACAAAAGAAAGACAATAGCGCGACAGCCGGCTGTCGCTTGGCCGTCGAAATTATACAGACTTTAGTCGATTTCAGGATTAGAAATACCATTTTTCTAATCGTTACGGGTAAGCCATAAAGTCTGACCAGTCTAACCAAGAGGTATCGTGTCGCCCTGTTACTGGGCCGTGGAGGTCTATATAATATAAGCAGTCACTTCACGTAAAACACTGGTATCCAGTTGAATCCAGTTAGACTGAAAGCCGACCACAGCATAGTTGGGAAAAAGCTAGGGAGATGATGATTTCTAGGGAAAGTTTTGGTGTAAGCTGAACCTCATAATTATAGTTGGTAGGGAAGTTTGGGAGATGAAGTTTTATACTTCGAACAATGTTAAAACATAATTCAACCTCTACCTAACCCGATTGAGACAGTTAGCGTAATATTATAATCTTACAATACTTACAATAACGTCACATGATCATCTCTGCTTCATAATTTCAAGATCTTCATTATGTTGACACTCTCTTATATCTGAAAATAAAGAAAAGCTTTTATAAGTTAACAGTATGATTTAACTTCTAAGGGTAAATTTACGATGAAAGGTAAACGCCGCAAGGGTAAGCTTACATTATAAGTTTAAAATTACTCGTTGCAAGGGTAAAAGTATAGTTTTCAAGAGATCCATAAAAAAATTTGGGTCAATTCACAAATATCACTACTATGACAACCAGACAAATGGCATACATATTTAATTTATAATTACATACAAATTATATTTCCCGTGCCTCGGAAAGCACGTAAAGCCGTTGGTCCCGGTGGTCGTTCGTAGAACTTTGACAGTCGTTACTGGTTAGCCAGAAACTCTGATGATCAGTCTAACCAAGACTGATCATCAGAGAATCATCAAAGAAGTATCGTGTCGCCCAGTTTCTGGGTTGTGAAGGTCTGATAGGCAGACGCTTCACGTAAAACACCGGTATCCAGCTGAATCCGGTTAGGCTGGCAGCCAAACCCAACATAGTTGGGAAAAGGCTAGGGAGATGATGACAAATTATATTTAGATTACATCCAGACACAGGACAAATTGCAGGTTATTCTCTAGAGTTACCATGGCTCAGGACACAAAGGGCTGAGAAAGAACTTGGGTGGGTTTTAGTCAGTACAAGTCTGACACTCCCTTCCGCTCCGCCCACAGCGGGAGGAGTCATTCGATGATTTCCTATCACAAAAAATCGGCCTACGCATTCGGTATCTGGAACGCCACATAGAATCAAACATACATACATAGACTGATAAACACCCTCCTTTGCGTCGCGCAGTCGGGTAAAAAAAAGACAGGGCCAACAATCATGCTCATTACACAAACATTTGTTCTAGGTGGGAATCTAACCTACGACCACCGGCTTAGCAGTCAGGGTCACGAACCACTAGACACATGGGCCCATTGAACCTAAGTTCATTCGACAAGCTGATGTTGGTAATACCAATTTTTATTTCAAGATGTTTATAACAGAATAAAATATATTCCTCAACACACACAAAGAAACGTTATGTAGGCGATGACGCTAGCGTTTGACATTTGACATTACATGAATTGTAATTTAAATACACACGGTATATACTCAGTACTTATACTATATTTTTAACTACTTATACTCAGTCCAACCTATTATAATTCTGTGCATTGAAAAATCGCAATAATAAATACTTTGACTTTGACTTTTGGCATATCTACATAGTCCAGTTGTCAGCCTATTTGACTACTCATAAAAATCCATGAATGACAACTGGCATTAATTTCTTGACGCCTTAACGCCATAAATTAAAAACTCCATCATCTCCATCTCCCTAGCCTTCTAGGCTCCTTCTAGGCTCCGCCTTCCCAACTGCATTAGGGTCGGCTTCCAGCCTAACCGGATTCAGCTGGATACCAGTGTTTTACGTGAAGCGACTGCCTATCAGACCTCCACAACCCAGTAACTGGGCGACACGATACCCCTTGGTTAGACTGGCCCGGCTTTCTGGTTTCTGACTACCTGTAACGACTCGAATGTCAAAGTCGTACGAATGACAACCGGGACCTTTCTGACTTAACTGACGGACTGACTGACAAATCAATGCACTGCTAAAATGTCGAAATATTCGTCTTACAAAATTGCTTCTTTCGGAGTGCATTAATTTTTAGAAATTCAACACATGGAAGTAAAGTCTTTGATAATATGCATCCTTTTGTCTGTCTGTTTACAAAAGATTGATAATCAATTCAATCCTTATTATGGATTTAAAAGCACCTACTTCTCAGCTTATTTATATTCAAAAATGGCGTCAACAACGTCCTGTATGTCAAATAAGTTTCTTGCATGTTTCTTGTTTACTCCAAGTGATGGTGATCGTCTGAGCAGAAAAAAGGAAATATTTTAAACACGTGTGGCGGGATGTAAGTGGGACTGAATTCATTATGTTTAGGGCGACTATTTAGGGGGATAAGTATAATAATAATAACAAACAAACAAACAAAAAGATTTGTTTTGTGAGGCACAGTTTTAAAGCTAAATCTAAAGTTTGTTTGACTTATATTGTAATCGTAAATACAATTCTTCCAAATGTATTTCTTTTACATTATAAAAGATCGATCTAGACCTCAGAGGGTTGTGACCCCTGACACCCTCAATCTGAGTCCGCCTTGCTCCGAAATAATTCGTAGATCTCTAAATGCGCGTGTTAATGGTCTAAGTGAAATTAACGCATTTTCTTTGACTACTCGGTTCAAAATTGTTCGAAAATGTTTATAGACGCAAAAAACCTACTCCTCAGATTATTATTGTTACATGGTAACACTATTAAAAGGCATCGGGACAACACCGTTGAACCAAACAACTGAACCTTTATCAACAACGTTCCATATTCGAATTTAAATTTCAAATCTCGAACACGCCCGTTACGATTCCGATCTTACATTTTCAAAAGTTTGAACTTTGATTCCTTCCTTCTATTTTTGAATATGAATTTGGGTGCTGTATGTGTCCCAGTTTTTTGTTGAATTTTAAGCTTTTTTTTGTGTGTTGTTTGTTTTCAAAGATTTGCATTCTGACTGTGTTAGTTAGTTAGTTATTCATTTATTCTTCCTTTAAAAGTACAGATCAACAGATTACGTATTTTCTAAATCTTAAATTGATTATTTTGAATTGAATTTGGGTGTCAGACGTGCTATTGTAAACATTTATGCGTTTTTTATTTGTTTTCTTGGTGATCGTAAGTTGAAAGGATGTAGGGAAATAGGGTATGATTGTGTATAGATTATTTCCTTTGCAGTATTGCTTGTTTCTTCCCGTTACAGTGGCGCAGTAATAAGGAGGTATGGTATGTCTATGGCCCCGGCTTGGCCCCTAGCTCACGATTGATGGCTATTGGCAGTAAAAGGCTGGTACCTGTGTATGTATGTTATGCATTAACCTTTCGACGACCAGCCGCCTGTCGCGCTGCTATTGTCTTTCTATTGAGTCTAAAATCCTGTGTGTTTCGAAGGTATAATATTGTAATATTCGCATAAAATATTAGGTAGGTACATTTTTATCACACCTAACGCTAGACCCTCATGCGTCAGACGCGGGAACAAGCCCGATTGGCTCCATCCGCCGACAAATTGACTTCCACGGATGTCCGCCATTGCATTCTGTATTTAAAACATTACAATTTGATGTCTATGGTCTTTAACGGTCGTTTTTTCTTTGTGGTCGCCAATTGGTATTGATTATTTTGAATTTGGGTTTGGAATGTTGGGGCGACTTCGATTTTTGAATATTTTTTATGGATATTGCAATGTGTAGTTGTCTTCTTGATAATAATATGATTTGTTATGCGTGGTAAGGCAGTATTTTAAAAATAATATTTTTATACAAATTGCAATGTGGTGAAGTTGTATTTTTTTGCACTATAGCGACTTACACAACAAGTCGAGAATATTGTTTTTTTTTTTAGAAAATCTGCATTGTTTTACTGCATAGTATAAAATAAAGTCGCTTCCCACTGTCCGTCTGTAAATGCTCAGATCTTTAAAACTATCGAATGGATTTTGATGTAGTTTTTATAATAGATAGAACGATTCAAAAGCCGAGATTTAAAAAAGAATTAATACCCATGCAAAGCTAGTTTCTTAGTTTTGAATTACGAATTTAAAGAAAAACATTGTTCATAATAATCTCTAAAAATCATTAAAAATTCGCCAAGAATATTCCCAAAACATTGAGGTAGTAAATTAATAATGAAAATGCATAATTATAAGTAACATCTGTACCTAAGTATTAAAGTTAAAAGCGAAAGAAATATTGCTAATAATCTTTTATTAAGTAACAAATCGGTGTTATTAGTCAGTGAGCGGCGCCATATTTCATTTCAAGCTTTTAAAATAAACAGAATTATGTGATTTATTGGACTTATTAATTATGAATTGGAAAGGGATTAATTTTAGTTAGGTTTAGGGATTCGTTGGTCGCTAGTATTTTTTCTTTGGGGAGTGAGAAATCATCAAATGACTGCTCCCGTCCTGGATGCGGCGGGAGGGCTTGTCAGACTTTTACTGACTAAAACCCACTCATGTTCCTTCGATTGCCCTTTATGTTCCGGGGTCACAGTAACTATTATAAACATTCCGCAACCCCTGATTTTAATAGTGATGATACGACGGTTGTTGAGTGATTTTTCTGAACGTTTTTTATTTATAAATTAATATCATAGTTATAGAACCACGCTTTTGTAAATTTATATTTATAAATAAGAAGCATTTTTAGCATAAGTGACGTGTAGGTGTGCAATAAGTTTAATTGAACCCCTAAAGGATAAAATTTTCTGTTTTTTTTTTGGAAGTAACGTCTTCAAAGTCACAGTAGATACCCTTTATTAAACCAAAAACTTCACTAAACGCGGGTGAAACTGCAAGGTCAAGCTAGTATTAAGTAACCCTTCAAAAACCACAGTTAAAACATAATTCTAACTTCAAAAATTTAAAAAACCGAATCAAACAAAGACAATTACTTACCCGCATACCGTCGACAATAGCTTCTTAAAATAAAAAGAACACATTCGAAAATTTGAATCGCGAATGCGGCTTCCATTTTGAAAATTAGAGTTTTTTTTTAATTAAAAAGGCCGTTCTGCGATACGATCGCGCTTTGTCAATGGTTTTATTTACTTTTTTTTCCGTTTTTTCGAGAGCGTTATTTAAAGAAACTGTAATTATGAACATTTTCGAGGTTATGTTTGAAGAGGTTGCCGCTTTGACAGAGGTCGGGGGTCGAAGGGGTCGGGAGGGGTGCAAGGGGTCGGGAGGGGTCGAGTGGCTGGTGGAAATAGTTACAATTGTTGATCCTTTTTAATTTAAAATTGTGTGCTTATTTTATTTATGTTTTTGGTTCGTGTCTGAAGACTAACTGTTTGTTAAATATTTTACTGTGCGTATCTACTAATTTAAATGTCGGTGCAATATGCAGGAATGAGTAAGTTTCAATGACTTTTTTCTATTCAAAATTTCGAATGTATTTTCTAAAATTTATCTAGCCTGTGGTCTGCCGAAATGTCAATCTGACAGCTGTCATTATTGTCGGGTGTCATATTACTGCCACGCGAAATTCACACTTATGATCACTGTCATTTTGTTGTTTTATCTGTGGTATGGTTGTGATTCACTCAACGGGCTTAGTCTACTATTACAATCGTGTCTCAATGACCAGTCAACGGCCGGATATTTGAAAACTTTGACAGTCTTTGTATGGGAAATGTGTCAAAAGTATGACGTTACACGTCAAAAATCGATCATTGAGACATAATTGTAATAGCAGACTAGGGCCCCTGGTCGACAAACCATACCAATGGCCAGACTGACATTTCATGCCTCGGAATAACATTGTAGTCGGTCCTGGTTGAAATTCTTTGACAGTCAGACAGTCAAAAGTTAGAACATGTACTTCTTTATAATTTACAAAAAAATAATATAAATCGGTTTTATACTTTAGCCGTAACAGACACAACATTACACTGAAGGGCCTGTTGGTGTTGCGGAATGTTTATAATAGTTACCGTGACTCCGGAACATAAAGGGCAACCGAAGGAACATGAGTGGGTTTTAGTCAGTAAAAGTCTGACACGCCCTCCCGCCGCACCCAGGACGGGAGCAGTCATTTGATGATTTCCCACTCCCAAAAAAAAGGGCCTGTTGGTCTAGTGGTTATGGACCCTGACTGCTAAGCCGGAGATCGTGGGTCCAAATATTGTGTGATTCATGATTGTTTGTTCTGTGTGTTTGGTGTAATTTATCTAATATTCGTATGTATTTATAAATTATAAAAGTATGTTTATCAGTGGTCTAGCTACCATAGTACAAGCTATTTATTTCATACTAGCTCTTCCTCGCGGTTTCACCCGCGGTACATTAGGTTTTTGGTTACTGCTTCGCTCCCGTGGGACATAGCGTGATATTATATAGCCTATGTTACTCGTTGACAATGTAGCTTTCGAATGGCGAAAGAATTTTTTAAATCGGTCCAGTAGTTTTTGAGCCTATTCATTACAATCAAACATACAAAGTTTTCCTCTTTATAATATTATTAGTGTAGATCAAAAAATTCTATGAAAAAATATATAACCGCAAAAACCCATCCGGCGCAAGTTTTAATATTAGGTACAAATAAGTTCAACGGAAGTCGATAAAAGATTACAAGGACAGACCTCAATCCGATAACGAATTCGATTCTGACCCAACACAAACAATGTGGCAGCTTTAAAATAATGACAAATCTAAATAAACTTCATTGTGAATGGTTGGTGGAGAATATTTTATAATTTTAACCAAAAATAATATTTACATAGGTACAGCAGCGGAATGAAAAGGTTCGTCACCGTTAAATCGGTTTTCGCTTGCACCCGTACTAGAATGAATTAGCCAACATACCGGTGCCAAAAAAATACAGTGCTGATAAAATTAAAATAAATATGACGTTTGCTATCAAATAACCAGCCTGACGTGATTCGCCACTCTTGAATTAAGCCTCTACTACACAGGTGCGTTATTTTATCAGTAAATAATATCGCATACGTTAATGCGATATCTGTTTTTGAACATTTTGTAATAAGCCGACTACGCAGTTACACACTGCTGCGATAATTATCGCACGATAAAACAGTTCTGTACTATAAATCGGACCGCATTATCGCAACAAACGTGTGGTAGAGGGTTTGTAATCTAATGTACTGACAGTAGTGACAATATTTTTAATCTTCATATGTCAACGCGGTTTAGAGCCATCAAACCAACAAGAAGGTTTTAGTTCTTTAAAAAACAAATGTTGTCTAGACAAGATAAATTAATCAATTTTGAACTTAATAAATTTGAACTTTATTATCGAACATTAAAACACAATTTTCTTTGCAACAGTCTATTTTGTGACAAAGTTTCAAAAGGTAATATGTGCTCGCGATACGTTAATCAAATCAATTTAAAACCTGACGAACCTTTTCATTCCGCTACTGTACATATTATACATTAAAAAAAATAAAATTGAATTCAATAAAAATACTGTATTAAACACAATTGGGTAGTTTACACCATTAACCAATAAATGTTAAACACAATTTCTATAAAACTTCTTTTAATTTCAGCCCAATAAATTCGGTTCATTTTCAATTTGCTATAAAATTTGACTTTTAGTTGTTTTGAAATCAATAAATAGATAGTCAACTGAGTTGTTATTTTAGTGACGTCATAAGTTGCCATTGCCATACAAAATCTATAGGAGAATTGCGTTTTGACAGCTCATAAAAAGTACGTCCATTGATAACGGTGTAAACTACCTTGAAAACTACTATTCTTGAAAACAAAACTACCAACTGTAAATAAATAAATAAATAAAATACTTTTATTTCAGGCAATGACCCATATTACATTACATTACTTTACATTCCATTACGTTACATTACAACAGTAAAATAAAAAACTAAAATTAAATCTCAAACATATAAAAACCCAATATGGCGGAAATGTTCTAGGTAAGATTGCTGCCATACTTGTTCAAACGTCTGCAACAGAATCAAGATTTGAAATTGGAATCAATGGCGGCTAGATAAATTGTGAGAGAATGTTGGTGACAGTTCTCAGAGTGATATTTTCTAGTTTTTGAACGTTTTCTAAGTTATTTTTGTGTTATTTTCTTTGTGTGAACGATTGGTTTGGATGTCGTCTGAATATGATTGTAATTGGTTCAAAAGTTATTGTACTTAAAGTTATTTTTTGACAAATTGCATTCTTGTAGAAAACTGATTTGGACTTTGAAATATTGATTTCGTTAAGCGCCTTTAATAAAAAAAAGGTTTGTTAAATTTTAAAAATTATTAATAGCTGCTGTTTTCTTACAGTAAATTAAATAATTATAAGCATTTACAATAAAATACCAACTGACTAAAAAATAATACCAAAAAATAAAATAACAAATTGACTTCCTGATATTTTTTGTACAGGCAATATTTTTTATAAAGTTTAGTAAAACCCAAAATCTGTCAAAATATTAAAAAAAGTGTAGCAGGCATATTTTACTTACACATACATTTATTTTGGGCTGATTGATTGTCAGTGTCAAGATTGTTGTAACTAGAATTAAGACGCCATTTTGGTAACGGATCTGTCAAAAAGTTTCAACTCCTTACAGCGTAGAAAAGAAAAAATGAAAAAAAAAAAAAAACAAGGCGACAAGACTTAAATTTTTCATTTTAATAACATAATAAAATATGCACCGAACACGATTGAATGAAAAAACTGTGTGAGGTCAGAACTCATAAATTTTTCATTTATGTCGTAAACTTTAGTAGACAAGAGCTTAAAATGTAAATAATTTATCTGTGGAGTATCTAAGCTTGGTTTATTGGTGGACAGGAATTTGAAATAAGAATATTAATTTTGTTTCAAATCCATCTTTCAATTTATTATTTACTTTATGGAAACACATGTTTTTGGTTGTAATTTGTAATCAACCCAGTGGGTAGTTTACACCATTAACCAATAAATGTTAGACACAATTTTTGTAAAACCTCTTTTAATTTCGGCCCAATAAATTCGGTTAATTTTCAATTTGCTATAAAATTTGATTTTTACTTTGAAATCAATAAATAGACAGTAAAATCAGAAAAAAAAGTGAGCTGTTATTTTAGTGACGTCATAGGTTGCCATTGCCAAACAAAATCTATAGGAGAATTGCGTTTTGACAGCTCATAAAAAGTACGTCAATTGATAATGGTGGAAACTACCGAATTTAACGTTCGTTATTCCTGTCACTTTCGTACAACAGACAAACTACAACAGCGAGAAAGAGACGAAATACCTAACCATATTTAGCAAAATAACCATAAAAAGCCCACACAATAACGAAACTAAAACCCATTTGAATCTCGCAACGTGGCGAATATCAATATCATACGACATCGTCCCGTTACAGGCGCCATTAACCAGAAAATTGGGGTCAATTTGTTGTTTGCCCATTCGCCTCGTTACGGCGGCCATGTTTGAAATAATTTGGAAATGGAACGCGTTTCGGCGGGAACGTCCGCTATTGGCTGTTTGGGGCTTTGTGGTTTTTTTTTAAGTGGACTTGGAATGGAGTGTCTGTTGTGCCAATTGTTGGTTTGTCATGAGATTGCGATTCTTTTTGGAAGGTGATATTTTTATTGGTGTTTGATAAATGCCATCTTTAGTTGAGTTACAATCTTAGTAATAATATAAATGTGGCGTTTTTGCTTCTATACCCCACAAATGTGAAAGTTTGTAAGTTTTCTATGAAATGAGTGAATGAATTTAGTTAAAACTTTACAGTAAAATAAGTTAAGCATCTAAATACTGAATAGACTACATAGGTCTTTGGTTACTACTCTGTTCCCTAGAGTCATAGCGTGATGTTATGTAGCCTATGTGTTATTCTACATACATATACATACATATAGACAAGAGGCAAGTGTCTTTACTAGAGGGCCGTCATGCAAAAAGCTTTGGAGTATTGAGTCGCACATAATATAAATATATAACTGTTACTATGTATTAAAAGCTTAAAAGTAATACATAACGGACTCTTATTTGTTTCCCAGTGTTTTCCTATGTCCTTATCATTAGCAGGAATAGGATAAAACTAATTAAAAATACACTATTATTTAAAGGAAGTAACATTTTGTTAGTTCAATGTCGAACAATTTATTTCTCTATGGAAAAGAACAAGCAAGAAACTCTACGCACCATACCTACCCTTTGAATCAACTTTTACTTAAACCTTGGAACACACGTGTTTTGATGCACAATAGAATGACAGCCGGCTGTCGCTTGGTCGTTGAATGGTTAAGAGAAATACTAAATTATGTTTGAATTACATAGTCAACAATAGTCATAGTCAAAATGTTAGAACAACGCCTCAGATGGTATGGACACGTAAAAAGACGAAGAGAAGATTACGTGGTAAAAATTGCACTGGCCATGCCAGAACTATAGAAGGGTAGATGGCGACCTCCGTCAACCTGGTGGTCAAATATAGAAAGAGACCTTAAGAAAGCCCAATTGCCAGAACCGACAACCCAGGACAGACTCTCCTGGCGCCGTAGAGTGAGGAGACCCGACCCCAAATAACGGGAACAGGGATGGACAAAGAAGAAGAAGATTTGAATTACATAGTCAAATCCATTTGTAAAGTTATCGGGTATATATCAATATTGTATAATAATTCTACATAGCGCATTCAAAGTTTGACACGATATTAACATGTTAAAAATCCGACAACATCCGTTGGGATCAGACCACCAGACATAACACCCAACTACTGGAAAGTCTTCCCTTTCAAAGGAAGATGAGAAACTTTATACTCTGTTACTTTTAAAGAAATATTTTTCACCATCTAAGCAGCTGTCAAAAAGGAGCGAACGTCACAAACCCAAAAACAAGTTTATTGCCAGACAAAAAAAGTAATAATAATTTTTGCACATGGCAACCCCGGACTGCCGTTACCAAAGAGGTCCGCCATTGTTGGTTTAACAATAAACCCGGGCTTTTGTAAAAACTGCAGCTGTAGCCCTATATTGTATTTATATTTGTAAAACCGTTCTTTTATCGTATTTCGATCGAGAATTTGTAAAATGAAAACTCGAAACGGATTATTTAAATTAACTGGTTTAAATTTTTTCGGGTAAAAATTTTGACATTTTATGACACCATAAAATGTACCTTTACCGAAATCAAGATACACCTTAGAAAGTTATGCATTAAAGATGCCACATTGGTGTGCCCAAAAATAAAATAAAATTATGTGTTACTAGCTTTTGCCAGCGGCTTCGCTCGCGTTAGAAAGAGACAAAAAGTAGCCTATGTTACTCTCCATCCCTTCAACTATCTCCACTTAAAAAATCACGTCAATTGGTCGCTCCGTTTTGCCGTGAAAGAAAGACAAACATACAGACAGACACACAGACAGACACACAGACAGACAGACAGACACACTTTCCCATTTATAATATAAGTAGGAAGTAGGATATTGTTCATTGGTTAAATATAACACACATCAGTATTATCATTTGATTATTGGCATACGATGGGTCGGTATTTTCTAGCTGACTACTCCATAGATAATACATTGGACTACTCTGAGAAGAAACATCCGAAACAAACTCAGAGATCAAAGTCTCTATTAAAGTCTATACGACAATATTGTATTGGTCAAATTATGCGAGGACCATGAAGGTTAATGTGCGAGGTGCTTTGATGAAAGAAACACACAGATTTAAGTGGACCCGTCCAGACAATGCCAGTAAACGTCAAGCTGTAAGGAGCCCATAATCTTGACGAACAATTTGCACTAGCTAGTAAAACTAATAAAGAAACAATAAGACTAATCTTAGCTGACTAATTGAGATTTGATACTTATTAAAACATTTCATATCAGTGAGTTTTGACTGGAGAATTTGCTGGCTCAGAATAAAACCTGCTTGGAATGAAATACCTTCACAGTATGATGATTAAAAGCATTTTGTTTAGTTGCAACAGTCCTACTATTACAAAGTGTGGGTGTATTGAAAATATAGGTTTACTAGCTTTTGCCCGCGGCTTCGCTCGCGTTAGAAAGAGACAAAAAGTAGCCTATGTTACTCTCCATCCCTTCAACTGTCACCACTTAAAAATCACGTCAATTCGTCGCTTCGTTTTGCCGTGAAAGAAAGACAAACATACAGACAGACAGACAGACAGACACACTTTCCCATTTATAATATTAGTATGGATTCTTATAGGTTCTTTAGTAAAAAGAATTCTTAGAATGAATAAAAATCTTGGAGTGACTTACGGCCACCAGAATTCACATTGGCAGAGCCTGTAGTGTGGAACAAATGGTTCGATTTGATAAAGATTTTTGTGTTAGTTAGTTCAAACTGACGAAGACTATAGGCTATAGCATTACGCTAAAACCTACAAGAGATAAGCAGTAATGAAAAACTGGTAAGAAAGCGCTGGGGACAGCTAGTAATTTCTAAAAATATACATACATATTAGGGATAGATAAATTACACCCAGACACGGAACAAATAATAATGCTCATACTGGATAATCATACAGGAATAATCTTTATTCCAGGGAGGGAGTCGATTCTACTGGCTTAACAGTCAGGGTCACTAACCACTGGACCAACAGGCCATTCCCAATACCAGCCTATTACTGTCCCGCTGCAGGGCAAAGGCCTCTTCTCATACAGAGAAGGCACGAGCATTGATCACCACGCTTACTCAAGGCGGATTGGCGATTCCGGACTTATATTCACTACAAGTCCAGGTTTCCCCACGATGTTTTCCTTCACCGATGTCTGTGATGTCCAAGATAAAATTTAGATAGTACATATGAATCGAAAAAGTCACATTGGTACTTGCCCGGATTTGAATTCACAACGTCTTCATTGCGAGGCCTTCCAGGCCATCACGACCGGCCGGTCCCTATATTGTTCAAAATTCTTTGCGAATCTCCAAATCGGCTATCTTTCTACCGAATAAGTCTATAAAAGTCTGCTAAAGGAAAGCCACAAAGGGCTACACTTGCCCCCAAAATACATTGAAGAGCCTCTTATGGAGCTTTGGACTTACAGCTTAACTCAAAAAACGAAAATTGAGTCGACAAAAAAGACTTCGAAGGCGGCTTTTTTTGAACCAATGACCTAATTTTTGTGTTTGCCGCTTGATGGTTTGGCTGTTATAATTATATGTATTTATGGGATCTATGGTCTCTTACAAGCTATTTCTTTCGACGACCAAGCGACAGCCGGCTGTCGCGCTGCTGTTGTCTTTCTATTGTGTCCCGAATCACTAGTGTTCGAAGGTTTAAATGGTTTTGTTGTACCTAACTGGCAAATTATTTAATTGTCTAAACTTTATATTACAACTTTAACCTCTTTGTATTAATATGAGTCCTAAGTATAACGCTTCCAATTTAGAAATAATAATTCACAAGTTTGCTATTACTAACTAACCGTTTCTAAGTTGGTTCGCAAGTCCATTTCCATAAAATTTTCATTCCCTATTTTCCGGAGGTCGTGGGCTCGATTCCCACCCAGAACAAACTTTGTGTGATGAGCATATATGTTTGTTCTGTGTCTGGGTGTGATTTATCTATAATATGTATGTATTTAAAAAAATATATAAGTATGTTTATCAGTTGTCTGGTTACCATAACACAAGCTCTGCTTAGCTTGGGATCAGATGGCCGTGTGTGAGTTGTCCCAAGAAAATAAAAAAAGCATAATAATAATAATATTTTATTCCATGAAAAAAAAATATAAACTATAAATTTTATGTTTCTACTTTTGGTAGTTTCGGAATGCGTTGACCACATCAAAATTCCTGTCGCTTTATTAAAGATTACTCAATTAATAGTACAAAATACAACCAAACTAAGACGAAACTGATAACTTCTTTATCTACTACGGTTTTATCATTAAACAAACAGCATTCATTCATTCATTTCGGTATATTTTACAAAGAAATATCTGTTCTTTACGTATCTAAGTAAACTGTCAAAAACATAGATAAAAAAATGTAGTAGTATTTTGATAGAACTTTGACAGCTACTGTATAGTGTTGCTGTAATATTTTTTTTATAAATCTAAAAAAAATGGTAGTTATTTTGATAGGACTTTGATACCTCCTGCCCTGTGTTGCTAGCTATTTAAAATAAAAATAATGACTTCAATCATTTATTCATCTAAAATAATAAATAGGAATTTGACAGAACTTTGACAGCTCCTGTCCAGTATTGCCACCTACTTTAAATACGTGACGTTAGTAATATTAAAATATACGTTTAAAAAGGCATTTATTGATGGAAACCTTGGTTTATCTTACGCAATAGACTCATATTTTATGGATGAAACATGTCCTCAATTGAATTGCAATGGCGTCCTATTCTCGTAGGAGATTATTGATTTTAATAGCGTTCATACCTCATAATTTATAAGTTAGTGTCTGGAATAAAAATAGTTATTTATTTTTATCGCTATATAAAATTAGATACGAACAGACGGATTTCCTGACTGATTGTTCAAAGTACAGCTGAAACTGCTGTGTTTTTGCTGTCAAAAAATGGCACATTAAAAGTTTGCTAATTGACCAACATGATACTGAGTATCGCGTTGACATTTGACGTTTATCTCTTTTTCACTCGCACTACTTCAATAATGTCATCCTACTTTGACGTGTAATGTATGTGTGCGTTAGTGTGCCGTTTTTGAAGATAGAATTTCGTTTGTGTAACCTACCTACACTTTTTTACTTATAACAATTCATAAGTACCTATAAATGGTCTAAGTGACAATTAATAAGTTTTTTTATTCATTTTTTGACAATTCATAAGTGCCTATAAATGGTCTAAGTGAAATAAATGCCTTGAATTTTGAATTTGAATTTTGAACATCATTGATCTTATCACACAAAGTTTGTCCTGGGCCCTGGGTGGGAATCGTAACCACGACCTCCGGCGTAGCAGTCAGGGTTACTAACCACTAGACCCATAAAATTAGGTTTGATCTAATGTTATTTGAAGCCTAGTACAGTTATCGGTACCGATGTTATCAACCGGGCGAAGGCCATGCCTTATCAGTCATTCCGTTGTGTATCTTGTATTTGATATTATATTACTTATATTCAATTTTAGGCTTACGTTTTGTAATAATGTGCGTTTTTGTGTTAGCAGAGTTATTTTTTTGTCTAATGCCTTCGGGGTTGCGGAATAGTTCTAATAGTTACCTCGGCCCCGGAACATTTTTTTTTGATGAGTGGGCAATCATCCAATGACTGTTCCCGTTCTGGGTGCGGCGGGAAGGCGTGCCAGACTTTTACTGACTAAAACCCACTCATGTTCCTTCGGTTGCCCTTTATGTTCCGGGGTCACGGTAACTATTATAAACATTCCGCAACCCCGGCAGGCCCCAGAACATAAAGGGCAACCAAAGGAACAAGAGCGCTAAAAATTAAATCAATACACAAAACACAGGAAAACACTAACGACAAAGCATCCAGCAATTCCAGAGAATATCACACACAACCAAAAATGAATCTATTACGTAATTGTTTAAAAAAACTTATTAAAGCTACATGGAATGTTGAGTACTCTACATATAAAAAAAATCATTAAATTGTATTGACAGCTGTGTGTGACGTCATAGCCGCCATCTTGGGCCGCCATTATGTCATCATGGCTGCCTTAATTCGCAACTTTTAAAGATCTACTACAACCAGATGTGCCTAGAGTTGTTATAGGAAACTTATTCTTAAATTGACTGTTATTAATAACTGATTAAATAGACTTAAAATAATATATCTTGGGGCAACTCTTACACGGCCCTCTAATCCCAAACTAAGCAGAGCTTGTACTATAGTAACCAAACAACTTACAAACATACAATTATATATTTTTTATAAATATTATAAGTAGATAATATACTCGAGAATGGTGCCGATGCCCTAGTTCACAAGTTAAACTAAATTTTACTTCAGTGCATATTTTTCTTTCTATCACAGACATAACATAAAATATAAGTTTAGTAGATGTGAAATTACAGGCATACTATAGTAAAAACAAGAGTTTCGAAACGTAAACTACTGAATCCTAAAAAGCCGTGAATCCTTACTAATATTATAAATGGGAAAGTGTGTCTGTCTGTCTATCTGTCTTTCTGTCTGTCTGTATGTTTGTCTTTCTTTCACGGCAAAACGCAGCGACGGATTGACGTGACTTATTATGTGGAGTGATAGTTGAAGGGATGGAGAGTAACATAGGCTACTTTTTGTCTCTTTCTAACTTTCTAACGCGAGCGAAGCCGCGGGCAGAAGCTAGTTACAAATATTTGTAACACGCGTGTAAAAGCTAGGAAATGGTTGTTAACATTAATTAAAATTCAATAACATTAGAATAGTTTGTATATGAAAAAATGCTCTTTAACTTTTGACGACCAAGCGACAGCCGGCTGTTGCGCTGCTATTGTCTTTTTATTGTGTCTCGATTCACGTGTGTTCAAAGATTCAAGAGGCATTCCAAGGGCAAAAAATCTACATTAAACTTTGTAAGAAAAAAAAAATAGAATAATAAAACTCACATCAGAAAAATTTTTGTCCGAGAACCTTGTCAAAATTTCAAAATTTACGATTTCGATGACATCTTTAGACTGTCAAACTTACGTGATTTGAGACACATTAGAAAGACAATAGCAGCGCGACAGCCGGCTGTCGCTTGGTCGTCGAAAGTTTAATAGAAAATTAGAATACTGCCTGACCTCTTAACGCTTAAAAGCGTTATGTCCGTCGATTACTATATCTGCCCCCAGTACGCAGTTATTGATCCCTACACACACAATGTGGTTTAATTCATAAGACACAGCGATTTAAAAGATCGTTGTTTTTGTAACTTGTTTAATTTTTAATTTTTAAGGGTTCCGTGCCTCTAAAAGTAAAAGCGGAACCCTTATATTTATTAATTACGCACACTTCAAATAAAGAAAAAAGTTCAAATGTCGACTTTATCCCAAAAACCGAAACGCACCGAATTATTATAAAATGTAATTATACTTTTTTCGTATTCGCAAAATCAAATGATAATGCCTGTCCAATCAAATGCCTGTTCTATATTAATAAGGCACTGATTTTCAAGATTCTACCTGAATGAATCGGTCTCTGATAGAAGAACAAGTAAAAAAGTCCACTTAATTTACTAATTGACATGAATGTTTTTCAATTCATTTAAAATGATCTTAGTTATTACTTAGCTATTCTCCGTAACGTCTCCATCTTAGCAACGTAGGTCACCAAGTTTTCGGTGTATTTATGAGAGTGACAGTAAAATGCTATATTGTTTTAAAACCGATTTACAAAATAAATATCATTTATATGGGTCGCGACCCGTCCAGCCACTGGACTTTCCCACTGCTGGGAGGAGGGGTAAATAATGATTACCCATTGTGATAGTGTTTTATGTAGTAATTTTATTTTACTTACTTGTCATTTTCATTTTCATTTTAAGTACAGTGCGTGGTAATGTTCATTAATCGCATAGTCTTATAGCTTGTACCACACCGGGGTGTGGTCATTTAAAAATCCATAGCCACAGCACTTACTACAAATTGAAGGTATATTAACTTCATTTAGACAATGATTTTGCTGAAAATATTCGGTGTAAGCACTCTAAATATTGTCTATACTATACTTAATGTAATTTTTTGATAGAATATATCGATACTGAGGGTTATAGTGGTCATAAGGGTTTGAAAGACTCTTATTGAAAGTCGTACTACATGCCCATACAATTTAGTTAGTCAAAAAGCTAAAAAAACTATCATTGGACAACTCACACATGGCCATCAGATCCCACTCTAGACAGAGCCTGTTAGTTATTTATAACAAAACTATTAAAAAAAATTGCAATAGGCAATTACTGTGTTGATAAATAAATAATTCCAAATTGTCTTACCAATAAATTGTCCTACCATGTTCTATGGTAACAAACTGAACTACACGCTTATTCGTACCAATATTATAAATGCGAAAGTAACTCTGTCTGTCTGTCTCTTCTTCACGCCTAAACCACTGAACCGATTTGGATAAAATTTGGTACAGATATAGGGACCCGAGAAAGGACATAGGATAGTTATCATCCCGGAAATCCCCCGGGAACGGGAACTATTCCACGCGGAAGAAGTCGCGGGCAAAAGCTAGTAACCAATAAATGTATTTAAGCCCAAAAAATACGGTTCATTTTCAATTTACTGTAAAATACAATTTTTAGTTGCTTTGAAATCAATAAATAGTCAGTCAACTAAGTTGTTATTTTAGTGACGTCATGAGGTGACATTGCCATACAAAATCTATTGGAGAACTGCGTTTTGACAGCTCATAAAAAGTACGTCAATTGATGATGGTGTAAAATACCGTATTCATACTGTGCCTTGAAATGCTCGTAAAATAAAGACTTTTGATGTTATAATTTTACCCATATCACTCGCTAATTAAGCCCTATATATCTGTCAAAAAAAAACTTCATATTCATAACCAAAAAAAACCTAAACGACAATTTAAAGCACCCAGTTATTTACGTTAGCAAAGAATAACCAATAACATCTTAGAACTTCACAAAAAAATGTTCTAAACAGCGTTGAGCATGATTTTGAATAAAAGAAGGATATGGTCCTTTTGTGTGGCCCACAATAGACCCGGATGCTGTATGGTACAGCTGCTGGGCCTATGGTGGCAAGATGTGTGGTGACCATGCGTAACGACTGTCGCAGGATTTGTTTTTTTCGTTTTTTTTTCGGTTTTGTGTGCTGTTTTTTTTTTGGGTGTGAGGGTTTTGCTTGATGTTTGCGTAGTTTGGTGTTGTTTAATTTAGGAACTCTTTTAATTATATAGTGGATAAGTGAAAGAAGGCTTTGGTAAAAAAAATTAAAAGAAAGAACAGCAATTTGGTTATTAATATGTTTTGTTATTAATAGTAATCTCAGAAAGCACTGGTCCGATAAAAAAAACAGTGATAGGAACAAAATCACAGGAATTTATTTATTAGTTTTTTTTTAAAACTACTCTACCATCGTTGTAAACTTATGTCGTATGTACATCCGGTTAACTACATATTTTTATGTTTAAACCTGTCATAACTTTACTCAGAAATTATTAGTAAGAATCCAACAATATTTTAAATTAGACGGATGAATCGAATCTAACTAAAAAATAGACGGATGAATGTTTGTTACTCTTTCACGCAAAAACTACTGAAACGATTTTATTGAAACTTTACAGTAATATTGCTTTTATATCATAATAACACAGATAAGGCTACATAATATCACGCTTTAACACACGTAAGCGAAGCAGTACCCTAACCTAACATAGCCAGCTAGTAAAACATACATTGGAAATTCTAATCAACAGACTGACATCCATTCAGCATGATTTGTCTACCTAAACACATTCCGAAGATAGAAAAGGAAAAATGGCGTCGTTGATTCATAATTTACACCTTGATATGCCAGCTGTCTCTTATCTCGGATTATTACTGAGAATCAACTATCTAATAATAATAGGTACTCGGTAAACTGTTTGTGCTGATAAATAGTCACGTCTTATGTAATAAAATAATATATTATTATTTTGTATTGAGAGAATTATTGTATTTGTTAAGAATAAGTTTATTTATGTCAAAAAGGTACTATTCGGGCTATACATAGTATCTGGGATCCTAGGTTCGGTACATTAAGAGGCCAGTTGGGGTTAATTTAATTTTTATATGACTATTAAGTATATAATTATTTTTGTATTACACAGACTCATTTGAAGATTCAACAGTTTTAATATCTATCAGAAAACGAAAGCAAAAACGTTTTTTTACTCATTTTATTTATTATTTTGATACTATCGTCTTTAAACAAATTTTGTTCGTGTAGGATTTAAGTAAGTCTACTACCCTATCTTAGTAATATTACCCTATTGTATTCAGATATACGATTTTAATTAAACATCTGAAAAAAAAATATTATACCTACCTAACATTAAAGCTCTGAAAAACTTATACCTACTAAGTAGTTGTAGGTTTTAATAAAAAAATTAAAAGTCCAATTTAAATAATATTAAATAAAAAGTAAATCATTTATTCCTTATAATGAACACATTTATAATCCTCCAAAAAAAACACTACATAAAAAAACTAACTCACAAATCCCAAAAAAAAACCCAACCGCCGCAAAAACCGTCTCACAAATCCCAATCGCATGGCCACCATAGCGAACAAAAATAAACTCCTGCGCACCGCATCTGTTATGCACGTGGTCACCAACCAATAGGGTTCGGGGCCATGGGAAGCTCTAATGGTATGTGCAGATTCCATGGGGCTGGACAAATTAATATTTGTAGTCATGACCAGTTTTACACAGTCGTTTCACTACATAGTATAAAACAAAGTCGTTTTCCGATATCTGTACATATGTATGCTTAGATCTTGAAAATTGTGCGACAGATTTTGATGTAATCTTTTTAAAAGATAGAGCGGCTTTTATAAATCCTCACATTTCTGTTTATAAAAAAAGCCATAAAAAATCTTTATTATCAAAAGACCAAATACAATTTCTCCATCTTAATCAAACTAAGAAAAACTATAATATAATAATCAATAGTTATAAGATCCTTTATCTTTTTATTAATAAATAAAAAAAACATAACGTTTGCGTTCGAAAAAAACGTTATTCGATATTCAAACGCCACGTGGCTTAAAATGGCGGGAAAAAACACGTGTAACGGCAAAATTTTAACACAATATAAAACTAAATTAATGAATAAAATAAGTTTTTAGTTCAATGAAACGTAATGAGCGATAAAAATACGGTCATACGCGTTCTTATCAATAGGTCAGAGGCCATTTAATAAATAATAAGTGTTGTAGTATTGAGTACAAACTTTAGTTGACTAATTAAAATTTTTAACTAACTCTTGCCTTGACTGCGTCTGAAGTTGGTAAATTTCTGGTTTTAATTATATTAAAACCAGAAATTATTTGTTATTTTATTTTAGTTTATAAATAATAAGAACCTATCTGCCGCATTAGGCACGTCCTGTAATAGTAGATTTAAGGTTGTGTGTGTGTAAATAAAAATAATAAAATAAATATTGTATTGAATTCTAATTGTTATTAATAATTTGTAAAACACTTGTATCCGGCTGAATCCGGTTAGGCTGGAAGCCGACCCTAACATAGTTAGGAAAAGGCTAGGGAGATGATGTATTGAATTTTAATTATTTTTACTTTTGTTTTTTAATAAAAATAGCTGAAGTTACTTCTTATAAAAACTATTTATCAGTGAAAGAAACCTCGAAATTCGTGGGTTAAGAACTAGAGTAGCGTAAGGGCAAAATGACAACTTCTCAGGAGAGCCGAAAAACAACTCAAATTTCACTACCGTTACCTTGTAGCTCTTTTAAGGCAAAATCTATAATAGTTAGGAATCTGATTTTTACTAATAATAAAGCTTTACTTATCTGCTACAAAATAGTATAACTTTTTGGTCAAACAAAAAACGGTTTCATTTTAATAAAATTTATTTTTCAAAAACAGGTTGACTTACGTCATTTTGGCTGTTACATAAATTCAATTATGTATGGAATGCAACGAAACTTCCGTTAAAATGGCTCTAAAAACAATAACAAAAATCTTCTAAAATTAATAATCTCTCGTGGCTTCTTTAAGAAATGTACTAAATTAAAAATATTTTTCCGTAGTCGCCGCTAAAAGTTTTTTACTATTATTTAAATTATTACAGTATTTGTGAAATAAAATATATTATTATTTAATTTCTATTTCATTTCAAGTACCCATGTAAACTTGCACTTGTAGTTCCTATTTGCACCTACTTACTTATATTAAACTAGCTGCCTACCGCGGTTTCACCCACGTTTAAAATGAAGGGTTAACAACCCTTACCACTTAGGGGTATGAAAAATCGATAGTACCTAGCCGATTTTCAGACCTACTGAATATGCATTATAAAATTTGGTAAAAATCGGTAAAGCCGTTTCGGAGTAGTAAGGTAACTAACATTGTGACACAAGAATTTTATAAATGACTAGCTGTTCCTTGCGGTTTCACCCGCGTTACGTTAGGTTTTGGTTACTGCCTCGCTCCCGTGGGACATAGCGTGATATAATTTAGCCTATAGCACTCAGGAATAATGTAGCTTTCTGCCAGTGAAAAATTTTTTAGAACTGAATCATGAGTTCCAGAGATTACCCATTACAAACTTTCAACTTACAAATTTTACCTCTTTATAATATTAGAATTTTGGATATCCGATAGTTTCGGTTACGGTTACGAAGCTCCCTAACATCCCTGCTAAAGTAAAAAAATACAAAGATATAGAGCAACGAAGTACCGGAATCCTGCAAAAATTGTACCGAATCGGGACGTCACGCGAAACTTCAACGCACTGTATCATCGTCATTTTTCGTTTATGAGAAAAAAGAAAAAATACGTGTCCAACATTTTTTGATAATCTAAGAGACGGACTAATTACATTTGCTAGGCTCCCCCGTATTGTCTTATCGCTTTATGTAAACGGCTGGGCCGGGCTGAAGATTTTGGAGTCAAACTAACGTACAGTAGTATTACACACGAAAGTGAATTAGACCAACAGAGATTTCTTACGTGCTAAAAGAATGTATTTAGCTTTTACACTATTCTTGACATAAAAACTGACTGCATTACTCTAAATATTTGGTGCCACAGTAGCGTTTGCCACCCTTACGTTTTTTTGGCAGGGAGAAAAATGACGGAAGCGTACGAAACAAGGACCCATAAGCAGTAACTTTACGGTTTGCGTTTATTTGGCACAAAACAACTAAGGCTACAAAATCAAACTTTGTCCCATTCGCTCTGTAAATCGAGTTACGATCGTTGTGCTCGTAACTTTTTTGACAAAATAATGTTAAGATTATTGTAAGTAGAAACCCTTCATTTTGGCACTAAACAAATATCTTTTATTTTTATACGTTCTTGTTGTACTAAGCAATCTATACACTACATCGTTCCAATTTTTTGGCACATTAAAATATGGGGATTAAAAAAGCGAATGGTGAAAAAAAATTTTTTTTGGATTTTTGCCCTTACGCTACTCTAGTTCTTAACCCACGAATTGGTCTCGTTGTTTCAGAGACTAGCAGACAAAGTGATGGACAATTTTTTTGTTATACGTACAATTTATAGGCGATTTTCTTACGTAGTTAGTAAAAAGCTGTTTCGACATTACAAACAAAAACATCAATATATTTTATTTACAACTCAATAATAAGTAATGTATAGATTATTAACTTAACCTCATTAAAGTTCGTTAGAAATACGTAAGTAAAGGAAACGGATATTAGGTCATTTTGTTTAACAAGGTGCCTTTGTACTTAACAACCAAATTCATATAGATATCATAGGTGTATATTCTAAAACATTTTTTTTTTGTTTTATATACTCTAACACAAATGGTAGTATTTTGAACGTTTTTCAATCAAAACCTAGAGGCTTGGTTAGAAAAAATCACAGTAACATATATAAATAAAGAGATCATGAAAAAACAAACCTAAAATTGAAGATAATATATAATTACAATTTTAATAAATATATTCCTACGAGACCCTCTGTGCTCTATCCCGAATCGCACTAAACCAAATTTAAACAACTACCCCAGCTACAGATAAAAAATATTAAAAAAAGAATTTGGTTGTTAGACCCTAATATAACAACATAATGTAGTACCTATTTACAGTGTTTTTCAATCAAAACCTAGACTTGGTTAGAAAAAATCATAATAATGAAAAAAAACCTAAAAGGGGAATGGGCAAAAATGTATGAAACTTGGTCCAAATTTCCACCACCAATAAGAACTATGGCATATGATGTATCACTGCGTACTAAGTCATTATAAGAAGACCGCAATCAAAAATATTTACTCAGTAAAAAGTTATGACCCCATGAAAACTTGCAATTTAGAAACCTTTTTACGCTTCTTTATTTCTCTTTATCTTTAAAACTACTCGATTGATTAAGGTAAATGATATATCGTTGTAATTCATACGTTATTCTAGTTCTTTTTTTTCCTATCTGTCCCCCGATGGGGACAAAGCGGGGTGACAGATCGAAATAATCCGTTATAGGAATAATCCAGAATATTAAAAAGTACTTTAAGCTTTTAAAAGCAATCCACACCTTCCGATCCTAATTATCAGACGAAATCGTATAATGTATTGTGCAACAGATCTTACATCGGAAAGTGTGTAGAAAATGGCTCCGATTTAGGATTTTCGACAAATCGAATAGGATCAGAAGGTGTGGATCGTGTTATAGCGGATCACATTTTCTATTAACCTTTTCACGCTACTGAGCGCCTAGTACTTTTGATTGATTTAAATACTAGGATCTAAGTATTTTACATTTTCTCACAATATCACTTCACATTACTGCGCGCCTAATACTTTTGTTCTCTTAAGTTTTCAATCCCTAATTGAATTTAGAATTAATGTATTTAATTCTTTGGGGGACAAACAGGAATAAAAATTTTCATCTGTCCCCATATCAGTGATAGGGGGACACAGATGAAACTGTAAAAGAGTGAACAAAGTTCGATCTGTCCCCACATTGCTAACTGGGGGACAGATCGACCTTTTTTTTCTATCTGTCCCCCGATGGGGACAAAGCGGGGTGAGAGATCGGAATAATCCGTTATAGCACGATACGAACCGTTCTGCTATCATGTTTTTGCTGCATGAAATGTGGCTATGCGCGAAAAAAAGTAAAATGTTAAATAATTAAAAATACGATTTTTGAAACAGTCATAACTTTTTTCTGAGTGAATATATTTTTTTCGTCTAGTAGTCAAAATTGTATGGTATTTAGTCGACTTTAAGTCTACATAGCCCCCAATAGTGGTGGAAATTTGGACCACTTTTGCTCATTGTCTTTTATTGTAGATTCATAATAACAGCACTAAATATTTATACAAGACCCATAAATCTCGACTAAAAATCAACCAATTCTAAAGAACTACCCAATGTTTCTCACAAACACTTAAACATAATTTTCGCCCGCACCACGCGCTTCCGTCACGTCATCTCGACCCGGACCCGTCCCTATCACGTCCCGTTCCGTCCCCGTTCCGTCAGCATGCTCCACATGCCTCCTTTGAAATTAAACATTCAACTATTCATTGCATTACATAGGGAAAAGGGTTTGAAATTAAAAAGTAAGGGTGACCCCGCTTTTGAAATTTTGGTGGAATCTCTTGAAATTGGGGGTTATGATGTTGCTGGTTTTTCGCGGTATTTCTGTTTTGTTCCTGTGGGGAGTAGCGTGATGGTTTGTAGCCTATGTTTTGTTTTAGTTGTTAAGCACATACACTTAATACATATAAACGTATAGTCCTAGTTTACGGAGTACGTGATCGCCATACATTTTCGGACATCTTTTACAATTAATAATCATCGTTACATTTTTGACAAATTACAGAATATCTTAATGATCTAGATATAACAATCTTTCTAAGTTCATTGGCAAAAAAAATAACAAATTGGAGCAGTTTTTATTTCCTTTTGCGTTCAAATGGACGGTTAGACGAAGAGGTGTATTGTATGTCTAAAATCGCCAATCCGCTGTGAACAAGCGTGGTGATTTATGCTCGTGCCTTCTCTGTATGAGAAGTAGCCTTTGTCCTGCAGTGGGACAGTAATAGGCTGGTATTATTATAGGGGTGATTTAATCGGTATTGTTTTTAATTTCAATAATGTTTTGTGTTAGTTAATTAAAAATTAAATGTAATGTTGATTTAGAAAAGAAGTCGTTGAACTGACTATTTAGTGGTTTGATGATAATAGTATCGCATTTAGAGTATTGCAGCCTAAAGTCGACTTCCAGTTGAGCTCCTTAAAGTTTTTAGTTGAGCTAAACGATTACTGACAAATGCTTGCACTGTCTGGACAGGTCCACTCAAAGCTGTGTGCTTCTCTCATCTAGAGAGTACCTCAGACAAACCTCCATGGTTCTCGCACATTTTTGAACAATACGATTGTATGGACTTTAAAAGAGACTTTGACCTCTGAGTTTGTTTCGGATGTTTCTTCTCAGAGCAGTCCAGCTACGAAACACCGGCCCCATCGTTCGCTTAATTTAAAAAAAAAAAACATATTGACGTGTAAAAGTGTAATGTTTATAACCTATTTACAAAATAAATATGATTTTACTTATTTTACTGTTTTTTTTTAACGAATTTAGCTAAATACCAGTTCATCATGTAGAACGACTACTTATATAGAGTGTGATTTTGAAATTGATTGCCTTGATGTCATCATCTACTATCTTTTTCACAACTATGTTGGAGTCGGTTTCTAGTTTACTTGGATTGGATTTTGAAGATCTGCTTCAAAATCCAGTCACTGGGTAGCAGGCAATAGTGGTTAGTGCAGGCTCTATCTAGTTTGGGGCTAAATAGCTAAATGTGAGTTGTCACATGATATTTATTATACTTATATTTACTTATAGCTTTGATTACGTTGCTTGCATAAGAATAGGGACTTGATTAACTGTCACAGCTATAAATAACTCAAAGAATAGGGCTTATCAACTAACAAACTCTAATGACGATAATCATAATAATATTATATGTTTTTGCTACCATTTTATCCTTATAACAAACACTATACCTCAGTAAATACATTCCAGACAAGGCAATGAATTAACACAAACGACTCTAATTCAAAGGAATGTGAACCTTAAATAGTTGATACAGATAGCAGTGCTGTACACACAATATCATATATCACATAAAGTACAATATCGAATGACGCTGAAGGACGGGCGGCGACTAGAAGGCGCCATACTAAGAAATTAGACGACGAATCAGCGATAATAACCCTTTGCCATACATAGTGCTATTTTGTGGACTTCAAAGATAGCTGAAGTCGAAGATGGAATGGAAAAAGGCATGTTTCTTTAAGAATAAAAATAAAACAGCTAGACTTGTAGAGGAAGATATTCTTGAAACCTTATCAGAATCTCCTCTGTTTATCCAGTAACTGGGCTGTGGAGATCTGACAGGCAGTCGTTCCATGTAAAACAAAGGTATCCAGCTGAACCTGGTTAGACTGGAAGCTGGCATTAACATAGTTGGGAAAAAGCTAGAGGGAAGATGGCCAGTACCCTCTAAGCTTATGTTTGCAGTGAATTCTCGAGCAAGAAATTCCGCGGACACCCTTTCTACATCCACATTTCTACAAACCTACTGACATTAGAAATCTGACGGAGGATGAATAAATATTTGTTACTTTTTCAAGCAGAATAATAATAAATAATAATAATAAATATTCCTGGAAAACTCACACTAGGTCATCTGATCCCAAACTAAGCAAAGTCAAATCCCAAAGTAAGAATGGATTTTTGTTTCTTCACTGAACGGATTCTGTTGAAACTTTACTATATTGGTGCCGATTCTCTTATTCACAAACTAACGAAAATTTAGGTTAAGTGCATCTTTCTCTCTCCATTCAATTAAGAAAAGGACAGAAGATAAAACATTAGTTAATTCCTGTCAGGCGCAGTGTTCTTCAGGCGCTGTCTAATTTGACAGGATTAAACTAAAATGTATCTTCTATCATTTTCTTTAAGAAATGGAAGGAGAAAGATGCATTTAACTTAAATTTAGTTAAGTTTTTGAACAAGAGAATCAGCACCAATATGGCTTGAATACATCAGAATAACACAAAGGCTACACAACATCACGCTAAGACCCACGAGCAGTAGCAAAACCATACTAAAAGCTGGAACACAAACCAAGCTCGACTTCCTCCTTGTCAAAGTTTCGAGTATTCTGCCCACACCCTAACAGGCGTGAAGATGACAGTAGTACCGTATTAAATAGAGCTCTTTTACGTCCAATTTATTGCAAATTATAGCGATGTATCACGCATTGGTAGGCGTGGAGACCATTACTATCGTTACACGAAAATATGGTTTTGACATTGCTTGTGTATCTATAAAATTGCTGGAAAAGTATTGGTATCGATTTTTGTTTAGAATAGACCTGTTTTGGTGTATTTTGTTTAGATTTAAACTGATTAAAAATGTTTAGTTTGAGGTATGTTTAGCATTATCATTGTGACTTATACGGCATAGGCCTCTTCTCATACAGAGAAGGCGTGAGTATTGATCACCATCACCACGCTTGCTTAAGGCAGATTGGCATTTTTTTAAATTATATTACCTTAATAAATGTTGTGTTTTTGTCACCAATTCTTTATAAAGTATGTAATAATATCAAAAAAACCAATTGATACCGGTCATCGAATCCGCAATCTCATGCATGAGACTCGATTGCCTTAACTACTGGGCTATCACGACTCTCAGTAGTACAGTGACTTTTATATAAATTACAGAAAAACAGGAGTTATTTACGAAAAATGAGCATTTTTTTTTGTATAAATACAAGGTAACGGCACTATAACCATGATGTAGGTAGGTATATTGTTGTTACAGGAAAACTATTAAAACGACTGACCAGTCAATTACGATAATTAGGAAATGTCCTAAATACGCCAAACGTACGGTCGTACTACACAAAAATCCGAGAGCCGCCCGGCAACAGCACGTAAACGTTCTAAAAAAATTACAAACAAAATAAAAACTATTTTCGAAACATTACTCACCGATTTCCTATTATTACAGGCACAAACGGTAAACACTAGAGTCTGAAAACTAAAAAAAAAACACTATTCGCCCGCCATTTTGAAAGATATACGTCAAAAACTGACACACTCGCGCGAAATGGGCTCTAACGTTCTAATTTTGAAAAAAAATATGTCATTTTTAAAGGGACGTTGGGACGAGCGAACGTCCGGTCCCGACGGAGAGTCGAGGCGTACTGAAATATAATTTGAATGGAGCACTGAATGACTATCAGAAATAGTCGAAGGGAGGAATTGGGTGACATGTGCCGACAGCGCTTGCAGCGCTTTTGACAGCGGCGCGTTTCAAATTTAATTTAATTTTTTGACTGTTGTTTTTTTTTGTTATTTTAGTTGAAGTATGTCATGTATTTAAGTACCTACTAGCTGTCCCGTTTCCGTGCGCTTTTCGGAATATAAACTATCCTATGCCCTTTCTTAGGCTATGGAATTTCTCTATCGTACGTGAGACAGACAGAGTTGCGTTCGCTTTTATAATATTAGTATGGATAACGTTTTGGTTTTTAATTTCATTTAATACTTTAGCTTAGATACCTATATAAAATTTTCTCTTTCTTTCGCTCAGAGTTAGACTGAGACCATTGTAATGCTCAGCCAAAATTTAAGCAAAGCTTATTCATTTCAGTCTAAGAATTCATCTTAAGCCTATATCAGCCTTCTCTTCAAATATTCATGGCTTGTACACAGGAGTCCCTAACGATCCAAAGTCCCTGAAGTTTGACAAAGGTCAAATCTATCACAATTTATGAGATACTACCTGTATCCTGTGGTTTTGCCTTCATACAAACTTTAGTTCCCTATTTTGACCCCCCTAGATGGGCCTGTTGATCTAGTGGTTAATGATCTTGGTCGTCGATTGCCAGGACACACTTATGATCATGATCATTTATTCAGTCTGGGTGTAATAAGCTTGTGATCAGATACCCGTGTGTGATGTGTCCCAAGATTTTTTTATTTATTACATTTCTCCCTTATTGGTCAAATTACAAAAAAAAACAGTATAATCGCATTGTATTGCGTCTCTACGTTATAAAAAGAAACTATTGTGCACCTTATTCTAGCTTCAGTTGTTTCTGATGGCGTGTGTCAATTAAAATTTAAGTCAACAACCCAGTTGGCTAACTATTTATTGATTTCAAAGCCTATAAAAATCAACTTTACTGCAGCATTTTTGGGCTAAAATAATGCGAAACATCAATTTGTTGGCCAGCCTTATTAAATAACTTACTTGGAAGGAATTCCAGTTTTTTTTTCTTAAATAAACATTTTATTTCTCAGCGCTTTTCTACATTAAAGCGAGGCGCGGACGATTGTATCGTCGGCTCGGCCAATCAAATGACGTTGTGCGAAATACAGCGATTCTTAAAGTTTCGTGACCCAATCTATTGAACTAAATGTAAGTTTTGCTTATATTATTATTTAAACTAGCGACCCGCCCTGGCTTCGCACGTGTGCGATGATTGTTAAATTGGTGTCATTGTGATAAGATATTAAGATATCTTTATATAAAATGTTTACAACAGTTTTTTCACGAGATAATTTATTTATATCTATACTAATATTATCTCTCTCTCGGGTCGGTCCCTCATGTCTGAGGATCGTGGTCAGCACTAGGGTTGCACCTGGAGCGGATGATCTGCCTTCACCGGTTTCTGTCCAGCGCTTCTCTTGCAACGGTGTAAAATTTCTCTGACGCCGAGTCTTTTAATTGATCGGCCCATCTTGTTGGTGAACGACCGCGCGATCTTTTGCCTTCGGTGTTCCCAACCATAATCAATTTTTCCAAATTCTCGTCCCCTCTGCGCACTGTGTGGCCAAAATATGACAAGATACGTTGACGGCATAAGGAGGACAACCGAGTTGTTATTCGGAGTTGAGCCAGGATCGATGCATTGGTGCGTTTCGCTGTCCAAGGTATCCTCAGCATTCTTCTCCAACACCACATTTCAAAAGCATCAATCACTAATATTATAAAGAGGCAAAATTTGTTTGTATGTAGGGGATAATCTCCGGAAGTAGTGAACCGATATAAAAAAAATGTTTAACTGGTAGAAAGATATATTACTTACTAGCTTTTGCTCGCGGCTTCGCTTGCGTTAGAAAGAGACAAAAAGTAGCCTATGTTACTCTCCATCCCTTTAACTATCTCCAATTAAAAAATCACGTCAATTCGTCGCTCCGTTTTGCCGTGAAAGGAAGACAAACATACAGACAGACAGACAGACAGACACACTTTCACATTTATAATATTAGTATGGATTTGTTAGATTTTCTGGAAGCCGACTTTAATATACTTGGGTAAAGGCTAAAAAGGTAATTATTTTTCTGTATATACTTACATAGTCTCATATTTCATGACGTCATCGATTTACGAGTACCCTTTTCAAACTGTGGGGAATATTGCGTCATCATTCAACTACCATTATAGGTTAGCCTCACATTGGTGCTGATGAGAAAATTTGTTCACAAACTTAACTAAATTTACGTTAAATGCATCTTTCTCTTTCCATTTCTTAAAGAAAAGGACAGAAGTTACATTTTAGTTTAATCCTGTCAAATTAGACAGCACTTGAAGAAAATTGACGTATATTTAGTCGCCATTTTTGTAAATCGTGTCTAAATTATCTATGGAGTGTCTATATATTTTGACAGGTAGCTATAACAAACACTCCAATTTACAAATCTGTACAGTAAACAAGAAAATTGCAACAACCCTTCTAAAATTTCACCCCCGTGTCTCAAAAGGCAAAATTCGCCCAAATTCTTAAAACATTTACGTAAACAACGAAATTTTTATGTCATAACCTAAAAATGTTTAAGTACCAACATCAAAGTGAATATTTTAATAAAAATTAACTTCTCTATATGTTGAAAGAACAATTTTAACTTCGCGAGGTATTCTGTGTACAAATTCATACGTTGATGCCTTTTGTGAGGTTAAAAGGGGGTGAGGGGATGAAATTTGCAGCTGCTCTGTACCGGTCAGTGTGATTATTATTTGTCGTCTGTCTGTTGCTAACAGGGATTTGTAGTCTTGTAAAGTACAAGTACATAAGTTTGATTCGTCAGTAAGTTTTTATCCGTAGTTCTATCGTAAGTTTGTATCGATAAATTCGCTAGCGTATCTGTAAATAAATTTTATGAAGTTACAGACAGAATTGGCAGTGAAATCCGTACTAATAATTATTATAAATACGAAAGTAACTCTGTCTGTCTGTCTCTTCTTCACGCCTAAACCACTTAACCGATTTAAATAAAATTTGGTATAGATTTAGTCTGGGACCCGAGAAAGGACATAGGATAGTTTTCATCTCGGAAATCCCACGGGAGCGGGAGTTATTCCACGCGGACGAAGTCGCGGGCAAAAGCTAGTTAATTAATAAAAAATTAAACACAGTGATAAGGAATCAAAATTAAACAACCACTAAATTTCCTAAAATAGTTTACTAACAGCCAACCTTTCTATTAATTTTCAATAACAGCTCATGAAAGGGGTTTACATTAGCTACTTGCATGAGCTTCGCACGGGTGGTACAATTATTTCAATATCTCGGTTTTTTTCTACTAAAATATGGACGAATTTTACTAATAAACCTTTGTCTTGAATCACTCTATCAATTGAAAAAAAAACTGCATCAATATCCGTGGCGTAGTTTTAAATATCTAAGTATAAATAGAGACAAATATCGGTAAGCGACTTTATTTTATACAAGTGGTGATTTGAGATTGGTCATCTCATAACTGACTGTGTGTAGGATTTAACCGTGGTAAGATATTTAGTACTATAGTCTATTTTTTTGAACAAACGAGTACTGAGTATTATCTCTTTCGCATTTCCGGTATTGACAGAGAGAGATGGGAATTTAGTCGAGGCGGAGCCAACGCTTTTAACACCAATAATAACGCTTATGTTGATTATGTGGACCAATAGAAACGCGGACAAAATTTTTAGTACTCGTTTGTTTAAAAAACAGACTATATAGAACTTGACAGTTCATAGAAAAATAATTATACGTACTACAAGTGTACAACTAATAGTTTTAGGAGATGTTGGGCAATGATGAACGTTTTTTCGTAAGAAACGATATATAAACGACTGTTGGCCGACTTTTCTGAAACTTCAGAATGATAAAAATGGTTTAACTGTCAACTTACTGAATAAAATTAAAAGTCCTAATATAATGTTAATTAAATATGCCTGTGCGAAACGGGGTCAAGCAGCTTTTATGTTTCGACAGTTTCTTATTAAAGATTTTGAAATTAGTTATTAAAAGACAAGATTTCTGTTTCTTCTACAACAGAAAATTAAAGCTTTAAAAACTTTTAACCCATTACTGTACTAGAAAAAGGAAGTCGATGTTTTGAAGTCTTCTAAACGCCATAAAAAAAAACCTTATAACAAAAACGCAACCAATAGGCGGTTGAGGAAGAAGTCCCTTTCCATGTTTTCTTTCGAAGTAGAGTGTTTTCCAGTGTTACTAACTTTGAGAACTTTACGTACTTTTGCGGGTTCAAAGAAACTCGCAAATAATGGGCAATTGGGGGTTTGGGGGTGGAAACAAGAAGTTTCCACCCTTAAGGGGTTGAAATTGAACATGAAAAAATAATTGAAGAATATTTTTTTTCGTGTTGTTTTAAAAGTTTTTTTGTGAGGATTCTCCTTTTTGTGTTTAACATGAGAAGTCATGGGTTTTGTAAATATTTTTAGGGTTTCGTAAACAATGGGTTAAAACGGGAGCTTGTTACTAAATCCATTGTCCGTTTGTCGGTCACCAGGCTGTTTCTCATGAACCTTGGTAGCTAGGCAGTTGAAAAAAGCAGTGTAAAATAAATATTTAATTGGGGCTCTCATATAGGTAACAAACGTGATTCTTTGCCGTTATTTTTAGTTTTTTATATCTTTGCACCTGACATATTTTGTCTTTGCGTCACCCTAAGGTAGACTAGTAGAGAATGCCTAGACATTTAGTCAACCGTTATACAGTGTTTTTTTGAGTGTATAAAATTTTAATAAATGAATAATGGTAAATAACCCTTTTTTTAAACTTCGGATATATAGGTTAGGATATATTACATAGACTGTGTGGCAGGGTATGACATACCCTAGCACAAAAGTACCTATAACTTATATTATTTATGCTGGAGTGACGTTATAAGTTAAAGAGTACGAATCATCCGTTCTCACAAAACTTTTTCTATTATAATATTAGGAGGGCATGTAAAGAAAGAAAAGTCAAGACTTTTAAAGATTTTTAACACCCGTAAGAAGCTAGTGTAACATAAAATTTCCAGTTCCAAATTGCCCAATTATAATATTACTAGCTTTTGCCCGCGGCTTCGCTCGCGTTGAAAAGAGACAAAAAGTAGCCTATGTTACTCTCCATCCCTTAACTATCTCCACTTAAAAAATCACGTTAATTCGTCGCTCCGTTTTGCCGTGAAAGAAAGACAAACATACAGACAGACAGACAGACACACTTTCCCATTTATAATATTAGTATGGATTATTAGTAGAAAGAATGTCATGTCATAGTGAAGTCAAGATTATCAAAAATTTTAATACGTTGAGAAGCCAGTATAACAAAAAACATAGCTTATAATAAAACTTGACAATAATACATCTCTTTACCACTAAAAGATCATAACCAGCCCAGCACTTTCAGAGATTACTCCTCAAAAATATACCTACCATTCCTCTACACAGGTCTAGCTCACAGTACTACAAATTCCCATCTCTAAGCCATTAAATTACATTAAAAAAGCAATATTTCCGTCTGGCAACACACGTAGGACACGGTAAAGCAAATACAATGTTTGCTCAAAAGCCTCGTAATTATTCTCTTGGGCTGTAAAGTGGGGTGGGGTTTTGGTGATAAGCGGGGCGGGGAGCGAGAAAATACTCCTTTAGTAAAGGTCGGTAGTGACATATTGTATCACAATTATGCTAATTACAACAACTATGGTTAAATACAACGCGCAATTTTCTGAGACATTTGTACCTATTCGTAAATCAAATTAGTTAAGCAGTAGCCTCCTGCCGAGGTTGAGAATAGTTCTAATCATTACCGCGGTCCCGGAACATAAAGAGCAACCTTTAATAGTTTTAGTCAGTGAAAGTCTGAAACTCCCTCCCGCTCCGCCCAGGGCGGGAGAAGTTTTTGATGATCCCATACACAAAAAAAAGCAGTAGCCAGTAGTAGAACATCAGAGGCGGGCCGTTCAGTCGAACCTTGTAAGGAAAGTCAACCGTCATTCGTTAACGAATGACGGTTGCCAAGAAGAGACCCAAAAATACCTACAGGACCAGAGCAGAAAGCAAAGATGCGGATGAAATGACGACAGTCAGCCAGTTACGGAAATAGAGATTAAATTTTGATTTTATTCAACTCTTTTGTGTCAGTCAATACGCTTTAACTACATTCAACTAAACTCAAAGCTTCTAGATAGTAATCCCAATATAGTAAAAAAGCTCGGCAGGAGATATTAATTCGCTTTTCGCTGCCCGCTCCGCTCATCACCATAACCACAGCCCGCGACCTACATACCATGCTATGATCTTTTAACGCGGCGCTTTGTCTTTCTGCAAATGTGTTCAGAGCTCTAATAAGGCATAATGTACGCTTGTGACGTAATAACAATGACGTCATAGTCATGATATGAGGTGAGCAGGAAAGGTGGTCGGTTTGATGTAACTATGGGTATATATAAAATGGTAAACTGACTCTGGGTGATATAAATATCATTCACGCGCTCGAAAGCTTATTAGATAAAAGTAGCTTTTGCCCGCGACTTCGTCCGCGTGGATTAATAGTTCCCGTTTCCGGGGGTTTTCGGGATGAAAACTATCCTATGGCCTTTCTCGGGTCCCAGACTATACCTATACCAAATTTCATTTAAATCGGTTCAGTGGTTTAGGCGTGAAGAAGAGACAGACAGACAGACCGACAGACAGATAATATTAGTATGGATTACACTCAGACACAGAAAAAACAATACTGCTCATCACAAACGTTTGCTCTGGGTGGGAATCGAACCTCCGGCTTAGCAGTCAATTTATATGTATATTCACTCTTCCTCCATGTTACTCCCCCCACCCCTTTGGCCAAGCATACTAAAAAGGAGGGAGGCTTTGAATATAACACCAGTTTGTCCAGGGTGGGAATCGAACCTCCGGCTTAGCAGTCAATTAATCACTCTTCCTCCATGTTACTCCCCCCCCCTTTGGCCAAGCATACTAAAAAGGAGGGAGACTTTGAATATATAGTCTGTTTTAACACCTAATAATTTAACAGAAATCGAAAGAATAATCTAGCTTAATTCCGACCGCACAGTAGGGGTTTTCATTAAGTCAAGGTAAAAAGGATATATTTTCGTTGTGTAATAACTACGGTATTGCGGTTAAAAAATAGGTAGTAATAAAGAAAAACTGTTGTATTTTTCTTCCTTATTTTCCAGTTTTTGTTGTTGGTATTTTTGTTGATTATGTACGCTGACTCTCGTAGATAATCTTCTACAAAAATTTAAAGCGTGTTAATTTAGGTATTTTGTTTGTTTGTTCAAACATACTTGATATTAGAATTAGTTCCTAGTTATGTCACTAGATGGGGTGTAGTTAAATAGTTGTCAAGTTTGATCAATAGATGGCATTATGCAACGTCACCATTCTAAATCGCGCTGTTAAGGATCTCCAGATTTTAAAGACCGCAAATGGTTTTTAAATATTTGCAATTTCAAAAACACTGTTCGAATTACTTCTGTTTTGAATATTTCTGTAATTTATTAAAGTGTTGAGTGCAAATTCAATGGTTGGCTTGTCTAGATCTCTTACTACGCGCTTTCATGGGCCACATAGCGTGATATTATTTAGCCTGTTATTCTAATGCACCAATAAATCTCTCTCTCTCTCTCGGATTCCATTGCCACAATTCTTACAAAACCCTGCATTTCCTTTAAAACCACATCCAAACTTACTTAAAAGGGTATGTATACTATATAATACATTTTTACGTCCCTTATATAACCTGCATAAAATTTTGTAGCCCTCACATTGCCCATATAATAATTACGGTAAAGAGCTTTCCAATTACATCTGTTTTTATCGATATTGTTAACGCAAAGGGGGCTAAGGGGGCAAACGGTAGAGGGGGGGGGGGATAAAACATTTAACTTCAGGAATAAAATTGGTTCTTAGCTAAATAAAAACAATGCTTATCAGTGAATTACCTGGATTTCGCAGTTTTGTTTGAGATTTTTTTTGAGGATGAAAAATCATCAAATGACTGCTCCGGGAGTGTCAGACTTCAACTGACTAAAACCCAACTTTTAAAATTATTTTTTAACCCCAGCAGGGTTTTGTTTGAGTTCAGACTTTTGGCTACTGCTCAGCTCTCGTAGGTTGAGCGTGATGCTTTTTTGAAGGTATAAGGAACAGTTTAAAGTTCCTCATTTTTCTGGGATTATTGGGATCCTCTGATTGTGTTGGTGGGCTACTGTCCGACGGTTCTAGTCGGGATTTTGTAAATCCCAACTTTTCTTTACTAAAATTTGCATGTACCTATTATACGAGTACATAGGGGCCTGTTGGTCTAGTGGTCAGAGACCCTGACTGCTAAGCCAGAGAGGTCGTGGGTTCGATTCCCACCCAGGACAAACTTTGTGTGATGAGCATAATTGTTTGTTTTGGGTCTGGGTGTTCTTTATCTATAATACGAGTATGTATGTATTTACAAATTATATAAGTACGTATATCAGTTGTTTGATTACCATAACACAAGCTCTGCTTAGCTTGGGAACAGATAACCGTGTGTGTGTTGTCCGAAGATATTTATTTATTTATTTATTTATTATATAAACCTCCCTCTTGAATCACACTTTCTTTAAAAAAATCTCATCAAAATCCAATGCCGGCTTTAAACAACTAAGCATACATAGAGAGACAGCAGAAAGCAACTTGGTTTTAAACTATGCAGCGATAAATACGTTAAAAATATATTATACTAGCTTCTGCCCGCGGCTTCGCTCGCGTTAGAAAGAGACAAAAAGTAGCCTATGTTACTCTCCATCCCTTCAACTATCTCCACTTAAAAAATCACGTCAATCCGTCGCTCCGTTTTGCCGTGAAAGAAAGACAAACAGACAGACAGACAGACAGACAGACACACTTTCCCATTTATAATATTAGTATGGATTTCTTACTTTGAGAACCACAATATCTCTGTTATCAATACATTCGACGTATTATGATGAAATCAACAAACATGTGTGTGTTCTGATAGTAAAACGAATGATAAGTCGCTACAATTAATAATAATGTCAGCCTATTTCATGAGAGGACAAGGGTTGACTCTTATAGAGATTCCAGTAACTTTGATCGAAGTGAGATGAACACTCATTCAGTGAAGTGAGTTACAGGTGAGGTATCCAGTATAGTACAATCGCTCGCTCGGCTTTTGTCGAGGACTAAACCCTGTATACCTCTTTTTTGAGGATCGGAAATCATCAAATGACTTCTACCACCCTGAGCGGGGCGGAGAGAGTCAGACTTACTGACTAAAACCCACCCATGTTCCTTCGGTTGCCCTTTATGTCCCAGGGCTGCCGTAACTATTAGAAATATTTTGCAACCCCGGCAGGCATTGGCCCTAGAAGGCCCCACGGCAAGCCCTCTATACTTCACAGTCCGATCTTGCTGTACATAATAATCTTTTGTGTTCTAATCCAACAAAATGCTGTTTGTATAAGAATGATTTAAGATTTTATAAACATAAAAACTTATACAAATATCTAATTCGAAACTTATAAAAATAGAATTCATAATGTCAGTGGCGGTATTCTCGTTTCCAGCCCCCAATTAAATTAAATAAATAAATAAATTGTTAAAAGGTGATATCGTTACATAAGATGTGAAATATAATTTATAAGATATTAATTAAATAGAAAACAATATGTGTCGTATTGGTTGTTATTTGAGCTTTGAAAACATCATCGTAAGGAAACCAATATTAATTTAAGTCTGAAATCGCCAAATTACTTTGAGCGCGCGTTATATCTATGCTCATGCTTTTTCTGTATGAGAAGAGGCCTTTGATCTGCAGTAGGGCAGTAATAATCTGGTTAAATTTTAATATTATTCAAGATTTAAACACGACAAAAATATATAATAAATAAGAATAATGTTGATTTATTTAAAAATTTCAACGACCAAGCGACAGCCGGCTGTCGGGTGCTATTGTCTTTCAAAGGTGTCTCGAAAAACATGAGTTCGAAGGTTTAAATTTTTATTTTACAAAATCAAAGATGGCGCCGCAACAATAAAATATTTGAAACCCTTGTTTGAAGGGTACGGAAACAAAACGATAACGGAACGACTACTACAAAGTCCGGTCCGCCAGGATATGACGTCATGACGTCAGGTTGAGGTAAATGTTGCCAGATTATAAAATATTTGCACAGATAATATTTAACTATACTGTCATGAGTGGAATGTTGCCAGTTTTTATGAGAATCCTGTTTTTAGTTGTCATGCTAATGTTTTGAATGTGAAATTTTGTGTGGATAGATGTATGAATGTTAGTTACTATTTACGCAAAAAGTACTGAACAGATTTTGTTAAATGGTACGCACGCCCGTTATTATACAAAACTTTTATATATTTTATTTTGCGGTGCTAGAGATTGTGTTTCAAAAATTGATACTGAGCGCTGCTCTATATCTGCAAATTTCACGATTTTGTAGATTCTGTGCCTTTTCTGTTCTGTAGCCTTTCTTTTTATGCATAAAGAAAATAAGAAATGGGTTCTTTTTAATTAACCTCGTGGCTAAAATGTCTCATTTTCATTGTCATGAAAAAAACCTATCGATTAAAAAGCCTCGTTCATTTAGAAGCGTAAATAACATTCTTCAGCATGAAACCAAATGAAAATACATCTAAAAATATCAAACTAAATATAATTTTACTTTAAACATTTCCTACCATAACTTCATAACCTACTTTCCACAAAAAAAAAACCTTTAAAAAAATCAGTTCTTCCGCAAAAAAACTCGGTGCATAATAAATAATAAATTGGACTCACCTAACCGGGCGATCTCGTGTGGGCAGCCTCTGTAAATAAAAGAAGTGTGTGAGTAACCCTTATATGAGGGGTTTAGGGGTTAGGGGGGAGGGGTACTACACGGGGGATATTTCCCGGCAGAGATAATACTGTATTGCTATTTCCACTTCCTGACTTAAAAAAAAATGGGGCAAAAATTTGTAGGTATTTTTTTTAAATAAGAAATAGTTCTAAAACAAGGGGAATATTTAAGTTAGGATGTAAAAAATACTGGACGAATTTTGTTAAAACTTCGGTTGATTTTGGAATAATAAGAAACGTCCATCCTTTGAAATAAACATTCACATTTATAATATTTTTAATATTTAACTGAATGATGAAAATAATCAATCACGAATGTAATGGTTAAAGAAATTTTCAAAGCGCGAAAACAAAAATGTTGAACACAGTTTTTTTACTAAATTACGTGCAATGATTACCTGATTTTAAGCAGACAAACAATAGTCTATTCTTGTTAAACTATTCGTAAATAAAATATTTGCCTATTATTGTCCTGCAAAAAAAGCTAGTTCTCATACAGAAATCAGGAGCATTGGTCGCTCAGATTGGCGATTAAACTTTTAATTTTTCACAAGTTCTGGTTTTCTCAAGATGTTTTACTTCACCGATGTCACTGATGTCCATGATACCCTTTAGAATAAATTCAGCTTTACTATCTTCTCGAAATTCGCAACATATAATTACCTACACAAAACCTTAACCGAAAACATCCACCTACATCCCGAGCCCACACATCCGCTTTCTCCCCATATTTACCCAATTTCGCCCCTTTAACCCCAAACCCTCATTATCTTTATGCCTTAAACATTTAAAACGACCGCATTTAATGCTCTGTCCTCATAAAAACGCATAAACAGCCTACATCCAGTTGCGGTCAGTGAAAACCGGTAATAACCGGTTAGAACCGCTTCAAACCGGTTCGAGCCGGACTTCGGTACTTTGATGTTCACTGCTAATTTTCAATTTTGCGAAGTTATGTTACGGTGGAGATTAGTTGTGGTTAGTTTTTTTAGTGGTCGGGGCTTGGTATTTTGTGGTTTGGTTTTAAGTTCTAATATTGTGAAGAAAATAGTAAAATCTTGTATTTTGATTGTAAAAATTAAAACCCAATTACTTAAATAATCGAAAACCTTCATAGGTATGTCGAAAATGTCGAAATCCGTTAAACGGTTTAGGCTGTAGAGCGTGCCAAAGAATGAGATATGCATACGTTCGAAAAACACAAACCTCTTTTCGGCAATTGGATAAGAACAAGCAGGTAAGTAATAGTATTATTATTGGATAGTTGCGGAATGTTTATAATAGTTACCGTGACCCCGGAACATAAAGGGCAACCGAAGGAACATGAGTGGGTTTTAGTCATTAAAAGTCTGACACGCCCTCCCACCGCACCCAGGATGGGAGCAAACATTTGATGATTTCCCACTCCCCAAAAAAAAATATTATTGGATAATTTGCTTGGATCCTTCCTAAACATATAGTCTAGATTGCAAATAAAGGGTTATCTGCAAAAAAAGGGAAGAAAAGGCAACGACGAACGAAGTTGCAAAGTGGCATGGGTTTTCTGATCAATTTCAATAATTATATAATAGGGATGTTGACTACATCAAAAGAATGACATTCTGTTTAGTCCGTCTGTTAGACAGTCCAAAAATACTGGACACATATTTTTTGCTTGATCAAATTAATAACAAAATACAAAGATAAAGAGCATCAAAGTTCCGGAGAGGGGGCTTGTGACGTCACTTCTGAGTAAAAATTATATAAAGGCGTGACGTTTCACGAAACTTCAACGCACTGTACTGTCGTCATTTTCTGTTTACGAGAAAAAAGAAAAAATACGTGTCCCAAATTTTTTGATTATCTAACTGACGGACTAATTACTTTTTTTTTGTCATCTCGCCTATTATCATTATCACGTATGCACAATATTTTATGGGTTTTTTTTAAACCGTTCTATTTTATCCATGTATATATTGTCGTAAGTAAATAAGAGAGTTCAAGCTAGTTGCCAGTTCTGGACAGTGGGTTAAAATCAAATGTATGAATATTCAAAACTGATATTTAAAGTTACTTCGAGTTGACCATGAATAGGAATAAAAGTGATTGAAAGCTTTTGTTGAAAAATAACTACTTTCTGACATAAGTATAATAAAGAAATTTATTTCAATCCGCATTTACATGGGTTTAAATAAGTTAAGTACACGCTTCCTTATGATGTTTCTCTTAACGAATGTTTGCAAGATAAAAGAAAGTAATGGATGTTAAAAATTCACCGATATTTTTCTCGGATTAGAACCCACAACCTTAAACTTAACAGGTGTCATAGCTACTGTGGCTACTGAGCCATCACGACATAGTAACTAAGCATTTATCACCACGTGTGCTCAAGGTGGTCTAACAATTTCGGACGGACTTATATTCATTACCTACACGTCCAGGTTTTCTCACGATGTTTTTTCTTTACCGACGTCTGTGATGTCCAAGATGAACTTTAGAAAGTTCATATGAATTGAAGTCACATTGTTACTTGCCCGGATTCGATACCACATCACGACATAGAAACTCAAAAATAATATACTAGATGTACTTATTAGTAGTAGGAACCAATACATTATGGTCGGGAGGGCTGATATTTTTTTCGCAATTTCAGAGTTGGTTCCATAATAAAAGTTGTTTGTTTTCACAGGTAGAATCATCTTAGTAGGTTGAGCAAGACCAAAAATACACCTAGTATTTATCCGAGTTTAAAAGTTTCTCCAAACGCAAATAAATGAAAAACCGCTAAAAGTAACAACAAAGGTCCTAACCAACTAAATTCAAACTCAAACTCTTTACCCTAAACCGGTTAAAACCGGCTGGAACCGGCGCAAACCGCTCTCAACCAGTTAACGAAGAGCGGCCATTTTTTTCTCTCTCTCTTTTTTGCGAAATCTGTCGCCAATTATCGTTTTCGCTAACTTTAATTAATAACTGCGAATTTTCAAGGAGTTTCGGGTTGTACCTGTAATTGGTAGTTTTGTGTTACTTTAGAAAATATTCCGATTGAAATTTTAGTATTGTGATGAAGTTTTAGGGGGCAGATTTGTGGAGTGGTGTTTGAAAGGGTTGCTGTTTTTTTTTTTGCGATATTTTGTTGATTTATTTTTGGCTAACCGTTTCCTGCAATTTCGTTTTTTAAATTTTCATTCCTTGACTTCGTTAAGGGTTGATTTTCAGTTTTTTTTTAAACTACTGTGCTAAAAAGATCACGGTAGGTATTTGGAAAAAATACATATCAATTAGACCTAAAATTATCTCCAATATTTAGGTCACACAAACTTTAAGCTACTACTATGAATTTAACATCTTTTCTTAGTGGTGACTAAATTGAGAATTTAAAATAAAATAATATTATTTTTTCTTAATTTATTGGTCTAGCAATTGCGAGTAATTCTAAATTTGACCGTGCAAGTTTTTTTTTGGACCAACAATGTATGAATATCTGGCAATTTTCATTGTCCTCTAATCTTTCTAGCTGCAAGTTTTAGCTGGTTGTTGTTTTTTACCAAATGCATTTGATACTTACTTACTTACTATCTATCTAAAAAGGACTATCAGAAAAAAATATTAATATAATATTATGTCTAAAAAATATATTTTTCATTGTCGATAAGGTTCAAATTATAACTCAATTTATACTTATCTAATATAATAATTAAAACGAAATGATATGTGACCTCATTGTTAGTTAAAATGGTTGCCATCATCTTTGTGGTCTGATTGACCAATAGCAAACAAGTATGTACAGAAATAGCATCGCTATGGAAGCAGTCTATTATTTCGAACTATCAATCATCGGGGGCGTAGCTCAGATGGTAGAGCGCTCGCTTAGCATGCGAGAGGTACCGGGATCGATACCCGGCGCCTCCAATCTCTTTTTGTTATTTCTACATTTTGTTTGCAAGCAGTTTTCATTTTCTAGATTTTTAAACAGACAAACGTGTTCAGTGGGTAGTAAATAACATCTAAACGCGTATTCTTGTAATCTTTCGCGGTATGCATTTGCAAGCGGAGTTACTCGCGTGGAAACCGATAATGCATACAAGGAATTTATAAAAGTTTTGCTACTCGACAATAGATGGCAGGATGCAAAGTTTTAGTTTATGTTGGTATTTCTTTTTATCTCGCTAGCAATCTATTTATTTTGTGGAGGACATTTTTCTATAGACATTTTTCTATAGACATTTTTCTTAATAATATTTTGAGCTGAGCATTTTCAGGATACAAAAGAGCTGGTTCTTATCTATTTTGAAGGAAACTATTGTAAGATATTATGATTTATATAACTTCGTTGTTTTTACGGAAAACTTAAGGGATTATTTTATCTATGAAAAGAATGCAAAAATTCTATTTTTGACTCTCTTTTACTCGTGGTTTGACTATAAACACGTTTCAAATTGAAAAATCTAGATATTTTCTTTTCAATGGCCATAAAATATGTATGTGCTGCAGAATAATAATATGTGGTACCTATTAATCAAAATCTACCTACTTACATAACATTTTGCAATCCACGTTATACTTAAGGGAAATTCCAATCACAATTATACTTATAATAAAAAAGCTTCATTCGACGTTTTAAATTTGAAAAATACCTACTGATCTTTTTAACGAATTATCGTCAAAAAACGGGATTTCAAAATGGCTTCGCTAGATTACCCCCTATACGGCGCGATTGACAGTTCATATCAGTTTTGGCGGGAAATCTGACATTTGACGCGCAAATGTCATTAGTAAACATTCACTATGGCGCGATTGCATTCTCTTTGGTCGGCTGTGTCCTTTTGAACGTAGGTTCTACTTCTGAGGTAAAATGATATTTTAGTTAATTTATGTAGTGTATTTTTTATAGGAAACGATGCGTTTGCAATAATACATAAATAGTTTCTAGTGGTTGTTATTGAACTCTAGAAATGAAAAGATTTACTTTTCCCACATGTGTAATAAAACCTTTAGTTTTGTATTCAAGAAATAGTTCAATTACCTCCAAAATAAGCTCTCAAAATTAACAAAAATAATCTCAAAGCACACATCGTGACAAACAGAATCTGAAACCACAACTGGATCCGAAAACCGACCACAAATCCGATTTTTGCTATCTCCACGTAACCACAATGTTCCAGCCAATGCTACCGACATAGCAGCGTAAGTATTAAAGGAAACTTTAATCAACTGTTGCCAAACTTGTAAACTTAGACGTCTAAAGCATCTATAGACATTATTATAGCATAATTTCAAAGTTTTAGCCTAAACGGGCACGCGAAGTATGCCATTGAGAATAGTTGGCAGCAGAATTTGTGTACAACGCCATCTAGCGGCGGATAGCGGGAATAGCTTTGTTCGAAGAATGTACGTTGATTTATTGTAGGTAAAAATGTTCGGCGGGCAATTTGGCAAATAATTTTGGGTTAGAAATGCCGCATTGATTGTTTGGGGTATTTAGTTGATATTTGTGTGGAGTCTGGAAGCTGGGAAATGCTGAAGACGTTGCAGTTATTGATCCTAAATGGATTACAATGGCATGTTTATTATTTAATGGTTTATGCCTGTTACTTCGACCTTCGGTCGTCAACTCTGTAATATAAAATGGTAAAATGACTGTCTGATTGGGTGATATATTAACGCCAACCCTTAGCCACTGATCCTTGAGACACGGAAATTAGATGGTGTGCTTTGTGAAGATTAAGCATTCATTATTTAAAATAATTTAAGTATAGAAATTTGACCTCTAACGGGGGAATAGAGGACCATTAGGTACTTTTAGATTATTTTTTATAATTTTAATTTAGCTAAAAGTAATTTATTTTGTATTTTTCATACTTATAAAATCTTGTATTCTTACATTTACGCCTATTGGAACTAATTTCTTATGGGACTATTTGACATTAGGTACCAAAATGTCATTTAAATGTCATAGTTTTAACAATGGCGTCCGTGACGCCATTTTGCAAATGCCATGGCGGCCTTTAGTCGGTTTTATGGGAATTTAAATAGGGTAAGAACTTGTATTATCTACTTGCTTTTGGCACGCGGCTTTGTCTGCATTTACAAGCAATTTTATCGTAAATATAGATGGACACAGACCAACCAAACGCACACCCGAAAACACATCATTAAATTCACATTTACCGACATATCAATCATCGGTCAAAGATTAAAAACATCAGCGTAACAGATAGGGCACAATCATAAAAATGTCCTTTTACAAACATTTTCTGACAAAGACTTTATTCTGCCTATTTTTTTTATACTTTATACATTTTTTTATACAATACGTTTATCTTTTAATCGGTTGGCGCTTTTCATTTACCTGGCTGGGGTTCAAAAGATGGAGGTCTTTTGTGTTTCGCTGTAATTTGCAAAGGGAGAATGTACGTAGCGTCTTTTATTCGCCCAAGATTTTTTGAGAGAACTGTAAGCTGTGAAAATGTATTTTTAAGTTTTTTATTGAGCGGTCTTGTTAATGACTGGTGCTTGAATGTACAAGTTCGTTGCTGACCGCACGCAGCAGTTGGCGATGTGTCATTGTTTTGTGCGAATGATGGGGCCCAATGATATTTTAAGTAAAAAAGTGTAGATAGGTTATATGCAGTCAAAATGTGGCACATTAAAAATTTGCCAATTGGCAAACATGATACTGAGTATCGCGTTGACATTTGACGTTTATCTTTTTTTTCACTCGCACTACTTCAATCATGTCATCCTACTTTGACGTGTAATGTATGTGTGCGTTAGTGTGCCGTTTTTGAAGATAGAATTTCGTTTGAGTAACCTATCTACACCTTTTTACTTATAATATCATTGATGGGGCCCGTATTTCCTAGCCGAGTACTCAAAGAAGTATTGAGATAAAATCAGTCTCTTAAAGACATTACAAGAAAATATTGGTCAAACCATGTAAATTCTGGAATGTTTCTTGATGAGAAAAGCACACTAATTTTAGTGACCTGTCCAAAAGCAAGGATTTGCAATGAGCCCAACGTTAAGAAGGAGCTATAACAAAAAAAGGATAATTTGGTAGGCCGTATTTGATATCGTATATTTTTAAAACGTAGAGGCATTAATAAGCGATTTTTCGAAACCCCTAAGAGGTTAATATACAAATTTGTTTGGAAATTCGCGGTTGAAATTGAAGGGAACAGCTAGTAAAACATTATAGTTCTGCGCGGCAGCCGACTTTTGCTATGTGGTGTCTTTTCCACGACTATTTTTTTATTTTATTTTTTTGGTGAGAGGGGAATCATCAAATGACTGCTCCCGTCCTGGGTGCGGCGGGAGGGCGTGTCAGACTTTTACTGACTAAAACCCACTCATGTTCCTTCGGTTGCCCTTTATGTTCTAGGGTCACGGTAACTATTATAAACATTCCACAACCCCGGCAGGCGTGGCCCTGTTGGCCCCTTCCAGTCCTTAGTTGACCAAAGGAGTGTAAATGGCACTTAAAATTGCAATCTTATGGGAGAAATGGCGGTTGAATTAGGTACCTATATGAAATTTTAGAAAAAAAAAATTAAGGGCTTTCAAAATCACAGCAAGGGCAACCGCTAGAAATTGCTGTTATTAAAATATAGATAACATACTCTCAGAAGTTAGACGATTGAATGGGTAGTTTACACCATTAACCAATAAATGTTAGACAATTTCTATAAAACCTCTTTTAATTTTAACCCAATAAATTCGGTTCATTTTCAATTTGCTATAAAATTTGATTTTTAGTTGCTTTGAAATCAATAAATAGATAGTCAACTGAGTTGTTATTTTAGTGACGTCATTAGTTGCCATTGCCATACAAATTATATTGGAGAATTGCGTTTTGACAGCTCATAAAAAGTACGTCAATTGATAATGGTGTAAACTACCGTATTCTACTAAAATACAAGTTACATGACTACAAAAAAACCAACATAATTCCGCCATATTTTGCGCTAATTCGCCCCCGGATCAGGATGTACAACTACATAAATAATATGGTAGCCAGTCCCCCTCTGAAGCACACGCACACTAACGCACAGCGCGTCTGTGTGCGTACAGGAATGTGCACAGCGTATGAAGGGGACTTGCTAAGGCTGGGGCAGTGGTTTATCGATAATTTTGAGTTTGCAAATTATCATTATTTTTGTTTTAATAATTTGTTTGACTGTATGTGATAAATGTAGGATTTTGTCTTTAATTTTGATGTAGTAATTATTTGTTTTTAAATAAATGATTTGTAAAAAATATGTAATTAATGAGCAGTAAAATTTTTAAAATAAATGCACACGTTTGGCAATAAAAGAATATGTTTGTAGCTTCAACGAGAGGTTTTTACAATTTTTTTTTATTGACATATTGTTTCTTTTTTATCTTTATAAATATACCTAAATAAAATGAACTATTGATTAAAACAATTTCTTAAGGTAAGGTCGCTTCTAATGTAATTAAAAACGTACACCTAAGGTGTGTTTCAACATGTTATAATAAAACAAGTAACATACCAAGTACAGCAGTAATTAAAGCAAAGAAAATCAGTAAGTACTTAACAAAAACCGGACAAAACCCGTACACAAAGCCTAGCTACGCGTAAAATGATAAAAAAATTATAAAATGATTTATTTTTGTAAAAAGGTAAAAAATTACACTTTTACACGTCATTTTTTTTTCTTATTTTAATCGAACGATGGAGCCGGTAAGCCGTAAAAAATCAATTGTCACAAAATTAATTGACGACGAAGCGCGGGCAGGTCTATAAAATGAGCGAATTGAATTATTACAACCCTTTTCATCAGTCGACAGTTATTTTCAGATTTAACTAAAGTTAATTTTGAGTTATATTAAAAGAGAAAAGCGTTATGATGTTTATAAAACGGTTTTGATTTTTATATTTCCTGATTGTGATTTCTTTGTTTTATTCTCGACTTTGATAGATAATGGTGCTTATTCTCTTGTTTACAAACTTCACTAAATTAAAGTTAAATGCATCTTTCTCTTTCCATTTCTTAAAGAAAAGGACAGAAGATACATTTTAGTTTAATCCTGTGAAATTAGACAGCGCCTGAAGAAAATTGACGTATATATAGACGCCATGTTTTTAAATCGTGTCCAAATTATCTATATATTTTATCTTCTATCCTTTTCTTAATTAAATGGAAAGAGAAAGATGCACTTAACTTAAATTTGAATTAGTTTGTGAATAAGAGAATCGGCACCAATAACCGTTGTTTTTTTTATTAATTTCTAGGTATATGAACAAGAGATAAGATTTTTGGTGGTAGCACAGCAGAAACTGCTAAAACTCAAACATTATATTCACTTTTTTTATTACGTAGAGTTGCACTAAAAACGAGTTTTAGAAATTAAACCTCTAATGAAGTGAAACAAGGGATTAAGTTTTGCATAAATGTAGGCGGACCAAGCCACAGAAAACAGAAATATGGGAATAAAATATTTGACTCAAACTTGAGGTAAATCATCACCTTGGCCTTTTTCCCAACTATGTTGGGGTCGGCTTCCAGCCTAACAGGATTCAGCTGGATTAGCAAGCAATTTTTACTTGATCTTAATAAACAGGTAGAAACGTCTATTATAGATGATAGTACGGAACCCTTTGTGCGCGAGTCAGACTCGCATTTTGCCGGTTTTTTGTAAATAGTAGGTAGCTGCTGAGAAATAGATCTGAAAATTTGACCCCTACAGGGAATGGAAGTACGACATCCATGTGTGCAAAAGCTAGTCTATCTATATATTAATATGTAAAGCAAGAACTTTGTACTCATAGTTAAGTTCTTTTGCTGTAAAACTTTTGCATGAATAAACTGTTTTTCTTTCTTTCTTTCTTTCATTTTAATTCTACTAAAAAAAACACATTTGCATGCCTCACGGTAGAATGTACTGGATCCGTATTTTACTTAACACCATATTTTTGTACCTACGCTACGTTTCTTGACGTTGAAAAATTTCTTGGACGGAGGTATGTGAAATACTTGGAGTTTCGAGAGGGTCCAAAATAATAAAATAAACAAAAAACGGTAATAATTCCAATCGAATTTCAACCATTTATAAGCCATTAGTATAAATAAATATAATGTAAAACCTATGCAGTGGACCAATTTGGCATTTTTCTTTTTTCAATTATTTCTTGAACTCCGAATAAGTTTCATGAAGAGAGATAAATTTTAAAAGTCGTCCGGAAAATTAACGAATTGGGGTCAAACTGATCTTAATTTTTAATATGGGTTTTTTGTGTGAAATCAAAGCCATACTCATTGGACGGGGAAAAGTCTGTGTGGGATTGCTATGTTAAGATCCGTACTAATATTATAAATGCGAAAGTAACTCTGTCTGTCTGTCTCTTCTTCACACCTAATCCACTGAACCGATTTGAATGAAATTTGGTACAGATATAGTCTGGGACCCGAGAAAGGACATAGGATAGTTTTCATCCCGAAAATCCCCCGGGAACGGGAACTATTAATCTACGCGAACGAAGTCGCAGGCTTTAGCTAGTAATTTATATTATTTAAATGTGGGTATCATTTTGTGAAAGATAATTTATAATTTATGTGATACAATTCCTACAAAATGTCAAAGATTATTTGAAAGGATATTTCCAACCTGCCTAATTTATTTCTTAGACAGACTAAACCAAATTATAGTATTTTTTTTGTTAGGGACTGTTACAAATAATATACATCTATACTTACTTGTAAGTTTGTAAGTTTGTATGTAGAAGGTAATCTCTGGAACTACTGGTCCGATTTGAAAAATTCTTGCAGTGTTAGATAGCCCATTTATTGAGGAATGCTATAGGCTATATACCATCACGCTACGACCCACGGGAGCGGAGCAGTAACGTAAAATGCGGGTGAAACCGCAGGGGACAGCTAGTTTTCAATATTTTAATATTTTTTAAATGCCATGGCAGGTCAAATAATGTGTATAAGTCCTAAATCACCAATCCGCCTTAAGCGCGCGTGTTGATAAATACTCATGCCTCTGTATCAGAAGAGGCCTAGACCTATAGTGGGACAGTACTAGACTGGTATTCTGTTTCCCAAAAGTCTTAACAAACTGGTCAATCTCCTTATAAATAAATAAAAAAAAAATCATTTATTTCGGATATCTAAGATCCATATTCACATTATCACAAATCAATAAATATAGAAATACAAATAAAATAAAATAATAAATAAAATCAGTCACATTACATAAAATTAAATCAAATACTAAGAATAATATAAAAACATGATTATCAAATTAATAAAAATAGAAATTAATACAAATATTAGGACAACGACTTTAAGCAGTATGTCTGCTACAGCAATGCCTAATATACGGGCAGTCAAGTCTCCCAGCAATCATAGCCAGAACTGTATTGGAGCTGCCCCGCACCCTGCGCACCAGGGACGCGCACCGCTTGCTTTAAAATTACTTAGCAACCTCACCATCATCTCCACCACTTAAAACACCAACAAGACGACCCAATGGTTTTCTAACACCCTCACTAAACAAAATTGAATTTGATTTTGCCAAGCCTTGACGCCATACTTTTAAAATTAAATTATTTTAGTAAGCGAAAGTCCATTAACTAGGGTAATAACTTGAAAATTATTAATATGTAAGTGAAAATTTCGATGGTGGAAGATGGGCAGTAGCGTGGACTGGAATGGTTTTAATAGTTTTGGTAATTCAGGCGTGGTTTTGATAACCTTTAGCTTTACATATGGTGGATGTTGTAGCGGTCTGTTTATTTATTTACTTGCTTTTACCCGTGGCTTCGCTCGCGTTAGAAAGAGACAAAAAGTAGTCTATGTCAATCTCCATCCCTTTAACTATCTCCACTTAAAAAACCACGTCAATTCATCACTCCGTTTTGCCGTGAAAAACGGATAAACACACAGAAACTCACACACTTTCCAATTTCTAATATTTGTATGGATCTGTACTATATTTTGAAGTTTTGCAACTCTGCGCTGGGCAGTAAACTTAATAATTTGCGACATTTTGGTCTGTAATAAAATTACAACTTTGTAAGTTGTCATTTTATTTCAGATAATTCTAACTTAAGCAGTTATGGAAGCTCAATTTAAATAAAAGACAAACTACTTTTAATTTTTATCAACGATAACTGAATTTAGTACGATCCCAGTCAATCATGAAACTTTGTTAGTGATTACATAAGCATGTAAAAGCTATAACAGATAGGAAGACGTTATTTTGCAATATTGTTATTTTAAAGGGTGATAAAACGTAATTTGAAATACACTAGATAATAATATAAATAAATAAATATCCTGGGACAACTCACACATGGTTATCTGATCCCAAACTAAGCATAGCTTGTACTTGGTAACCAGACAACCGATAAACATACTTGTCATCATCTCCCTAGCCTTTTTCCCAATCGTGTTGGGGTCGGCTGCCAACCTAACCGGATTCAGCTGGATACCGGTGTTTTACGTGGAGCGACTGCCTACCTGAGCTCCACAACCCAGTAACTGGGCGACACGATACCTCTTGGTTAGACTGGTCATAGTTTCTGGCTAACCAGTAACGACTGTCAAAGTTCTACGAATGACAACCGGGACCAACGGCTTTACGTGCTTTCCGAGGCACGGGATGTCAGTGATGTCTAAGATAAACTTTAGAAAGTACATATGAATTGAAAAAGTCACATTGGTACTTGCCCGGATTCGAACCCACAACCTCTTACACGAGAGGCGGGCGCCTTATCCACTGGGCCATCTCGACATTCACCCGATAAACATACTTGTATAATTTATTTACATACATATTATAGATATGTTACACCCAGACACAAACAAAAAAAAACTATAAATCCTTTTGTCCCCTAAACCCAAACTTTCGTCCCCTTCAAAAATCCCTTAGTCGCTTTTAAGAAATAAAATAAACTAGGTATTGAGCTAACATTTTTCTAGAATCAGTAGTTTCAGCTGAACTTTGATAACCATGCAAGAACCTGTCTCTTTATAAAAAGAAGATAAAGAAGATAATTTTATTGATTAATATTTTCATGTTAAGAAAACCATTTCACAAAAACAGCACAGTTCAATAACATCCACCTTTACTCAAGACTGATATTTTGGTTCGACGCAAATATTTGTAAGGCCAGAGGTATTTGATTAGAGTTTGAACGAACCATCTGGATTGGTGCTAGAAATTATGAATGAAATAGCACCCAGGTCTTTGGTAAACGTAGTCTTACCTCTATAACTCTATAAGGGAATAAGAATGAGAATATTTTAGAAGTGAGATTCGTAGAAGACGAGGTCCGCTAGGGCCAGTGCCTGCCAGGGTTGCAGAATTAGTTTGAAAGAGTTACCGTGGCCCTGGAACGCAAAGGACGAGATGGAACACGAATGGGTTTCAGTCAATAATTTTGACACACACCGAATTAGTAATTAGATGATTACCTATTAAAAAAAAATTAAGGACTCGAAGAAATGGAAAATATTGTCATGACCAGCCTAAAGATATGAGAATAGTTATAGAATAGTAGTTAATATTGACAATCAAAGATATTTGTAATGGCAAGATGGACTTTGGATAGATGGGACAGCCGTTGCCGGCTCTTTTTTGCCACTGCATCTCCAGAATCAACTGTAAAGTCCGCCAGAAAATTACCGAAGCAAAGAAGGTCGACGAGGTCCGGAGAAACGATTCAACAATCTTGGATCCCGCAACTCCCTTCTCCCTTCACTTCTGTCCATATCATGCAGGAGATAGAACAGAACTAGGCCAATAGGCACAAAGGGGTAATTACATCTGGGAGAAGCCAAATTGCCTTGCACCACGGATTCTAATTCATTAAATTACTGGGTGCTAAAAACGAGAGCGTTACAATTGAAGGAGCCGCCGGCTTAAGAGTTGGCAGCTACTAAGGTTCTGAATCCATGTAAGCTATGGACACAGTTTGTATGTAGAAGCATGTTTTCCTTATTAGTTTAGGTCTATTTTGGCTTGCTGTTAGGAACATGACTGTATCTCGGAATATAGAAGTTTAAAATGTCTATTTACTATGTTCATTTTCCATTAAAAAGCGATGAATCCTTATTGAATATACCAACAGTTAACATTTTTGTTTGATTGATAGTACCGGATCAATTACAAACAAAATATTTCAGATCGCAAAACATTTTTTTGTAACTAACTGTCACTAGCAGTTTATCCTGCTCCCGTGGGTCATAGCGTGATATTATGTGGCCTATGTTAATATGATGGATAAGCTATATTACTGTACAATTTCAACCATTTTTATTCAGACATTTTCCAGGGAAAGAGTAATAAACATCATTATTTTCTTCGAAACTTTCACATATAATATTACTCATAAGTAACATATGACTTTCATTCAAATTAATTTATTAAAATTTTATTTTACATTTTATTCATAGGCTAAATTTTTTTAAAGAGGTGTCAAAATAGTCCTTATCTTAATAATAATCTACAACATCCTACATAAGTAAGAAAAAGATCAAATTTTACTTCAGACGAAGAGAAATCTGAAATCCAACTTATTTTACAAATAAATCATACTAGCTGACAAGGCTAAGTGGCGAAGACCTCCTTTGAACAATTATTAGAATAATTAATTTCATAGTTAGACTCAATTTATGGTTAATGACTCTACTTTATAGTGATTTAGTACCTAATAATGATTTGTTAGTGAGAAGTCTTTAATTATTGTAGTTTCTGAGGTACGAAAGTGCCATTAAAATGTTGCAATTTTTTTTTCTTTTACATCACTGACATCTCGTGCCTCGGAAAGCACATAAAGCCGTTGGTTTCATCTTTCGTAGAACTTTGACAGTCGTTACGGGTAGTTTGAAGTCAAAAAGCCCAGTTTAACCAAGGGGTATAGTGTCGCCCAGTTACTAGGTTGTGGAGGTCTGACAGGCAGTCGCTTCACGTAAAAAACTGGTATCCAGCTGAATCCGGTTAGGCTGGAAGCCGACCCCAAGATAGTTGGGAAAAGCCTAGGAGATGATGATGAGGCATGGCCGTGTGTGAGTGGTCCCAATATATATACCTATTTATTATTAATTATTAATTTAGGCTTGTCTGAGAAACAATAACAATTACTACGTGTTCTGTATCGTCTTTTAAATAAAAATAAAAAATATGAATAAAATATGAATAAAATATGATTTTTTTTTTGTAAATAGGTAATAAGTTACACTTTTACACGTCATTTTTTTTCCTTTTTTTTTAATCGAACGATGGGGCCGGTGTTTCCTAGCTGGACTACTCTGAGAAGAAACATCCGAAACAAACTCAGAGGTCAAAGTCTCTTTTAAAGTCCATACAATATTGTATTGGTCAAAATATGCGAGGACCATGAAGGTAAACTGAAGGGATCTCTTGATGAGAGAAGCACACAGATTTGAGTGGACCTGTCGAAACAGTGCAAGCATTTGTCATAAGTCGTTAAGCTCAACTAAAAAACACGTAAGGAGCTCAACGCTTAAAAAAATACTTATCCAATCTTCTTATACAATATTGGTTTTTTGTTTTCAAACCATATTTATTTTACAATCACTTAAATACAAAGCTCGTCCGAAATCTATTCTACATGGGTCGTTACCTAAAAAATAGAATTTTTGTTTAGACTTTAGCAGAGACAATAATCTCTGTGTATTCCCCGACTTTTCAGAGGTAGTCAGTTAGAAAATGCCGACTCCATCTAGATTTAAAAAATATGACGTGTGAAAGTGATTAATAACATCCTACTTGCATAGCAAACAATTTCATTTCCAGAATATCGATAAAATAATAAACCAGAAAAAATAATTTATCGACAGAGCGTCGTCACATCACTAGCCGTGCACAGACGTCCCTATCGATCCAGCATCCGTGAGGTACCTCTACACTATCGGTCGATGACCCTGTGACCCATTGTGGGTATTAAAACGCTATTTAATCCTTTGAACTCACTTGATTCTAGACACAATAGAAAGAGGGTAGCAGTCCGACAGCCGGCTGTCGTTTGGTCGTCGAAAGATTAATTTTAAAATGTAGGCAGGATAAACCGTTTTTCTGGTCAATAGATGAGAAAAAATTTGAGAGTGCTTTTTAAGCGACTAAAAAAACCGGCCAGGAGCGTGTCGGGCCACGCTCAATGTAGGGTTCCGTAGTTTCCTGTCGTTTAAAAAAAGGCTTTTGTTACGTTGACATACTAAGTACGCAGAAATTATTTTGTACAACCTTTTTGTCTTTTTTGTACAAAAACTGTTCTTTCTATCAAGTTTAAAATAATTTTCCTAGAAAGTCCTTATAAAGTTCTACTTTCCAGATTTTTTTCATATTTTTTAAACCTACGGGTCAAAAGTTAGAGGGGGGGGGGGACGCTTTGATTTTTCCTTTTGGAGCGATTATTTCCGAAATTATTGACATTATCAAAAAATGATTTTAGTAAACCCCTATTCAATTTTCAATACCTATCTAACAATATATCACGTCAGGGTTGAAATTAAAAAAAAAAAAACACTTTCTTTCTTTACATATAGCGGGGCTACCCTAATAAAACAATTTTTTCCAATTTTTATTTTACCACTTTGTTGGCGTGATTGGTATAAAATTGGCATATTGGTGCCAAATTTCAGCTTTCTAGTGCTAACGGTCACAGAGATTAAGCGAGTACGGACGGACAGACAGACAGACATGGCGAAACTATAAGGGTTCCTAGTTGACTACGGAACCCTAAAAAAGGAGGTTTTTGGTTATACCTGTTGTGTGTATGTTAGTTTGCGTTAGAGTGAACCGATTTTGATGCGGTTTTCAGTAAGTTTTTATTTAATTTAAGAGAAGGTATACGCATTTTAATTGAGTTGAAAGTAGGAGGTTTTAAGACAAAAAATACACAAAAGTTAAAAAATTAAAACGTAAAAAAATTACCTTTGTTAACGTGATGATGGTCCATTATTTTAAAAGATTTTTATTAAGCTTTCGACTATGCTTTAGAACATTTATTCCCAACTTCTCTTTGTCGGTTCTATCACATTTTTTTCGATTCTTAGCTGATATCTCCTTGTTTCAGGGTCAATATTTACAAATGATCAAAGGTCAAAAAGAAAGATTTCACGTTGGTGTAGTGACCTTTGCTTTTATATTTTTCTAGCGACCTATCCCAGCTACGAACAGGTGTTTCAAATCATTGAAAATATCGGATTTTCTCTATAATAATATGCACGTATTAAACATAAAAAAGGTTCCTCTGGAATCGTTCTATTTATTAAAAAAAATGTTGATCTAATAATAATCTATATATACTAGGTATCAAATTAACAGATCGAGTTCGAAACACTATACTGCGCTCCGAAACAGGAATAGCCGACGTTGCTTAAAAGGTTGCTCAACAGAAGTGGGTCTGGGCAGGACATGTCTGCCGCATGCCGGACAAACTGTGGGCTCAAGTAGCACAGAGCTGTAGCCCTGAGACGGGAAGTCGGGGTCGCGCGGCAGACCACGAAGGAGATGGCGGGATGAACTGGACGGACTTATGCCCAATTGGATCGAAGAAATGAAGGATCGCGAACGATGGAAGGACTGGAGGGAGGCCTTTGCCCAGGAGTGGGACAGAACAGGCTAATAAAAAAATAATAATAATAATCTATTTCATTTGTTTTTTTTATATAGTGCACCTGCCATGTAATCTCTGCACCACCCTGGGTAGACTGGTAGAGAATGCCTAAGGCATTAAGTCCGCTATTGTACATAATGTGCATAAAGATTAATAAATAAATTAAACCTAAGCCAAAAGAAAGTCAGTTTATCTATACATATGTATAGATAAACTGACTTTCTAAAGATTATCTTAGACATCACAGACATCGGTGAAGGAAAACATCGTGAGGAAACCTGGACTTGTAATGAATATAAGTCCGAAATCGCCAATCCGCCTTGAGCGAGCGTGGTGATCAATGCTCGTGCCTTCTCTGTATGAGAAGAGGCCTTTGCCCTGCAGTGGGACAGTAATATGCTGGTATTATTATTATATGTAAGAGACAGACACTGGGAAACGACTTTGTTTTACACTATGTAGTGATACTTAAGTCACCTACAATCTCAAGAGAATTAGATATAACAAAAACAGGCAAAACGCGTACATATCTGCCCACGGGCTTGCCCTACTTGGCAAGCCTCGCCTACGAAACCAGACTTTAAAACTTCTTGTAGATCGCTTATTTGAAACTAAGGTTAAAATAAATGGGGGAAAAGTATTCAGAATTTTCTAAATTTCAAAATTTAAAGCATTCATTTCACTTAGACCGTTTACAGGCACTTATGAATTGTCAGTCGGTTGGTTAGTCAGAAAGGTGATGCTAGTTGCTGGTTCCTAAACGTAGGTAGAGCTCTATGGAGAAGAAGTCTTTTTAAAACTTCATGTTTTATAAAAACCTCGTTAATATAGAAATAGATCATCATAGGGCCTAGACAAGTGGCATTGTAGAATAGATAACAAAAACGAATAGTGATTGTCAAATGTATGGAATTGACATAAGCTTTCGCTAAACAATTTGACATCTCCAGACAATCTATTCGTTTTCGCTATCTTTACTACAATGCCAATTGTCTAGAGGGCATGCCCCTAGTCTTTTCTCAACTACGTTGGGGTCGGCTTCCAGCCTAACCGGATTCAGCTGGATACCAGTGTTTTACGTGAAGCGACTGCCTATCAGACCTCCACAACCCAGTAACTGGGCGACACGATACCTCTTGGTTAGACTGGTCCGACTTTCTGGCTTCTGACTGTAACGACAGTCAAAGTTCTAAGCGTGACAACCGAGACCAACAGCTTTACGTGCTTTCCGAGGCACGGGATGTATGTCATGTCAAAGATAAACTTTAGAAAGTACATATGGATTGAAAAATCACATTGGTGGCCCGGATTCGAACCTACAACCTCTCAGATGAGAGCCAGCCTTAACCACTGGGTCACCACGACACTGGTTTTGATGAAGAGAAAGTATTCAGCTTTTTTTTTTATAGTTAGGCTTAGTCCTAACTTTATTTAACATAAAATAAAATGAAGCAATTAGAAGATCGTGGCTTGGTACTGACAGAAATAACTTCAAATAACAAAGCAATACCTCACTCTTTCAAAACCATAAAGCAAAAGAAAACAATTTACACCAGGAAATAAATAAGAAAATCTGAAGTCTTTTTATATGGTAATGTCAATAGATTTTTATGGAACAGTTTATGTAAAATTCCCCCTAAATTGACAGTTATGGAGATTATATCTAGTCAGTCTTCCTTCAGTGCGTTACGCTTTGTTTTTGAAAAAGGGTAGACAGAATTGAAAGTACTCTCAAATAAGGTATTGCAGTGCTTGGTCAATGTGTAAATTTGACAGAAAGAAAGTAAAAAATAAACAAATAATTTTGACTGGCTTTAGTAAATTGGTTAGTGACCCCACTCCCCATTTTAACCCTTTAAGAGTAAAATGGGGAGTGACCCTGGAACATCCGATCAACCGAAGGAACATGAGTGGGTTTAAGCCAGTTAAAGTCTGACACGCCCTCCCGCCGCACCCAGGACGGGAGCAGTCATTTGATGATTTCCCACTCCCAAAAAAAAAAGAGTCGTATTAAAGAAAAACCTTGTATACAATATCTACTCTTCAAAAAGAACACACTTGGTACAAAAGTATCCAATGTGAACCTCTACATATACCATGGTTTACAAGTGCTCAGCTAAGTAGACACCAAATAGTGATCGCATGTCGATTGCGTTCCGGGCACATTCCTAACAGAAGTTTTGCATTTTTAATGAACAAGGTTGATTCACCCAATTGTGAGATGTGTGGGAAAATTGATGACGTGCAACACCTATTAATGGAATGTGCACGCAATGCTGACAAGAGAGATCACCTGGTGAGACAATACCATTTAAATTATGTAGATGTTGGTGCTTTTCAAAGTATTTTAGCTGCACCGAAGTCGGACGCAGCTAAAGTGCTTTACACCTTTAAATTTAATTAAGATTTTGTGAAAATAGCATGTATTAACTAGCGTATTAAGTATTAGTATAAGGTACGATGGGATTGGCATCGTCATTTTAATGTACAAAAATCCCTATAAAACAATAAAGAATAAAAAAAAAAAAAAAAAAAGAACACACTTTCTGATTTGAATTAAATTTGGTACAGATATAGTCTGGGACCCGAGAAAGGACATAGGATAGTTTTCATCCCGGAAATCCACCGGGAACGGGAACTATTTATCCACGCTGACGAAGTCGCGGGCAAAAGCTAGCCTTATATAAAATATTCCAATCCGGCTTATATTGTCTTAAATACTCTTAAATTTTTATATATTAGTCTAGGTATTCTTTTTTTGCTCAGATCGCGATAAAATGCAGTAACTTTATGTACATAAGTATAAGTTTTCAATATGCAAAACTTATACTTTAGAAATATTACTTAAGTTGCTTCCGCACAACTTGGCTATATTGATAAAGGTGTCCCCTATTTATAGTCAGGAACTTGATAGAACATAGGAAAAAGTAATCCTACAATAACTTTTTTTTGTTTTTATTTAATACTAGCGACTCGCCCCAGCTTCGCGTGGGTGTTAGAAATCTTTGGAAAAGTCATTTTTCTTTATCGCACAAGCAAACTGGTTTATTTATGTTCAGTGGCGAACAATGGCGGCCGCGAGGAAGGAGAAGTGACACGTGACAGTCAACCAATCAGATCGCGCGTAGCGTTTGGTTACTGCTTACTTATTATTTTACGAGTGAGTTCAGTAAGTTTATCAATTTACGAAAATGTGGACGTAAAGTATTAAGTACAATTTTTCTCCCGTTTAGAATCCTACGGAAGTTTATAAACTTCCTAGTAGATTGATAAACTTACGGATCTTGTTATTTTCCGGTGACATACGCATGTTTTAATACATAATAATTATAGACCTTTGTTTTAAATCATATTTATTAAAAAACCGCATCCGTTGCGCAATTTCAAAGATGCCAGCGGAAAGCGGTTTGTGGTTACTAGATGATACCCGCGACTACGCCCGCCCAGTTTTGGTACAATTTTATATCTCCTATTTTACTCCGTTAAGAGTAAAATATACAAAACTCCACGGATACTATACGTCCTTGTGTTCTCATTAAAAGCAATTTAACCTTTCAACGACCAAGCAACAGCCGGCTGTCGCGCTGCTATTGTCTTTCCATTGTGCCTCAAAACACGTGTGTTCTATAGTTTTTTGAGAGTATAATTGACAGAAATCTATATAACTATTCATGCATACTTATAAATAGAAGGATACTTGATAATAACATCGTATTATCCATACTAATATTATAAATGGGAAAGTGTGTCTGTCTGTCTGTCTGTCTGTCTGTATGTTTGTCTTTCTTTCACGGCAAAACGGAGCGACGTATTGACGTGATTTTTAAGTGGAGATAGTTGAAGGGATGGAGAGTAACATAGGCTACTTTTTGTCTCTTTCTAACGCGAGCGAAGCCGCGGGCAAAAGCTATGTTTTCATAAATGAAAATGATGCTATTTTCAACCCAATTTTGTTAAAGCATTTCACCTGCCTACCAGTTTTTGACTGCAGACAGGTAAATATTGGGATCTCTATTCATAGTCCAGACCTCGGAAGAAGTGGAACAAATATAATTGGAAGTGGTTTGTCCGATATTTCTTCTAATTTAGGAACTAGACCGACCGTTGGTCTTTTTAGACAAATTGATTTTGATTTTTGGATCTATGTACTTGCACCTTGCACACAACACTCTCCAATACCCACTTATTATATGTATATTTTTTTAGTTACAACTATTTTCCTCTCAATACTTGGAGCTTTTTTATTATTGTATCACGAATGCGCAAGTGTATAGTGTAATTTATAGGTGTGAGCCTGGAGATCCGTCGTACAGGTCCTGAACCCAGTACAGACTCCAGCTCTCACTAAGGTTTAATTTTCTCGTAAACCATTTATTATATACCTAATTTGTACCTTTTTGAGAGAAATAAAACTTATTCTATTCTATTTTATTTACTAATTAGTCAAATAATCTTCCCATTAAATTTAAGTTGGTTGGGGAAAGAAATATTGGAATTAATCTTACGGGACATTTAAATTGATATTTTAGACGAATTGGTCCCATAATTCAAAAGATATAATTTTGAAAATTTATATAAGGTGATTTTAAAAACAACATTTACTGGAGTTATTAAATGTGTATAAAAAAAATCAGGAATTAATCATTAAAAGTATTTTTTGTATAATTATGTATCCCAAATGATACATTTGGAATTAAATGCCTTTTTTAATGATTATCTGTATTTTTATTTTCTTACCATTTATTATTTTATTTTTGAAAGTACCTTTGTGTGTTTCATAAATTATTGGATCTAAATCTGGGCTTTTATTACTTTTATGTGACTTCCTCATATTTTGTTCTTTTAAAAACATATTTTGGGCCTTTCAGACAGTGAAAGGAAGTCATCATAAGGTACCCTGGACTAACATAATCCATACTAATATTATAAATGGGAAAGTGTGTCTGTCTGTCTGTATGTTTGTCTTTCTTTTACGGCAAAACGAAGCGACGAGTTGACGTGACTTTTTAAGTGGAGATAGTTGAAGGGATGGAGAGTAACATAGGCTACTTTTTGTCTCTTTTTAACGCGAGCGAAGCCGCGGGCAAAAGCTAGTTACATTATGTAATTAAAACGTCTGTAGTTGCCAGCCCGTCTTACCAAATCCTGGAAGTCAATGCCCATGTATTTTTTGTATTAGAAGAGGCCTTGCAGTGGGTCAGTAATTTTACTATTATTATTATTTTAATTTTACTATTATTATTATTATTTTTAGGACAGAATCCGGAACACCACGCTGCGCTCCAAAACGGGCATAACAGATGTGGGCAAAAAAGCTGCCAGGCTTAAATGGGATTGGGCGGGTCATGTTAGCCGTATGAATAGTGACCGTTGGGCTAGAATCTCCACACAGTGGGTGCCAGAGGTTGGACGTCGTCTCCGAGGCCGGCCCAGGAAAAGGTGGCGAGATGAGCTTGATGCACACCACGAGGGCTGGTTCGCGGATGCGAGGGAAAAGGAAGTCTGGAAGGAGTTGGGGGAGGCCTTTGCCCAACAGTGGGACAGCATAGGCTAGATAAAAAACATATTTATTATTACTAGTTCCCATACTATCAAGTCATTTGTACCTTACCTTCAAAGTAATAGACTAAACATTTGAAGATACAAAAGTCAATTTCGCCACGTGGCATAGATTTAAGTTATTTCAACCTTTTCCTTCTTTTCTAGCCTCGGGCTTGGGAAACTCCTACTAAAGGAAAAAGTCTTAAAGTTGAAACGGGCTTAATCCGGATCATAATATGTACCTACTAGTGCTTAGAATATTATGTAGATAGATACTTTTATATGCTGGTTCGTGTAAGATACAGTAAGTATAAAATTTACAGGAGAGTAAAAAAGTATATTTTAGTTTGCCTTGTAAAGCCGTTATGAGATTTCCTTTTTTTGTTACTTTGATAATTATTAAATTATTAATACCTATTTGAAGGATACAATATTTTTACTTACTACTATATTGCCTGTTCATGTTCCTTATTAATTCAATAAAATTTTGTTAAGACTCGGTATTGAAATCCACGTATTTCAATTATATAATGTAACGGACCACAGATATAGATTGAAATATCAATCTGTGAAGATTATGCTTTATGTCTTAAATCTTGTGGGCAGTTCAATTTTAAGTGGATTTTTGTAAAACCAACTGTTTTTAGAAAATACATAAGCAGACTTTAATATTATAAAAGTCCATTTATTTCTAAGCCTTAGCAATACTTCGATTATAAATCGATCATACTAAGCCTGAACGACAAAGTTAGTAAATTATGGGCTACCTCGCTAGACTTGAGTTATTGGTTTCATTAAGTCTGCTGGGAAACTTATTGCTTCTCATAGAGCCTAGACAATTACTGCTTACAATACTGAACTACATTTGGCCTAAAATCTCCTAGCATATGTAATTTTCTTATTTATTTATGAAGAATGAATCTTGTATGAAGAAGAATATTTTGTATTGTGCCTGTATTGAACTTAGGAAACGCAAATATTGCGTTTTGTTGTAAAGTCGTATCGGGATATTTATCATTTTGCAGTTACTACCACTTACATAAATACAATGTAAAAAGGTTTTAAATTTGAATCGGACTCTTTTACAATTACATCCACAGTAAAAAGTGCTTAACGAGAATAAACGCAAATGTGATTAATTTATTAATCTATGTTTCTTACAGCATCACCCGCCTTTTTTAGTACAACTTTCATAAACTATTTTATTCCCTTAGGGCTTGAGGTCCCAAAAATCGCTTTTACATGATCCATAGAAACTACTATAAATATTTCATGTTTCAAGCATCAGTAGTCTTGTACGTTATCATCAAAAATCCTGTCTCTTCACATATAAAGATGAATAAAATCATCACCAGACATTAGAAATAATTCTAAGGCACCATCATCATGACAGACATCCAAGTTTAATACAATTTTAAAAAGAGAATTATCGTTCAACGTAAGCACAGAATAAGTAAAGACGTAAGTCTTGACACAAGCTTAAATAAGTCATTGTAACTGACAAGAAACGCGGTAGTTAATTTCCTGTCAGCAAAATCCTTAATAGAGTGACAATTCGCGAGGTAATGGCTGCCACAGAGCGAGCAATCTACCAAGTTGGCGCGAGAATACAGGCTTCATTGTATCCCCTCCATTTAGGAAAATATGGACGCCGACAGAATTACTTCAGTCTCTTAAGGTTCTTTACCAGCCTATTCCTACTTCATCTCCCAGTCTAACCTTCAAGAAAGAAAATGATTCGTCTATTTCTGATCACCATCAGCGCAAAAATCGAAACAAGATTTAATATTAATTCTCCAACCCACTAGTCTCATAAAAGCAGTAAGCAACAGAACCTTTCATACTATAATAAACCTTACAATCTTCAGAATAAATTCGGCTTTTGTACGTGTTGCCGGAGAGATGTAGATGCTATTTTTACTCCCCTTCGCATCTGCACCAAAATCGATAATCATTGCACGTGTTTATATTTAAATGGAGTTTCTATCAGTCGCGGTTTTAGGATAAACACCGAAATCTCTGAAACAAATTTAATTAATGCACTTACCTTTGCTGAGCAGCTTCACACCGACCACAGGAAAAACAGAAAGAAAAAATAAAACCAAATCAAATGAGGAAAAAAAACAAAATTTAATGTTGTAAATGTAACAAACAAAACGGAGGCGTAGGGAAGACGGAAGAAAATAAAATAGGAAATTAAAATTTGCGAAATATCGGGAAATGAAAAGAAAAACGCGACACACACGCCTTTGACGAAGGTAGTGGCGCTCTGGACCAAAACCTTCGGGGGCGCGTTTATATACCCGCCCGCGGGTGGAAGAGGTAACGGGGCGGCGGCCATCTTTGCTGTTGCCATGGCAACGAGGAGATGGCCTATTACGGGAGGGTGGCGCAGATTAGGCGTACGATCAGCACCCAAAGCTTATGAGATAATATTAAAAAAATAATTTAATTCCTGTTTGACAATAAATTAATTAGTATTAATCCTTGTGATTTAATTAGTGAAATTTTTGGGCTTTTCTCGTCCTTTTTTGCTGTTTTTGTTAATTATTTCGCCGTGATTGCGTTTATAAATATTCTTATCTGGGTGAAAGTTTGATTAAATTAGGTTAAGCGGTTTCTGAGATTAGTTTTTATAAACGGGGTAGTCCGGTCGAAATGAGGAAGTTCTGCTATTATTTGAATTAAAACATTGTTTATGCTGTGGGTTTCTTTTAATTTAACGAAACCTACCTACTGATTAAAATATATTTTGTAATATTTCAGGCCCACGTTGGGCGCCAAGATATTTTCCTTCCTTTTTACTTATTAAATTCTTTTTTCCTATTTTACGAAAAAATATTTGAAAAAAGTAATTAACAGCTCACAGTTTTTTTTTAGTTTGCAGTTCCTTATTAAGGTAATAGAGTTTCCCTATAGCAAGATTATTAAGACGTAAGTAAGACCAAAATGTGTATTTTTTTTGTGTTTCTTGATAAAATTGTGAAGATTTCATTTTTTAAATTACTAAAACTGTTGCATATCTACTTAATTTATCAAAGTATTGTTTTCTTACTAATGATATTGATGATAAAATTATTATTTTTGTCATAAGTAAATTAAAAATTGACAGTAGAAACAGAGTTTTTAAATCGATAAATGTAATGTACTCAAGGTAAGTAAATAAGTAAACCATTAAATAACTGTACTGTATTGTCATATATTCCGAAAACTAAATAACTGTACACTCCTGTAGAGATATCTTAAACTTTTAAGTCTATGAGCAAAATATGAATTTAAAAGTATCAATTTTCGTTTGAAATAAACTTTATCATCGAAAGATGGGCATTAAAAGTTTTGTGTTTATAATCTAGGCACAACTTTTTTACAGAAAATCTGAACTTGAAGGTCGTGTCTAGCCTGTTTATGGTTTTGTACCTGAAATGTGTTCACGGGTCTTACTACTAAGCCGCCACTGTCTGTCAGTCTGTCTGTTAGCAGGTTAATAAATCGTAATAGATTCAGTACAAAAGAGAGTGTATTTGAAACAAAAATTATACAGAATCCTTCGTATGATATAAGTCTCGCATTTGGCCGATCCTTATAGCACAAATGAAACCATATGTGATTAATTTGAGGATTTTTGACCTTGAAACATTTTCATCTCTCTAGCCGTTTCCAAACTAGGTGCCACCGTAGGCGCGGTTCTGCGGATGGCGAGCGATGGGTAGCTCGCCGCCCGGCTAGGACCGCGTCGACGGCGCGTTAGTGTTTCTCGCGCGCCTCAAAGAGAAGGAGTCAGCACAGGAAGGGACCCAACAGGGCCAACGCCTGCCGGGGTTGCGGAATGTTTATAGTGGTTACCGTGACCCTGGAACATAAAGGGCAATCGAAGGAACATGAGTTGGTTTTAGTCAGTAAGAGCCTGACACGCCCTCCCGCCGCACCCAGGACGGGAGCAGTCATTGGATGATTTCCCACTCACCAAAAAAAAACTATGTAAGGGTCGGCTTCCAGTTACCTAATATTAAATTATTCACAAAATCCACAGCTCTTAACAATTACAAATAATTTTATATAAACTAGCTTACATCCAATTACGGATTTACAATGTGCAGTTAAATACCAGAGTTTTATGTGATGCTATTGCCTATCAGACCTCCACAACCCAGTAACTCTTTGGTAAGACTGATTGTCAGATTTTTTGGCTCTCAATAACCTGTAATGACAGTCAAAGATCTACAATGATATGCAGGACCAACGCTTTTACGAGACACGAGAGACAAGGACCTTAAAAAGTACATTATAAATTGAAAAGTCACATAAGTTAAGTACATAAGTGACTTTTCGATTTCCCGGTTTTGAAATTGAAAACTTATGAGTGCACAATAATTGACTTTGAGCCTTATCATCTCCCTAGCCTTTTTCCCAACCGTGTTGGGGTCGGCTGCCAGCCTAACCGGATTCAGCTCGGTACCGGTGTTTTATGTGGAGCGACTGCCTATCTGACCTCCACAACCCAGTAATTGGGCGACACGATACCTCTTGGTAAGACTGGTCTGAGTTTCTGACTAACCAGTAACGACTGTCAAAGAAATTAAAATAATTGACTTAAAAAAGTAATTGACTTTAAGCCTAATTTTCATAAAACAAGTGCTTGTCTATTGATGCAGCATTTATTACCTTACATAATAATTATAGTAATAAAAAACACGATTTATCTACAAAAATCAACAAAATCGCCATAATCGCTCGTTAAGAAATTAATTAAAGCATAAAATAAGCTGTTTTTGCTGCCACTACCCCTCGCTGCGTCCGTTTCAACCCTCCGTTTACGCACACTTATGCAAAACTGCACACATTCCTACATTCCGGCCTATGAATACGGCACACCAGCAAAGATATTGTTGCTTTCCAAATACAAACACAGATGGCGTTGTACTCAAGAATAGCAAAGGTACGCCCGACGCTGTGTGTCACAGTGTATCTCCGTGTCTCAGTCGAAATGTTCTATTGTTTCACACACAGGATGCTATATCGACGAATATTGGCGTCCTTTTCACGCACTATGGAGTTACGTGCGCTGTCTCGCTCGCTTGCACAGCGGTTGACAGATGTAAATTCGCAGGAAAAAAATTGATTTTCGTCTCGTCATTGCAATTTCATATTTGTGAAAAATCATTGTTGTGCATTTTGAGAGATTTTGATTGATTTTGTCCGGTTTTTAAGGTTTTAGAAACAAAAATTCGACGAGTAAGTTATTTAACAGGTGTGTTTAAATTCATTTCACGTTCTAAGAATTTTCTATTTCAATAGCGAAGTAAAACGATATACCTATTTCAGTCGCCTGTGTTCATTAATATTTCAGCAATGTTATTCCTCGATGTCCTTGCTAAATTAATAATTAACCCTACCGTTTCAAATATAAAGTCGAATTTGAGTTGTACATGCCAATTTTTGTAACATAGTTACTTTCTGCCCGCGCTGAATATTTTATTAAGATTGTAGTTCGTGTTATTTGATAATAGATGGCAGTAGTGTGCCGCTTAATTAATTCATTAATGTTCCGAGGTGTAAAAATGTTTTAAACGTTGTAAAATGTTTTACAAATATTTCGAATACAACTTAAATTTAAAAGCTATGCCAAATATCAAACTTAACTGCGTCGAAAACAATTTTAGTGTCCGCTACTCGATACTAGATGTCGCTAGCTACGATTGCCTTTTCTTATTTAATTTTGAGTTTTATTGAAACTATACTCAGCACTGTGTAACCTATTTAACATTATTAATTTAGTTTCAAACTTTAATTCATTTATTTGTTTAGAAACTAGTTGATGCGTTTTGAAACAACTAAACAATTTATTCGATTTGCGCCTATAAAAGAGCAAAAATCAAATAAATGTATTTCCACAATTGAATACCAACGAACTTTCCCAAAAGATTTTACAAAAACTTCTTGTTACAAATAACACCATTGCTTTTTTTTTCGCTGTTCAAAACACTGGAAAACGATATCTATAGTAGTTATTATTTTTATACGTCAATATTGCTATTTAATTTTAATTGTGTCCTGTCCTAGCCGAAACTTTGAGAAGTAAAGTAAAGCTCAGAGGTCAAAATCTCTTTTAAACCATCTCACATACGTGATTCGAGACAAAATAGAAAGACAATGGTGCCGATTCTCTTGTGCACAAACTAACGTAAATTTAAGTTAAATGCATCTTTCTCTTTCCGTTTAATTAAGAAAAGGACAGAAGATCAAATATTAGTTAAGTCCTGTCAAATTTAGACACTCCATAGATAATTTAGACGCAATTTAAAAACATGACGTCTAAATATACGTCAATTTTCTTCAGGTGCTGTATAATTTGACAGGATTAAACTAAAATGTATCTTTTGTCCTTTTCTTTAAGAAATGGAAAGAAAAAGATGCACTTAACTTAAATTTACGTTAGTTTGTGCACTAGAGAATCGGCACCAGTAGCAGCGCGACAGTCGCTTTGGTCGTCGAAAGCTTAAATTACATAAAATTGTATTGGTCACATCTTGTGAGGTCCATGAAGGATAATGTCTAGGGTGTTATAGAGTGCGGAGTTTTAATGGAATAAAAGATTAAAATATCATTACATGGGAAACGTTTATTCTACACACGGCAGACATTTGTAGCAGACTTGTGTCATTTATAAAAAGAATAACAACGTCCAATTTCAAATTACGTACAATTTATAAACTAAATAGTTTCTATTTAACACACCTCCTTAAATTGTTTTCCAGAAACTTTAGTAACTAAACCTATTATAAAACTAAAATAAAAGTAAGATAAAGTAAAAATAACCACTAAAAAACATGACTAAAAAAATAAGCACATCAAATATCCTAACCTATTCCTAAACCACTTACACATAAATAATACTTTTGTTTAGGCAGTGGTTTCGTTAAAATATCGGCTAGCAACACATCAGTTGAAATATACTTTAATATGATACTTTTATTATTCCTCAAAGTATCTCTCAAGAAATGATGCTTTATATGAATGTGCTTACTGCGGGCATGAAAAACTGGATCTTTTGCGAGTGTAATAGCTCCCTGATTGTCCGCATGCAACGTCACCCTACTAAAGTTATGTAACTCTATCTCACTTAGTAAACTGTTTAGGTAAATTGCTTCTTTCATGCTTAAAGCTAAGCTAACATATTCAGCTTCGCAAGTTGACGTAGCAACGCACTTTTGCTTCTGCGATTTCCACGAAATAGCAGCACCTGCCAATATAAACGCATTTCCCGAAAAACTTTTTCGATCTATATGACAATTTCCAAAATCACTATCCGAATATCCTATCAAAGACTTACCTGTCTTTTTATAAATGAGACCATATTCCCTGGTTCTTTTTAAATACCGCAATATCCTTATAGCTGCTTTCCAACATCCTTTATCGGCATTATCTACGTACTGACCCATCTTTGCTACAGCATTGGCAATGTCCGGCCTGGTACCTACAGATAAATAAATTAGGCAACCTATTAATTCCCTATACGGAAAACTCTTATCAATATTCTGCTGCATGGGTTGTAACTTTAAACCCACCTCCATTGGCGTTGTATGTATTTCTTTACAATTTTCCTGTCCGAATTTGTAAACAATTTTATCAATGTATGAAGTCTGTGACAACTTTAAACTCTTGTCACTTCTGACAATATCTATGCCTAGAATAAACTTTGCAACTCCATAGTCTTTTAATTCGAACTCTTTAGCCAATTCAGATTTAAAGTTTTCAATAGAAACTTTTTTCTGGCTAGCGACTAATATATCGTCTGTGTAGACACAAACAAAAAGTTTGTCTCCGCCCTCAAGATTCTTGATATATAGACAAGGCTCGTTCAAAGATTGTTTCAACTGCATTTTCTTCAGTTTCTCGTCCAATCTTATGTTCCATTGCCTGCCAGATTGTTTTAAACCATATAACGATTTAGATAACTTGCATACGTTACCACCTGCCGCTATGTCACTAAGCATTTGTCTAGCTCTTTCTTTAATCAAGCTATCTTCTTCATTTTTCAATATTTTATTTAAACTGTCTTCTAGGAGCTCTGGAATTTTCACCTCCTCTTCTAGATATCCATTTAGGTAAGCCGTATTGATATCTAATTGATGTATTTCCATATCTAGCTCCATAGACAATGCGGCAAGTAACCTAACCGTACTAAGTCTCATGACCGGAGCAAAAGTTTCACGATAGTCAATACCGTAGCGCTGACTAAAGCCTCTTGCTACTAATCTGGCTTTCTTCTTTTCAGTCTTATCTATGTTAAGCTTCGTGGTGAGTACATAACGACATCCCACTATACCTCTGTTAGGGGGCTTTTTAACAATCTTCCACGTATCATTTTTTACGAGACTTCGGATTTCCGACATTATCACATCTTCCCATAATTTTTTATCATTACTGGTAAGTGCTTCTCTTAATGTCACTTCTCCTACAGTAGCAACAAAATCCTCACAATCGAGAAATTGTTCACATGACTGTAAATTATCATTGTTTTCCGTTTCAGTATTTTCACCAATTTCAAATCTCTCCTCTTCCACTTCTTGCTCTACTTGCACAGGAGCAATTTCCTCTTCCAATTCTTGCTCTGTACGTACAGGGACCATCTTATATATTTTCTTCGGTCTACCTACTTGACCTCTTTGGATTCTTGGCCTACCTGGGGCTCTCTTCATTTCCTCATTTGGTTCGGTTAGAGGCTGAGATGGAATTTCTTCATTTGAAGATAGAGGTTGAACTGGTTCTACTGGTGTTTCCACGTTATGTTCGACTTGCGGTAAAGCAGGCTGTGGATTTATCTCCATTTCCACAAACTGCGCCGGCTTCAATGTAGGATTCTCCACCTGAAAAGGATCACCGGGCTCATAGTTCCCAGATTCTTCAACATTCAAAAAACGAACATCTCTAGCAACAATTACTTTCCGATCTTCTGGTAACCATACTCTGTAACCTTTTTGATTCCTAGGATAACCTATAAAAATTCCTCTTTTGCTACGATCTGCAAACTTATCTTTATTTATATCTTTATTTAAAACATATACCTTTGTTCCAAAAGATTGTAAATAAGAAATTTGTACAGGTCTATCAAAAAACTTCTCATATGGTATATTACCATTGATCGCGCTAGATGGACATCTATTTCTAATATGGCATGCAGTAACCACTGCGTCAGCCCAAAAACCTGTTGAAAGCCCTGATGATAACAAAATGCACCTTGCCATTTCGACAAGTGTCCTGTTCATTCTTTCTGCAATCCCGTTCTGTTGTGGGGTTCCTGGAATTGTGAGTCGCCTAGTTATTCCTTCCTTTTCCAAGAAATCGTCAAACTCTTTATTGCAATATTCGCCACCGTTATCGGTTTGCAAATATTTTATACGTTTACCAGTTATATTTTCTACATACTGCTTATATATTTTAAAAACAGTAAAAACTGAACTCTTTTTACTTAGTAAGTAAACTTCACACCATCTTGTACAACAGTCTATAAATGTAACAAAATATTTTGCACCTCCTAGAGCTGTATTTTTCATTGGTCCTACAACATCAGAATAGACTATTTTTAAAATTTCATCACAAGGTCCACTAGAGCTAGTGAAGGGGGTAGCACTCATCTTACCGCGAATGCATGTTTCGCAATCATGCAACTTTTTGACAATTGTCTTATCAGTTTTAACCCTTAAGTTACAGTGATTGATGAGTTTGAGTAAATCTTTCACATTCAGATGACCTAAACGCTCGTGCCATACTCGAATATCAACTATGTCGTTGGAAATCGCAAAAGCTCGAGCACATCGTTCCTTAACGTAATATAAATTACCCTGTCGATTTGCAACTAACTTAACATCCCCATTAGAATCTGTTACTACAGCACTGTCGTTTCTAAAAGTTACACAGAAACCCTTGTCAGTGATCCGAGCGACCGAGATCAAGTTAGTTCTCAAATCAGGAACAAACAACGTATTTGATAATTCAATTACGTACTTAGAATCATCGTTGCATGCGTACAATCTTACCATACCCTTACCCTGTACAAGAGCGCTCTGATTGGTAGCCAAACTCAATTTTCCAAAAGTAGGTTCCAAAGTATTTCCAAAAAATGATTTTTCACCGCACAAATGACTTGTACAGCCGCTATCTAAGATCCATTTTTCCTGCTCGCAGTTTGCAGCAAGACATTCATCTGTAAAACAATTAAAAGTTATAAACTCGTCATCGCTCTTAGAAGCCATATCACATTTAGAAACATACTTTACGCTATCTTTCTTCTCTTTCTTCAATTCACACTCCGAGGCTTTGTGACCTGTTTGATGGCATTTGAAACATTTCATAATGAATTGTTTTTTCGTTTCAAATTGTTTATCGACAATTTTTATCTTTTCCTTGTTACTTTGACCCTTTCCTTTTGCGATAAAAACCTTATCATGCATTCCAGCATTTCTTGCATTATTTTCTTCAATAATTTTGATTTTCAGCACCTCAGGATCTGGAAAACTATCTCTCGACTCTATTGCACAACGAAAGCTCTCAAAACTTGGCGGTAAACTATACAACAACATAATCGACGCCAAATCATCATGAATGTCGATATCCATATCATGAAGTTTATTTTTCGCATCGAAAAAATTTGCCAAATGCGTATGAATATCATCACTTTCGTTCATTTTACACAAGGTGAGCTGCTTCAACAAGGACGCCTTTCTGGCCGGTCCTTTAGATGCATAAATCGCTTCCAATTTCAACCACAATTGCCTAGAAGTCTGGCAGTCTCTTACATGCCTCAATTCGCTTGGATTCATCGCTAAAATTAATTCAGCCCTAGCTTTGGCATCCTTCGAAAGCCATAACGCTTCCTCTGCGATTTCTGCAGGTCTTGAAATTTTGCCGTCTACGTAATCCCATAAGTCATTTTTAATTAAAATTGCCTGTACCTGAATTCTCCAGGAGTCATAATTGTCCCTGCCCAGATTTTCTATCCTCACAGTTGTAGTCATAATGAATCCTTCAATAAAACAATACGGGCAACTCAAAAAAAAAAATTGTACTCTTGTCGTACTTACTTTTCAGATATTTTATTCCTTTTCACGTCGGATGTAATATTTAGACACCAATCCGTTTAGAGGCCCATAACCATTGTTATAGAGTGCGGAGTTTTAATGGAATAAAAGATTAAAATATCATTACATGGGAAACGTTTATTCTACACACGGCAGACATTTGTAGCAGACTTGTGTCATTTATAAAAAGAATAACAACGTCCAATTTCAAATTACGTACAATTTATAAACTAAATAGTTTCTATTTAACATAGGGTACTCTCTTGGTAAGTAAATCACACATATTAAATTTTGTGGAGCTGTCCTGGCAGTCATCTCCCTAGTCTTTCCCCAACTACGTTGGGGTTGGCTTCCAGCCTAACCGGATTCAGCTGGATACCAGTGTTTTACGTGAAGCGACTGCCTATCAGACCTCCACAACCCAGTAACTGGGCGACACGGTACCTCTTAGTTAGACTGGTCAGACTTTCCGGCTTACCCGTAACGACTGTCAAAGTTTTACGACTGACAACCGGGACCAACGGCTTTACGTGCTTTCCGAGGCACGGGATGTCAGTGATGTCTAAGATAAACTTTAGAAGTCACATTGGTACTTGCCCGGATTCGATCCCATAACCGCTTGCATGAGAGGCCAGGGTGCATTATCCACTGGGCCATCAGGAGCTGTCCAGGCAGTATGATATTTTTTTATTATTAACACCACATAAGAATACGGTTATTCTAAATAATAAAACCAGTAAATGTGTACCATTTTCTGCATAATACCTCTTTTTTATTCTTGAATGATAAGTTCTACGAAACATCTATTAAATGGTAAACTGCATGACTGATTGTCGATACCTCTACGCACAGCCTAACCCGCTGGTCTTAGAGACTTGAAACTTAGATGGTGTGTACTTTGTAAAGAGTAGGTAACCACTAAGAAAGGGTTTTTGATAATTAGACCCCTTAAGGCGTAAAATGGTGGATGGAAGCCCGACAACGGTCTCGGCGAAGGTTTTAATTCCGCCAAAATCTAAACCAGCTTTAAATGCAAGATGGACGCAATAATATAATAATAATAATATAATATATCTTAGGACAACTCACACACGGTCATCTGATCCCAAGCTAAGCAGAGCTTGTGTAACGGTAACCAGACAACTGATATAGGTACATACTTATATAATTTTTTAAAAACTATTATTAAATATAATCATACTATTAATAAATATTATTCTAAATACATACTTAACCCTATGGTTAAGAAAAAATACGTGAAAAAATAAAAAAAATAATAATATAAAAATTTTCTGTGGTCTATACCTGAGACAATTTTTCCGGGTCGTGTGGCGGGAAAATAAATGTAATAAACATGTAATAAATAAATTAATTTTATTTAAGAATCATGACTGAATAGTTTTATTTTAGTCGATTAAAACTATTGTCTATGATTTTCTTCACCTTAAAAAGTACATATGGCCACACTGAGTGAACCATACATAACATAAACAAAGAGAACCACTTCAAGACAGTAAGACAGATTAATGGAATAGGTGTTTTGTTTTAATTTATTACCCCACTTGGCGTTGATTAAATATAAAGGTCTTGGTATCATTTGAAAGGAAAATAAGTCTAGTTTATTGTAAAATAATTTTATTTGTACAATCCTCTTTATTTTCTGCTCATGGCTTACATTTATAAAAATTACAGTGTTTTTTTACCCCGTTTTTTATGTTTGATCTTGTTTTAAGTACTAATTTATTACAATAACCAATTATTTTAATATACGTTTTAACCTACATACACACACCACATATTTTTTCATGTTTTTTTATTGCTGTAGCTATTATATTTTAGCAGATATTAATGTTTTTAGTGACTTGGGTCACGCGGAGTTCGAGAGCGTCATTTCCGCGCGCTCTGATATTCTGTGCACTGTTATGGGTAAATTACGCGTTGTCTATGCATGCCAGATCTGTGGTTATATAACAAACAATCATGCTCATCACACAAAGTTTGTCCTGGGTGGAAATCGAACCCACGACCTGCGGCTTAGCAGTCAGGGTCACTAACCACTAGACCAACAGGCCCGTCAAAAACAAACAAAAACATAAAAGAACAAAAACACATACAAACATCGATTGAGTCTAAAAAACTAACTAACAAATACTGCAAATTAAATAAAAACAAATAAAACGAAAACAGATATCGTTTTCAAAAGCAGTTTTTGAACAATTTGTTCATTACAATCGTTGCATCCTTTTATGAACTTGATGCACATACTTTTACGCTGGCGGACATTTTGAATTTTTTTCTGCATACCTCCCATACAGGTGGATATTAAAAAACTTAAGCGAGTGTTGTTACAATTTGGGGTTCCGTCCGGGAATAAGAATTGTGGTTTTTGTAATAAGAAATTATATAATATGTTACTGTCTAAATCCGATTTCAGGTCAAAGTATTTTGCCTAGGCTAAACTAGTCTAAGATAGGTCGACTCTTCTCCTATTTCTGGGTGGTTTGAAAAAAAATAACCACGAAGGCTAGGCTAGGCTAGCGGCTAGCCTTAGCCTTTTAACCTGACCCGTCCGAGTGGGGGTATCGTGAGTCGAGGCGAGGCAGAAGTAGTTTAGCCTAGGCAAAACTAGTTTATCCTGAAATCGGGTTTGGCCGGTAACATATATAATGTGAAACTGAATTAATGCACTTTGAGAAAATAGTTTGTTCAGAATCGTTTACTAAATCGATTTTTGTAATTTTTAATATAGGTAATATTTTATCCCAAAAACAATTAAAACTACGTAAACTGCTGTCACACTTCCGCTGTACAGTCAAAACAAACTAAAATGGATGAAATACATACTACGCTAGACCCTAATGCAAGTGCGACTGTGTGCATGCGTAGATTTGTAATGTGACCATAATTTTTTCCTACAATCTGTACATCTAATTTATAAAAAAAACAGTGTTTTAAACATAATAATAAAAATTCAGTATATGTATTATGATTATAACATAATATTCTAATTGGGGTGTCTGGTGGTGTGCGTTTATTCTGGGACATGTTGTATATTTCACGGTCACGCAGGAACAAGGTGGTGCCTTCCGCATGACGGACTGATGATCTCATCAAGATCGCCGGTTCCCGTTGGTTGCGGGTGGCGCAGGACCGATGTATGTGGAGATCTTTGGGGGAGGCCTTTGTCCAGCAGTGGACGTCTATCGGCTGATGATGATGATATATTTCACGTTAATGTTAGATACATTAACGTCAAGTCTATAATAATATAAAGATTAAATAAATAATCATAACTTCGGAATTATTAAATACTACATGGCCTGCGGTTACACCCGCATTTTTGGTTACTTTATTATATTACTTTTTGTTTTAAAACTATGGACTTTTGATGAAATTCATAACTTCACGCTATTACCGACGGGAACATTAAGAGTATGCGCACACTATGACAATAAATCGTTGCGAAATAAATTCGTAAACAACAGAAATCTAATAGAAACCCTTGTGATATTGCAGAAGATGTAAATAAAAAAAATCAGAATTTAAAAAAATACCCCCTTTTAAAAATTTGTTGTACTGTATACTCAAAAAATAATTTAGTTTTTATTTCAAAGAATAAACGCTACACAGCTACAATCTACGATTTTACGCTACGAGGCTTCGCATCAAGCCTGTGTGCTACGAGAATGCTACGAGAAATGCTACGTGAAGCTACGACTGCTACGGGTCGTAGCTTATGCTACAACTGTCTGTAGTTACTTGTCTACAGCGATGCTACGAACTTTGCGTAATATTTTAATACCGGTGTATAATTATAGAGCTCCTTTACAAAAAACTCTAGTGCTCTCATGTCTAATAAACATGCATTTTTAAGTTACTGTAATGTGATTCAATCTATTCTTACATTAAAAAGAGGAAAGATTTGTATTTTTGTATATATAACAAAAAAACTCGAAAACTACTGAACCGATTTCAATAAATCTTTTTTCATTAGAAAGCTACATTGTCAACGAGTAACATAGGCTATATAATATCACGCTATGTCCCACGGGAGTGAAGCAGGAACCAAAAACCTAACGTAACGTGGCTGAAACCGCGAGGAACAGCTAGTTAAGAATGATTTGTGAGATTATTTATTATAAAGATATCCTCAATTGGATAAATAAGCATTACAAAATAATTAGGCTACAAAAAACCCCAGTAAAAAACCCGATTCACGCTTGACCATACGTGGAAATGAAGTCCAGAAACTCATAACAGAGACTACTAAAAACAGGCGAAATTAAAACCTAGATAGGCTTAATATACCATTGTGAAAAACTGTAATTAAAAGCTACGGAAACTCTACTTTTTTAAAAACTGCAAGGTATTTTGAAAACGTGTTCTTTTTTTTTTGGTGAGTGGGAAATCATCCAATGACTGCTCCCGTCCTGGGTGCGGCGGGAGGGCGTGTCAGACTCTTACTGACTAAAACCCACTCATGTTCCTGCGATTGCCCTTTATGATCCAGGGTCACGGTAACTATTATAAACATTCCGCAACCCCGGCAGGCGTTGGCCCTGTTGGGCCCCTTCCTGTGCTGACTCCTTCTCTTTGAGGCGCGCGTGGAACACTAACTCGCCGTAATGGCTTCTTTGATGACCTTTCGAGCGGTCGACCCAGTGGAGGCTTGGGCTCCTTAGTGTTTTTAGTTGAGCTAAACGATTACTGACAAATGCTTGCACTGTATGGACAGGTCCACTCAAATCTGTGTCCTTCTCTCATCAAGAGAGTGCCTCAGACATTAACCTTCATGGTTCTCGCACATTTTTGACCAATACGTTTGTATGGACTTTAAAAGAGACTTTGACCTCTGAGTTTGTTTCGGATGTTTCTTCTCAGAGCAGTCCAGCTACGAAACACCGGCCCCATCGTTCGCTTAAAATAAATAAATAAAAAATATTGACGTGTAAAAGTGTTATATATATAACCTATTCACAAAATAAATATGATTTTATGTTTTTTTTATTTTTAGGCTCTCGTTTCTCTTGCATGCGGTTGTGGGTTCTATCCCGGAGTAGTAGCAATGGGACTTTTTTAATTCAATCCTTCGAACACACGTGATTTAAGACACAATAGAAAGACAATAGCAACCCGACAGCCGGCTGTCGCTTGGTCGTTGAAAGGGTTTACTTTTTAAAAAGATAAATAGTTCAGTAATTTTAGGTATTTTAAAATACTGCTCTAATCTACGGAAAAACTATAGCTGGATTTTTGTATAAACCTTTATTACGGTGCTGTAATGAGTTTGTAAAAAATTGACATTGATATCGTGCCGTCTAAAAAAGTAATGAAGGTCAAAAGGTCACGAAAATTAGTTCGAAAATATCTCGCAACCTACTACTCGGATACAATAGAACTAGCTTCTGCCCGCGGATTCGCTCGCGTTAGAAAGAGACAAAAAGTAGCCTATGTTACTCTACATCCTTTCAACTATCTCCACATAAAAAATCACGTCAATCCGTCGCTCCGTTTTGCCGTGAAAGAAAGACAAACAGATAGACAGACACACTTTCCCATTAATAATATTAGTATGGATTTATTTTAAAATTGTTTATCGTGACATTAGTTTTAAAAAACGTCTCTTGCATTTTTCTGTAACGTTAACCGTTTTCGAGGTAGAATGCTGAGAAAGCTAATCCAACTAGAATGGATTTACCAAGGCGTAAACTTTGTTGCTTTTTTTCATGGTCCTTGCAAGGTCCATGTAGGTAACTCAAGTGCATTCTTGATGAGTGAGGCAGTGCAAACGTTTGTTAAACCACTTTTTTTTTTGGTGAGTGGGAAATCATCAAATGACTGCTCCCGTCCTGGGTGCGGCGGGAGGGCGTGTCAGACTTTTACTGACTAAAACCCACTCATGTTCCTTCGGTTGCCCTTTATGTTCAGGGGTCCTTGTTAAGCCGCTTATGAATCAGTTACACGAATACGAAATAATACAGAACATTTTACCTTGCCACGGAAACCGTTAACCTAATTCACCTTTAATGGTGATCCGACAGCTAATAACATCTATGATGATTTAACCAGATGACTGCGACGTCTATATCCATACTAATATTATAAATGGGAAAGTGTGTCTGTCTGTCTGTATGTTTGTCTTTCTTTCACGGCAAAACGGAGCGACGAATTGACGTGATTTTTTAAGTGGACATAGTTGTAGGGATGCAGAGTAACATAGGCTACTTTTTGTCTCTTTCTAACGCGAGCGAAGCCGCGGGCAAAAGCTAGTAATATTATAAATGGGAAAGTGTGTCTGTCTGTCTGTATGTTTGTCTTTCTTTCACGGCAAAACGGAGCGACGAAGTGACGTGATTTTTTAAGTGGAGATAGTTGAAGGGATGCAGAGTAACATAGGCTACTTTTTGTCTCTTTCAAACGCGAGCAAAGCCGCGGGCAGAAGCTAGTAATTTATATATAAGTAATAAAAAGATAGAAAATGTGATAGAGTGATATAAGTGGAAAGTTTATATGTATATTACAGTAGAAAAAAGCCAAGATTTTCAAAGACTGATTACACCCGTGCGAAACTAGGCCGATCGCTAGCAATCAAAGGTAACCTACACCGATATGATTTTTTCGTGTTTTAAAGCAAACAACCCATACAAATACGCCCTTACCTCGCCAGTTATTTTCAATTTTCTAACTTCAGAACAACAATGCACTCTGCTGCTGACCGTACACGTTATGTTATCGTTTTGTGTCTAACCGTACCGGCGCTGTTAATGAACATTTTTGTGCATACTTTGGAGTACAGGCAGAGGCGGGGTGCGACTGTAGTGTAAATTTTGACTGGAGTTTTTTTTGTGTTTTTTTTTTAAATTGTGTAGTCTTTTTGTTATAGAATAATGTAAAAAAATTAAAAGGGCCCATGACGTTAAAAAAACGTTTTTTAATAAATAAATCAATACTATCAATACTAATACATATTATAAATGCGGTAACTCTGTCTGTCTGTCTCTTCTACGCCCAAACCACTGAACCGATTTAAATGAAATTTGGTACAGATATAGTCTGGGACCCGAGAAAGTACACAGGAGCATTTTCATCCCGGAAATGTACCGGGAACGAGCACTAAAATCGCGGGCAAAAGCTAGTATTAAATAATGTTTTTTTACACACTACGACAAAATGTAGCCTATATCACTCCCATCACTTCAACTATCTCCACTTAAAAAGTCACGTCAATTCGTCGCTCCGTTTTGCCGTGAAAGACGGACAAACAGACAGACACACACACACTTTTCCATTTATTATTTTAGCATGAAAGTATAGACATAATGAAGTTTTTTTAAACCTTCTTTATGTCATTTATGCCTCATTGATTCTGTCAAATAATCATGTGAAACATGACGCATGCCGTGGCGACGCGTCGCCACGCTTTTGTTTCTTTTCAATCATATTACTTTTACAAAATAATGTCGATGTTTCACATCTGCCAGGCGTCCCGTGACGGCTCACTTTTTTTCCCCTAAATGTTAATCTTTCGACGACCAAGCGACAGCCGGCTGTCTGCTGTTATTGTCTTTCTATTGTGTCTCGAATCACGTGTGTTCAAAGGTTTTTTAGCTATAATGGACTACGTCTCGTGCGGGTTTGTGTATGGAGATAAATAATGTAGCTAACACTTGCACGCATTTTAAACGAAATAACCTAATTCCACTTTTCCCCGTCCCTGTACGTAATAATTAAGTAGTCAACTCATTTGTCAGTTTGTTTATTTTCAGTTAAATCAGTTGTCTGAACATTTAACTAAATGACTCGGAAATTCTCATTACCGACTAATACCACCTTTGGAAGCAGACAGCATTATTCATATGCTTTGTATGTTTTTGTTTAAAAATGTTTGTTTTTGAACAATGTCAAAAAAGGGACGTTTTCAGTTTGACCTGTATGTGTGTTTGTCTATGTTGTCGATATCTCGTATATTGGTGATCCGATTTTGATAAGAGCCGCTCACTCATTCTCACGGTCACTCGCTACTTAGCAGGCACAGTGGTCGATAGCCCCGCAGTCACTACTGTTGTCTGAAGCTTGACCTGAGCGGAGGCCCCGTCGCCCTCAGGAACAGCCGAGCTAGGAGGTTAAGGGATAGGATAGCCCCGCAGTCCATCCCTAGGACCACTAATAGGTTCACCTTCAGTGATATCTTGCCACCTTTGTTTGCATTATAATCTGCCAAGTGTTTGAAGTAAAGTAATAAACCCTATCTGTCAGTCATCGTTGGTTTCATTCCACCACCACCACCACATTGCCACAAGGCCGCCCGCGGCGCCGCGAGCGGCCGCGCGCCTCGCGTTTCTTGCGACGCTGGCGGCCGCTGCCGGCCGCTGCCATTTCGGTGTGACTCGGCCCTTAAGGTTCCCGTGACGTAACGTCTACGTATAATTTTTACTGTGATCAACATCATCCATATCCGTCCAATATAATTGTATTGACTTCAAAAGGACTCTGAGTTTGTTTCGGATGTTTCTAGCCAGCTAGGAAACACCGGCTCCATCGTTCACTTGAAATAATCGAAAAACAATGTTGACGTGTAAAACATGTTTCTATTAACCATTTTGCAAAACAATTATAATTTTATCATTTTTCAATATAGTTGGGAAAAGGCTGTCGAATGTTGATTTTGTTAAATACGTGTAGCACGGGAATCGAACTGAACTTAACCATACCGTCTCTGCATTTCGCCGATATCTATTTACTAGTATTATAAAGCTGAAGAGTTTGTATGTTTGAATGAGCTAATCTCAGGAACTACCAGTCCGTATTGAAAAAAATGTAATGGGTTGGATAGCCCATTTATGGAGAAACGCTATATTTTTTTTTATTATTATTATAGGCTTGCTCTTGGTCCCAGACTAGCCCGAGGGCATAGACGGAGCCTACGATGGAGCGAGCTTACCCAGTAGATGCCTATGCACTCGTTTCTTAAATACTTCCGGGTTATATGAATTTGGAAACACAGATGCCGGCCGGCAGGGAGTTCCATTCCTTTGCGGTGCGCATTATGAACGATTTAGAGAAGCGCTGCGTGCAGATATGAGGAATATCAACCAAGAAAAGGTGGTATCCCGCCGTACGTCTGGATGTCCGGTGGTAAAATGGAGATGAGGGAATGAGCATAATATAACATCACGCTAAAACCTACTGGAGCGAAACAGTAACTAAACACGCGAGGAATATCTATTTTATTAATAAAACTCTTCACCTGCAATACAATTATCTACCGTTTATTTTCTCACACAACAATATTAGACAATATTAAGTCAGCAACAAGGACACCAATACAGCATTGAATGAGAAGCATGCTGTTCAGGCAACAAGCAAAGAGTAGGAGTACACTGGCCAGGAACGGAACCCACATCAGATAGGTCACGTACGACCATAGGGTGCAGTAGCTGGCCCCTTCTCTGTGGCAAGTTGAAAGTTTTTCGACGAAGTCTGAAAGAAAGAAATAATATATACCAGATTTACCTGATATTGATTGCTCCTGTTTTTTAATAAACAAATAAATAAATATTCCTCGGACAACTCACACACGGTCATCTGATCCCAAACTAAGCAGAGCTTGTACTATGGTAACCAGACCACTGATAAACATACCTATATATTTTTGAATACATACATAATATAGATAAATCACACCCAGACACAGAACAAGCACTCGTGCTTATCACACAAAGTTTGTCCTGGGTGGGAATCGAACCCACGACCTGCGGCTTAGCACTCAGAGTAATCATGTTGCAATTATTAATGTGTACACATATTATACTACTTACTTATTGTTAAAATATTTGTTATCCAATTGTTGTACGAGAACACTGCCGACAAACTGTTACGCAGTTTGGCAGACACTTTAACCTTTAATTATATGTTGCTGATGTTGTTCTGTCGGCGTAAAGTCTCGTCGGAGTAAGGCTTATCGGCATAAGGTCCCTTCTGAGTAAAGTCTTGTCGGCATTCAGTCTGTCGGCGTAGTGCCTTTCGGCGTAGTGGCTGTCAGCGTAGTGGCTTTCGGCGTAGTGGCTGTCAGCGTAGTGGCTGTCGGCGTATAGTCGGACATTGACAATAATGATGATCAAGATAGTTTGATGATGAAAGAAATTGCAAAACCTTACCCGCATCAGCATATTTAACGTTAGGAAACATAGCTGACATCACGATACAACAGATTGACAGAAATATATTATAAGTTCTCCAGGGATTATAGCAAAGTTCTTCTGTAGGCGCGTGTACCATTATTTAATTTCAGGTCTGAGAAAACAAACTGAGTTAGAATTCAGGCATAAAATTATCAAATTGTGGAAATAATTCACATATACACACTGTCACACAATTATAAAGCAATAAAGGGTTTTTTTTTTACATTTTTCAATATTTACTACGACTTTTACAGAACCCCAGAATTTTATTTGACATACGTTTTGACAGACACTGATGGCGACCGATAAGACGTTAATAAGCACGTACTTTGGCTTAGCTGTGTTCTGTCTCTAACGTGCACTTGACGTTTGTTTGTTGTGTAACAGTGACAGATATAGTGCTAAGCCATAGTCAGTGCTTAGTAACGTCTAAAATATCTCGCTATGAAACTATTCCGTTTGCCATTGAGATATAACTATGGAGATGACGTAAGCTTACTCTTCAACCCGCTTTTAATGGATGGGAAATCATCAAATGATTTTCTCCGCTCTGGGCATAGTAATACGTATTGCTGTATGGGTGTGAGACGTGGAAGGTCACAAAAGACATCTCGCACAAACTCCAGGTCGTTATCAACCGCTGTCTTCGTCGTATTCTCGATATTTACTGTCCCGAGAAGGTCTCAAATGTAGATCTGTGGAGACTCTGCGGTGAAACCTCGATCAACCAGCAGATCAAACGTCGCAAGAACTGGATCGGCCACACGCTCCGAAGGAATCCTGAACATATACCCTGGCAAAGCAGGCAAGCCCTGGACTGGAATCCCCAAGGAAAGCGAAAACGTGGTCGCCCTAAGCAGACTTGGCGGCGAACGGTCATCGCAGAAGCGAAAGATATAGGGAAGATGGAGTGAAATAAAACGCGAAGCTCAAGACCGAACGGGATGGCGACGCACTGTGGACACCCTCTGCCCCATCTAGGGGACACAAGAACTTAAGTAAGTGGAAGTGGGCATAGTGGAAGGGAGTGTCAGATTCTAACTGACTGAAACCCATCCGTATTCCTTCTTGCGTTTCAGAACCGCGGTAATTATTTCGAACAAATTCAATTGTAATTGTTTATGATATTATATTAGCAAAATTTCACTACTTAGTATAAAACTACGTCGTTCCGCTGGCTGTCCCTGTGTTCGCTTAGATCTTTAAATCTTCAAACACACGTGATTCGAGACACAATAGAAAGACAATAGCAGCGCGACCGCCGGCTGTCGCTTGGTCGTCGAAAGGTTAAACCTACGCAACGGATGCCAATGCAATTTATTTTAATAGATAGAGTGATTCAAGAGGATCGTTTATATGTGTAATACATGTATATTATAGTAAAAAAACCTTGATTATTAAAGATTTATATCACCCGTGCGAAGCTGGGGCGGCTCGCTAGTTATACAAATAACAGTGGGTTTGATACCGACCGGTGTATCAAAAATATTGGCTTGCCGCCAATTTCAACAATACTGCTCACGACATCCAATTTTCCGTCATATCTTAAACGTTTAACGGTTTGATGAATATCATTTAGTTACTGTGATTTAGTTGTGACTGGAGAAAAGTTTCATATTCGTATTTTGTTAAATTTATTAGAGAACTCGTTGGTCTTATTATTATTGGAACCAATCGTAACAGCTCACATTTTAGGACTTACTGGTTCTTTACCTATTTCCCCTTGTCACCCAGCCGACAGCCGGCTGTCGGGGTATCCCATTTCATTATAGTCCTTATTTTTATTACTTTTTGCGGGTTTGGTTGCGGGTTCGAATCCGGGCAAGTACCAATGTGACTTTTACTTTCTAAAGTTTATCTTAGACATCACAGACATCGGTGAAGGAAAACATCGTGAGGAAACCTGGACTTGTAGTTAATATAAGTCCGAAATCGCCAACCGTCTTGAGCGCGCGCGGGGGGTGATCAATGCTCGTGCCTTCTCTGTATGAGAAGAGGCCTTTGCCCTGCAGTGGGACAGTTATAGGCTGGTATTATTATTTATTTTATTACTTACCGACTACTTTTGTATGAACAAGTTTGGTTCTTGAATAAATTTCCAACAATTAAAAAAAATATATAATCTATGCTCGTACGTTTTTCTTTTTGGGTGATATTTGCCGCCATTTTATTTATTGCGTAATGGCTGAGGGGTTAACTAATTTTATACCTAGGCAATCTGGGCTAATCTTAAAGAACAGCGGACTCCCGTCCGCTGTTCTTTTCTGATTAATTTCGTTGCGGGATCCAAGACAGTTGAATCGTTTCCCCGGGACTCATCGAGCTTCATTGCTCGGCGCTTTTCTGGTGTACTCCACTGTCGATTCTCGCTTTCAGGAGTTGCAGTGGTTGGGAATAGTACGACAGAATTGTCACAATAAAAAAAACTCGTTGGTCTTTGTCACTCACGCTCGAGGAATATTGGCTATTTCGGACTTTATTCAGCTTTTGCCCGCTACTTCGTCCGCGTGGAATAATAGTTCCCGTTCCCGGGAGATTTCCGGGATGAAAACTATGCTATGTCCTTTCTCGGGTCCCAGACTATATCTGTACCAAATTTCATTCATATCGGTTCAACGGTTTAGGCGTGAAGAAGAGACAGACAGACCGACAGACAGAGTTACTTTCGCATTTATAATATTAGTACGGATAAGTTCGATCTGTGATAACCAAGATAAACAACAGAAAGTATAAATAAATTACAATTAAAAATTGTTTTACTTGCCTAGATTCGAACAACCTCTACACGAAAGGTGAATTCAACCACTGGGCCATTTCGACACTTCATTCGTAAACACAATTTATTATGTAAATCAGGAACCAACAAATTTAAAATGGCCACTTTCTTTGTCAATAAAACCCCAGAGTTGAAACCAATAAAGGCGGGAAGTGCGGTCAGGTGACGACAATATAGTGTGGGACAAACAACACGGACAAACTAATAAAATTGTTTATAGTGACCGCCCTTGTTTAGGTTTGAGGTTGTCAGTACGTTGGTTGGGGTTGTGGGTTGAAATAAAATTGTAGACTTGGAGATAGTTTATTTCATTTCCAAAGACATACCTATGTCATAGGTGTAATGTAAACGATATGTGATAATCCGTACTTAATATTATAAATGCGAAAGTAACTCTGTCTGTCTGTCTCTTCTTCACGCTAAACCACAGAACCGATTTGAATGAAATTTGATACAGATATAGTCCCAGACTATATCTGTATCAAATTTCGAGAAAGGACATAGGATAGTTTTCATCCCGGAAATTCCCCGGGAACGGGAACTATTATTCCACACAGACGAAGTCGCGGGCAAAAGCTAGTTACTAATAATCGTCATGTCAACCTATTCAAATAACATAATATTAATTTTATTATACTCGACGCCGACATGGGTGTCGGTATTTTCTCACTATTTTGCCCTTCAGGGTAGGAATTTCCAAAAAGTATACTCTTTCTTAGTGGATATTTCATTATCATCTCCCTAGCCTTTTCCCAACTATGTTGGGGACGGCTTCCAGTCTAACCGGATTCAGCTGGATACCTGTGTTTTACGTGGAGCGACTGCCTATCAGACCTCCACAGTTACTGGGTAACTGGGTTTTGATTTGACTGGCCAGAATTCTTGGCCTCTGACTACCCGTAACGACTGTCAAAGTTCTACAAATGACAACCGGGACCTTTTACGTGCTTTCCGAGGCACGGGATTCCACAAAGGCCATTCATTAAGGCCCGTATAATAGACGTCACTCAATTCTGAGACGCTCTCAAATCTCTTGCTGTTCTAGTCTTCTAAAGGCAAAAAATAAGGACAGCAATAAACTTGAGAGCGTCTCAGAATTGAGTGACGTCTATTAATACGGTCAGTGATGTCCAAGATAAACTTTAGAAAGTACGTTATTGAAAAAGTCACATTGGTACTTGCCCGGATTCGAACCCTCAACCTCTCACTCGAGATGCGGGCGCCTTATTCACTGGGCCATCACTACACTCATACATTTGGGCCTGTTGGTCTAGTGGTTAGTAGCCCTGACTGCTAAGCCGGAGATCGTGGGTTCGATTGGCAAACTTTGTGTGATGAGCATGATTGTTTGTTCTGTGTCTGGGTGTGATTTATCTATATTTGTATGTATTTATAAAATGATATAAGCATGCATATCAGTTGTCTGGTTACCATAACACAAGCTCTGCTTAGCTTGGGACCAGATGACCGTGTGTGAGTTGTCCCAAGATATTTATTTATAACTAGCTTCTGCCCGCGGCTTCGCTCGCGTTAGAAAGAGACAAAAAGTAGCCTATGTTACTCTCCATCCCTTCAACTATATCCACTTAAAAAATCACGTCAATCCGTCGCTCCGTTTTGCCGTGAAAGAAAGACAAACAGACAGACAGACAGGCAGACAGACACACTTTCCCATTTATAATATTAGTATGGATTTCAACTTGGCACACGATGCACCAAAAACCCTGTATATACAGATTGGAGATATCATTTCCTTTCAACACATGTCTACTTTCACACACTTGAAGATGGGGAGTGAATTAAAACCCCTGCAGAACAGTCATGAACTGAAGGGAGTTATGAACAAACAATGGCGGTTGTTCACAATGGTCAGGTGGAAATTGAATCCACGATGTTTTACTTCGACTTGTTGGTATGTAAACTGTGGAGTTGAGACATTTGGTCAGATGTTTAAGCATATTTTTCCTTAAACCTTTCGGCAGGATTATTACCTATGAAAGCAATCAGCAATATTTGCGCAGCAATCGCGCGGTTACCGCGCGATTGTCAAAAAAAAAACGTATTATGTATGAACCGATTGCTAATCGCTCGCTGATTGTTCTAATGCACTTATTGCTACGACGACGATAAAGTAGCAATCGCTGGAACTAATTAAATATCACCTTTAACAAAAAAAAACTTAACTTTGCTCCAAAAAACCATACTAAATACGAAACCACCAAACGAAAAATGCATATTTTAGTTAACTGATTGCTCCACAGACTTAGTTACTTTATAACTCAACTTTGGGTTAAGCTCGCCATTGTACATAACTCATTTATGTTTGCTGTTTTTTATGTGTATTGATTTCTGGTGCAATAAAGTATAATAATAAAACCTGTCAATAAATGGCAATAAATCGGTATTTAAGTGAAATAGGTACCACACCATAACAGTTTTGTAGATGTGTACTAATTATATTCAGTGGAATTCTTAGAAGGTTTGGAAAAAAATCCAACCCTTTTTTTTTTGGTGAGTGGGAAATCATTAAATGACGTCTCTCGTCCTGGGTGCGGCGGGGGGCGTGTCAGACTTTTACTGACTAAAACCCACTCATGTTCCTTCAGTTGCCCTTTGTGTTCCGGTGTCATGGTAGGTAACTATTAAAAACTCTCCGCAACCCAAAAAAAAATCCAACCCTGACGATGACGTCATGCACGTGAATACAATTTAATGTTTTTTTTATATCTAGAGGACTCAACATTCCAAGTAGTTATAATAAGAGAGATGCATAAAATAGACTTAGAAACTACATATTTAAATTTATAAGTAAAAACTCACATTGACACTAATTTAATTTATTTAAACTGTATTTATAAATTTAAAATAAATATAGCTAAATTAAAAGTAGTTGAATATCAAACCAAACAAAAATTGTCCTAAGTCCCAACTTTAACCATCACATTTCACAGTAACTTTGAAACAACAAATTAAAATAACTGAATTCACACTGAAGCGTAAACTATTAACTAAGTATCATCGCGCTATTGTTACAAGGAGCCAGGTTGCATATGGTTGGAAATAGAGTTTTAAAGTAGTACCTTAGATTTGTCTGGTTTGTTAATTAAGACTTGAAATTGTTGCTTATTCGTCTACAACACTAATAATATAAAGAGGAAAGATTTGTTTGTCTATACTAATATTACATAGATAGAGGAAAGAAAATTTTTGTATGACGTCTAATAGGCAAGACGACAAAAAAAAGTAATTAGTTCGTCAGATAGATTATCAAAAAATCTTGGACACGTATTTTTTCTTTTTTCTCGTAAACGAAGAATGACGACGATACAGTGCGTTTAAGTTGCGCATGACGTCACGATCACATACATATTTAGCATGACGGTGACGTCAAAAGCCCCCACTCCGGAACTTTGTTGCTCTTTATCTTTGTATTTTTTTATTAATTTGATCAAGCAAAAAATACGTGTCCCGTATTTTTGGCCGATCTATCAGACGGACTAAACAGAATGCCATTTTTTTATGTTGTCGTCATCCCTATTGTATGTGTGCATTAGTGTGGCTCGAACATAGAATGTCGTATATGTAACCGATCTAGACCTTTTTATTTATAATATCACTAGCTTTTGCCCGCGGCTTCGCTCGCGTTAGAAAGAGACAAAAAGTAGCCTATGTTACTCTCCATCCCTTCAACTATCTCCACTCAAAAAATCATCAATTCATCGCTCCGTTTTGCCGTGAAAGAAAGACAAACAGACAGACAGACAGACACACTTTCCCATTTATAATATTAGTATGGATTGATACCACACATGACCCACATACCCTTACCTCACTGTAATTTAAAACACGGTCTGTTATCTAAACAAGATGTGCATTGTTATCAACAATACAAGTCTCGGAGTTCCGACGTTTGCTCGCTGCGTACTCTGAGAGACCTACTTATTGTTGAGATGAGTTTTGAGTGAGTAGGGTGTGAGTTCGAAGTATAGTCGATACAATTATATAATTCATAAGCCATGTCTTACCATGAGGTATACAAAATTCACAAAATATAATTATGATCATAATTTCAAAAAATATTTTTTTTAACAAAAATATAAACAACAATTAAAATACCTATCTAATAAATGTCGTCATGGCCTAGTGGTTAAGGCGCCCGTCTCTCATACAAGATGTTGTGGTTGTGGGTTCAAATCCGGGCAAGTACCAATGTGACTTTTTCAATTCATATATATGTACTTTCTAAAAGTTTATCTTGGACATCACAGACACCGGTGAAGGAAAACATCGTGAGGAAACCTGGACTCGTAGTTAATATGAGTCCGAAATCGCCAATCCGCCTTGAGCAAGCGTGGTGTTCAATGCTCGTGCCTTCTCTGTTTGAGAAGAGGCCTTGCAGTGGGACAGTAAAAGGATGGAATTATTATAATTAAAATATCGTAACAAGTAAAATCATTACTTAAGTTTATCTTATTTTTATAACACTTTAATTTTAGAGTTCATTGAATACCTATATTAAGGGCGTCGAGAAAAAAAAACTGCTGTAGATTTGAAAACAATAAATAAATAAATAAATAAATATCCTGGGACATTTTTCTTTTTTAATATATTCGGTCTGACGGTTTGAGTATTTAATGCGGCCTACCCAAATGTCCTTACTTTGGTACTGTTCGTCAAGACGTTGGGCTCCTTAGTTTTTAGTTGAGCTAAACGATTACTGACAAATGCTTGCACTGTCTGGACAGGTCCACTCAAATCTGTGTCCTTCTCTCATCAAGAGAGTGCCTCAGACATTAACCTCCATGGTTCTCGCACATTTTTGACCAATACGATTGTATGGACTTTAAAAGAGACTTTGACCTCTGAGTTTGTTTCGGATGTTTCTTCTCAGAGCAGTCCAGCTACGAAACACCGGCCCCATCGTTCGCTTAAAAAAAAAACAAAAAATTTGACGTGTAAAAGTGTTATGATATAACCTATTTACAAAATAAATATGATTTTATGATTTTTTATGATTTTTCATCTTACACACGGCCATCTGATCCCAAGCTAAGCAGAGCTTGTGTTATGGTAATCAGACAACTGATATACCTACATACTTATATAATTTTTAAATACATACATATTATAGATAAATAACACCCAGACACAGAACAATCAATAGGGATGTGGACTACATCAAAAGAATGACATTTTGTTTAGTCCGTCTGTTAGACAGTCCAAAAATACTGGACACATATTTTTTGCTTGATCAAATTAATAACAAAATACAAATATAAAGAGCATCAAAGTTCCGGAGAGGTGGCTTGTGACGTCACTTGTCAGTAAAAATTATACAAAGGCGTGACGTTTCACAAAACTTCAACGCACTGTATTGTCGTCATTTTCTGTTTAGGAGAAAAAAGAAAAAATACGTGTCCCAAATTTTTTGATTATCTAACTGACGGACTAATTACTTTTTTTTGTCGTCTCGCCTATAATAACTAAAGGCAGGTAAGCCCGCGGGAAACAGTTAGTAAATAACCAATAGTAAAAACTAAATCATTTTCGAGAACCAAAAGTATCCCTCCATCCCAACGATATCGCACCGTTTCCTGTAAACCCTGTTTTGTTTCATCCCCCCTTCAACATGTTCAAATGTGACCAAGTATTGTCAGAAACCCTTGGGTACATGTCCCATGACGCCTGTCAAAATTCATATCAACATGTGTTATAAGTTAAATTGTTTGATGGGAAAAGTTGAAATGATACGGTTTGGGTCGATCTTTGATTAGAAATCAAAATTGTGACATGTAGATAAATAATTTACAGGCAGTTTTGAACTGTCAAGGAGTTACTTTTCAAATAAAATTATATATCTTGGGGTGACTCATACACGGAGAGCTGACCCCTGCTAAGCAGAGAATGTACAATGATAACCAGACAACTGCTATACATCTATACTAATATTATAAAGAGGTAAAATTTGTAAGTTTGTAAGTTTGTAAGTTTGTATGTTTGTAAGTTTGTATGTTTGGGGTAATCTCTGGAACTAATGAACCAATTCCAAAAATTTTTTCACTGGCAGAAAGCTACATTATTCCTGAGTGCTATAGGCTATAAATTATTTTTATAACATGTATATTAACCGAGCTATCGCAACTTTAGTCTAGCAAGTCGGAAAAAAATTACCTCATAAAACAGAATTATTTGCGTGCGCTGCCTAAACAGTTGCTTAAAATTAAAAACAATGCATGGCAACTTGGTTTGTCTTAATTATTTCTACAAAAAAGTCCACGATACCATATCTCTATCTATTATATTTTATCTTTTATACTTCTTTTATTGCATTAAAAAAATGATTTTTCGGCATACTTACGTTTGGTTCATTATTTGAGCAACAAAATATTAATTCTTATGACAATAAATTATTTCAGTATCACAAGGACATCATACAGATAAGATTTGCCATTTACAGTATGTCAATTGGTCATATAGTTCCGGAGATAATATAAAATTACTAAAACGCAAAATGCCCCTAGCGTAATTTTCATTGTGCGGAAGTCATTTATAATTTCAAAAAATACCTATGAACATATTCACAGTTTTAAAATTACTCCGCAGCAAGCAATATAAATGATAGTATGTAATAGAAACTGCTTTTTAGCGAAAAAAGCCCGCCTATTGTACTCTTGCATATTTGTTTGTTTGTCCTTTACTGTTTTTGTCCTATTGGTGTACAATAAAGAATATTGGCATGATATTCGTAGCTTATACATCAGAATAACACATCTGGGTCGTCATAAAGACGCATGTTAGAGGTTACGGGTTCGAATCCGGGCAAGTACCAATGTGACTTTTCCAATTCATAATGTACTTTCTATAGTTTATCTTGGGCATCACTGACATCCCGTGCCTCGGAAAGCATGTTAAGCCCCGGTTGTCATTCGTAGAACTTTGACGCTAGGGGTATTCAGAAGCCAGAAAGTCTGACCAGTCGAGCCAAAGGGTATCGTCGCCCAGTTGATGATGATGAGATGATGAGAGATGATGATCCTCCTCACCGCACACGGACATTTCGGGTGGTTCTTATGTCGGGTTCGGGCGGAAGTGACGCCTGCGTGACACGGTGTAGCATACGGTGGAGGTAGGACCCGCTTGGGCGAACCACCACCGTGTCGTTGCAGAGGCGATCGGCGCTGGTTCAGGCCATGCTTCGGGGCGAGACTGAATAGAAAGCCGTCGCCTCCTGCGAAGCAGATACGCTGGAGACGAAAGCGGTGGGGCGCGTGAGGCAGCGTCAAGCTTCACGCCCCGGACAGAGACCCAGGCTTAGTTGTTGGGAGTCACAAGATGATGGCCACTGGAGGCGTGGGCCTGCGGAAGGCGAGCGGTGGGTAGCTCGCCACCCGACTAGGACCAGACCCGTGTCGACGGCGTGTCGATGCTTCTAATAGTTACCGCGGCCCCGGAATATATAAGGGTAACCGAAGGGACATTATTGGATTTTAGTCAGTAAAAGTCTGACTCTCCTTCCCTCTTCAGAGGCGGGAGAAGTCATTTGATAATAAAAAAAAAAAACGCCATTGGATATGTTTTGGATGCTTTTACCCTTTTACCATAGTCAATGTAGCTCTTTCACGCTTATACAACCCCAATAATCTTTTTGTGTACGCTCAAGATAGTTCCACAGTTAATCCGTAAGTACTAATATTATAAATGCGAAAGTAACTCTGCCAGTCTGTTTGTCTGTCTGTCTCTTCTTCACGCCTAAACTACTAAACCAATTTTGAATGAATTTTGATACAGACATAGTCTGGGACCCGAGAAAAGACATAGTTTTCATCCCGGAAATCCCCCGGAAACGGGAACTATTATTCCACGCGGACGAAGTCGCGGGCAAAAGCTAGTTATTTTATAAATAACTAGCTGTCCCCCGCGGTTTCACCCGCATTTTTCGTTACTGCTCCGCTCCCGTGAGTCGTAGCGTGATGGTATATAGCCTATAGCATTCCTCGATAAATTGGCTATCTAACACTGAAAGAATTTTTCAAATCGGACCAGTAGTTCCAGAGATTACCCCCTACATACAAACTTACAAACTTACAAATTTTACCTCTTTATAATATTAGTATAGAAAATCTGCATTCTACTACTTCAAATATTAAAAATCTTAATTATATCACATTTCTCAAAACCTATATCCATACTAATATTATAAATGGGAAAGTGTGTCTGCCTGTCTGTCTGTTTGTCTTTCTTTCACGGCAAAACGGAGCGACGAATTGACGTGATTTTTTAAGTGGAGATAGTTGAAGGAATGGAGAGTAACATAGGCTACTTTTTGTCTCTTTCTAACGCGAGCGAAGCCACGGGCAAAAGCTAGTTATAAATAAGAAAGTTTGTATTAGTGTGTGTGTGTGGAAGTTTTTTATTCTATAGCTTATACGCAAGAATAACATAATTATAGGCTACATAACATCACCGATGACCCACGGGAGCGGAGCAGTAATCAAAAACTTATCATAACGCGGGCAAAACCGCGGGGGACACCTAGTCCTACATAAAGTACTACCCAAATAAAAAATTAAACCAATTTACATTCCAATATTCAATAAGGCAAGGTTATTTTCAAACAAACAAAACCACGTGATAATTTCCGCAGCGCCGCAGCCGGCGACACGTCCGCTTCTAACAAAAGTCTACAGCGGAATGCCGCTATCAGTTCGAAATTCAAATTTAACGGTTGACCGGAAATGCGGTGTCGGACACATCCGGCAGCGGCGTTCCGTTGTCGCGTTTAGATTTCGAATTTGTGGTGTGATGTGGAGGGTAGTTTGAGATTTCGTGAATGGGGGTAGACATGATACAATTATATTTTAGTAAATTAATTTTGATAAGTTAGTTTACATGTAAAGCGGGCAAGATTGAAAAATGCTTAAAACAGTGTGTTAAAAAAGTTTTAATATTCCAAGGTCAAGAAGGAGTAGAGTTATAAGTTAAAAGTAATATTGTTATAACTTAAGTTTAACGTAAGTAATTGTTTATTTGTCTGTCCATGGAAAGGTGGCTTTCAAACAAATGAATTGATTTTAATTCCGGGTATTTTTAGTTTAGTTTATTTATAATAGCTGTTATTGTAGATCTAGCCCAGTCAAATTAGGTAAAAAATGAGGTAAACCTCGGAATGAAAGATAATAAGCTGAAAATTGGTATGAGCCTTTGTATGGTTGTTCTTAATGTTGTCTCAAAAGTCACAATTGTTATCGTGTCCGCGTCTTGAGATATTGGAGGTCAAAGGTCACAAAAATCGGTTTTTTGCAAATATCTCGTTTTCTATTGCTTAATGAGATTTGCACCTTTTGCAAAAAATGTGGAGTATAAAATTCTCCACAACTTGTACCTTAACTTTTTTTTCATACGATCAACCGTTTTTGCGGTAGATCGCGAAGAGTGCGCCGCGTACAGTCATGTATGGCCTAATGCAAGGACAAGCGTGAGTTACGGTTATCAGTACGTTGAATTAAGTTAGTTATTTACTAAAAAAATATAATTTAAATATAATTTTATATTTAAATAATCCTATTTAACTATAGTATATTAATAATTCTGAAATGTATGTTTTAGTTATATTTTTAGTTAAAACAATAGTAAGGGAACATACTTTATACATATATTTATTTATCATTAAATATACATATATTGAAATGTGTGTTCAAGTATTAATCCTTCGAACACACGTGATTTGAGACACAATAGAAAGATAATAGCAGCCCGACAGCCGGCTGTCGGTTGGTCGTTGAAAGGTTAAAAGATTTTTTGTTGATTTTAATTACTTATAATAAAATTGTAAATGGAAGCTAGTTATCTTCATCTGCTTCGTTGTCTTCTTCTTGTCGCTGGAAAATATTCAATTCATTGTCAGAGAAAATTCCCAATTGGATAAATAATGCAACTTTATGCAGACTGCAAGGTTTTAACTGTGCGACAGCTATTTGTGCTCCAATCAATCCTCAGAACGCATCGTGGTGTGGCTCCTCACAACCCGAAGAAACGTAAACACATCATTCCCGGTACCCAACATAAAACAAAATTCGCAAAACACCAATTCTACGTAATAAGTTCCCATATTTATAACAAAGCTCAAAAGGAACTAAACATCATTGGTCTTCCAAGGTCCAAACTGAAACATACAATAATAGAATGGCTGCTGAAACAAAATTATAATAAAACGGAATCACTTTTAACATATGTTTTTACACACTGTTAGGGACTCCAACTTCTACAACACACTACAAACTACTTACACTTATTGCAATTAGTTCTTACATAACAAACACACAAACATATTATCACACACAAACGTAACACTCACAAACTCACTCACTCATCACACTAAAACTAAGGTTTACCACAACTTTAAACTTCACCCTTTTGACACAGTCCACTTGCACTTCTACAGCAATACATTTATTTTATAAACATACCTGTATAGCCGGATGCTGCCCCCTAAGATACAGGCCTAGCCTAGTTTAGGGGACAGGGTCAACCTAATTGTACTTTAACCTAGCTTAAATAATTATTAAGAACCTTATTAATTGTAACCAGTGCAATGTACCTAAATTCTTGTGGTAATAAATACATTTATTTATTATTCATTTATAATGGTGTAAGCATTCCAACAAGAAAACTTCCCCGTACAAACATTATATGAAAATAGAGTGCGTATATCTTGTTGGCATTATATAATGCTCCAAAATCTAAACACGACATTGATCTTTTACGACACACGCAATTCGTAAAATTAATTAAATTATATAAACCGGTACAGTCATAAATACTTCCACCAACAAGTGCAGCAGCTCAACAACACATAAATCGAGTCTACTACCAAATTCAAACGTGGTTAGGGAAGGACTTGAGATAAGATATATTTATTTGTGTAAACATGTGTAACATTATACATATAAATGCAAATGTAGGTAAGAAAGTAAAAAATAAAAGATGTTTCAACATGTTTTGCCACAATTGGCGAAACTTGGAACCTCAAGAATGGGGCTGGATGCTCGAAAATGAAATCCTGGAGTCCATAAAAACGTTATTGCTTCCAGTATAATATTTTGTAATTGCAAACACGGTTGTGGTTCCCGCTGTGGATGCAAAAAAGCAGGGCTACTATGTTTATTAGCTTGTGGCCAGTGCAATGGACAAGCTTGCCTCAACGCTTCACTATATCCAAATAATCCCGATGAAGAAAGCGCATACGATCCTGAAATTTTGGAAGGTTTGGAGATGAGTATGACCGATGATGAGGATTTTCCATCGACAAAAAGAAGAGTAAAATAAAATCAACAAAAAATCATTTAATAAGTACTTGAACACACATTCCAATAAATATATGTATGTATAATTAATATATGTAAATATATATATATTTATGTTCACTTACTGTCGTGTACATCAAAACTGAGCATTGTTTAATAATTTTATTTTTTAGTAAATAACTAACTTAATTCAACGTACTGATAACCGTAACTCACGCTTGTCCTTGCATTAGGTCCTACATGACTGTACGCGGCGCACTCTTCGCGGTCTACCGCAAAAACGGTTGACCGTATGAAAAAAACGTTAAGGTATAAGTTGTGGAGAATTTTATACTCCACATTTTTTGTAAAAGGTGCAAATCTCATTAAGCAAAAGAAACCGAGATATTTGAGAAAAATTGATTTTTGTGACCTTTGACCTCCAATATCTCAAGACGCGGACACGATAACAATTGTGACTTTTGAGACAACATTTAGAACGACGAGACAAAGGCTCATACCAATTTTCAGCTTATTATCTTTTATTCCGAGGTGAAACCCTAATTTGACTGGGCTAATCGCTTTTAAATAAAGATGAATCTTTTAGAATATTTTCAATTGTGATTTTGTTTATTTAATTAATTTCTAATGGTGAAAACCCTAAGTATTTATGATTATTAATAAAATATATAATAATAATAAAAAGAAAGTTATGTTAATAGCTATGATTAGCAATAACATTTAATTTCTCAAAAATAACGACCTCTTTACAACAGTCTATGATAGGGTTATGTGTTCCCGCCAAATCGACCTGTCACTTTTGACAGATGACAGCAGTTTTCGCGCCAAACGGTGTTGGAAGATGGCGGATGCGTGCTTTATCGTAGGATCGGTACTTGTTTTCATTGTTACACGGAATTTTGAACTGAGGAACATTCTTATACTCTAGTCGAATTCGGTAAAGAATTTAAAAAAGTGCTAGTTAAAAATATTATCTAAATAATATATTTGGAAAATTCACTGTAGAGCTTGGTTGAACACAAAATTCTTATTATATAATTAACTACCTTCTGCCCGCGGCTTCGCTCGCGTTAGAAAGAGACCGTTTCCGTTTTGCCGTGAAAGAAAGACAAACAGACAGACAGACAGACACACTTTCACATTTATAATATTAGTATGGATTATCGTCGAATGTCGTGATGGCCTACTGGCCTCTCATGCAAGAGGGTTCCTGGAATCCTGGCAAGTACCAATGTGACTTTTCCAATTCATATGTACTTTCTAAAGTTAATCTTGGACATCACAGACATCGGTGAAGGAAAACATCGTGAGGAAACCTGGACTTGTAGTAAATATAAGTCCAAAATCGCCAATTCGCCTTGAGCAAGCGTGGTGATCGATGCTCGTGCCTTCTCTGTATGAGAAGAGGCCTTTGCCCAGCAGTGGGACAGTAATAGGCTGGTGTTATTATTATTATTTATTTTAAGTATCATTTCATTATAATCATTCCAAGCCAGTGTTCATGGCTTCAATTCTTATCCAGGACAAATCTTTTTGAGATAAGCAAGATTGTTCTATGTTTTTTTTAGACAATTCCACCAAGCTATTCCAATCACTGCAACTCTTGAAAGCCAGAGCCAACAGTGGTGATCACCAGAAAAGCGCCGAGCAATGAAATAGATAAGTCACGGAGAAACGATTCAACTGTCTTGGATCCCGCAACGAAATTAATCAGAAAATAACAGCGGAGGAGTAAGAAAAATATGTTTTTTTTCACTTCCCTTCGTAACAAGCAGAACAGAACTAGGCCAATATTAAAAAAAAAATTCAAAGCATTTATTTCACTTAGGCCCGTATTAATAGACGTCACTCAACTCCGAGACGCTCTCAAGTCTCTTGCTGTCCTTGTCATTATAAAGGGAAAAAATAAGCACAGCAATAAACTTGAGAGCGTCTCAGAATTGAGTGACGTCTATTAATACGGGCCTTAGACCATTTACAGGTACTTATGAATTGTCAAAGAGTCGGTCGGTTAGTCAGAAAAGAAAAGTGACGCTAATTGCCTGTTCCAAAACGTAGATCTCTATGGAGAAGAACAGGCATAATAACATATCAGACATATCACAAGTATTGATTGCTCTTAGTTTGGTATAAAATGACTTTGTGTGAGATGTCCCAAGATATGTATTTCTTTAATAAAACCTTCGAAGAGACATAATAGAAAGACAATAGCAGCGCGACAGCCGGCTGTCACTTTGGTAGTGGAAAGGTTTAAGTTTTCAACGCAATGGAAACGCACCGAATCATCCAGACATAATACGTTAAGATTAATTCAATTTTAAAATATAAAAGAAAATTGCCTTTCTAGTAGTTTGTCGCCGTAACAGCTTAACGATGCATTCCACAGGTGATTCACATGTTTTTGATTGTATCTTTGCCAGACTTTTTTTTATAAAAATGTGGATGTTTTATAAGAAAGTCTGGCAATGTTTATGCAGAGTTATTTTTGTGTTTGTTTGTTAGAGTTACCAAAATTGTGCATTAAAATAAACAAATTCTACTTAAAATTATAAATGTTTACGTTTGAATGTGTGTGGATGTTGTTACTCATTTATGCAAATATTACTAAACGGATTCTAATGAAATTTTACAGATAAATAGCTTATACATCAGAATATAACATAGACTAGATGCTACATAACATCAAACTATAATCAACTGGAACAGAGCATTAACTAACAACCTAACATAACGCGGATAAAACCATAGGGCACAGCTAGTATCTACATAAACTCGAATAAAAACCAAATTAAAAACTCCAAAACACAAATAAAAGAAAAACTTCCATAAAATAAAAATACAAATGCAATTCTTAAATGGACAACTAAAAAACAAAACAGAATGTAAGATCGTATAATGTAAATATAAAAATTAATATAAAGGAGACCTATTAAATATTCCGGTAGCGACAAATAATTGGTATTTTATACAGATCTCCGGGGTACGCCGGGTGTAAGGACTAGTTGTCTTAATGTGGATACGACAGCCGATTCATTATTTTTATATAATGCTGTTTCAATTCACAAAAAAAATCCTATTTCACCTCGTCCGGGATTGAATTTCTTACACTAGAAATCAAATCTTTGTGTGATTTGCAAGATTGTTTGTTCTGAGTCTGAGTGTAATTTATGGATAATATGGGTATGTATTTACAAACTATGTAAGTATGTATTTGAGGTGTCTAGTTACCGTATTACAGTGTAAGTTTAGGATTCGATGACCGTGTGTGAGTTTTCCCAAGAATTTTATTTATTTAATTTCCAAATCGTTTATTAGTGCGTCTCAGCTTGATAAATTGAAAATCTGTACATCAATCAAAAGGCAATTTTACAGGCCCTTTGTAAATTAATTGAAGTTACATTACGCAGAACTTTAGTTATATAAGTTTCATTTGTAGAAGAATAGTAAGACAACTTTATTTTATAGTCCCAAAAAATAGATAAGTGTACATTAGTGCCTTAAAATTACTGTATAGTTATTGTCGTATTCGTGAGTTAGTAAAAATGCACACACATTTCATGGGATGTTTCTTCACTAGGAACTACTGATTATGTGTGTGTCAAACAGTTTTTTCGACAAATAACGTGTTAAATAAAACTTAAAATTGTTTCTACTTTAAACTTACATTTTCAAATATTATTTTATTATCTTTCAAAGAAAATCGTATCCACATTAACCTCTCGCCATCACATTTTTAACCCCCGCTTACTCAAGCGCGGCTTACAGTCGTCTGACAAACAGACACAAATACAAGCGTATTTCTTATTAGTTTAACGTTACTTGTTGCTTTTGTTTTTGAGCAAATTGTTTGTATTCTGAGTGTATATCCGGATTTTTTGCCGACTGTACGTGAAGAGTGATGGTAATGTTCCTTTGAAGAGATGGTAATGAGTTTAAAAGTTAATGTTTTATTTTTAACTGTAGATTTGAATTGAGGTGTAAGTAACAGTTAAGTTTTCTTAACTGTAAGTAACTTTAGTTATTTGAAGTGAGAGGTGGTTATGTGTGTCTAATACAATTATTCTCTCCGAAACGGCTGTGACATTTTTCAAACGGTTTTGTTTTCTGATTTTCATCATGTCTACGAAAACAATAAATAATGTAGTCTTAATTAAAATTTTTAAATAATATTTTTGAACACATTACTGGACAACGGTAAAGGAATACATCGTAAGGAAACTTAAACTATCTTAAGTTTAAATCTGAAATCACCAATTTGATCCGCTTTGTTCAGACTGGTGATGATCAATGCTCGGGCCTTCTCTGTATAAGATGAGGCCTTTGCCCGACAGTGAGACAGTAGAGGGCCTTCTTTTACACACACGGCACGGCGGCGAACGAAACGGTGGCGCCGCCGTGCACGTCTACAAGCTTCCATCGTAATCCACACAACACTGACGATCGTGGCGACACACGGCAAATTAACCGTGGATTTTCGCGGTAAAAACCCGTGTGGACAAGAGGCCTAAGGCAGGTATTGTTATTTTCCCGGCTAGGACCATGACCGCGTCGACGGCGCGTTAGTGATCCACGCGCGCCTCAAAGAGAAGGAGTCAGCACAGGAAGGGGCCTAACAGGGCCAACGCCTGCCGGGGTTGCGGAATATGTATAGTAGTCACCGTGACCCTGGAACATAAAGGGCAATCGAAGGAACATGAGTGGGTTTTAGTCAGTAAGAGTACACGCCCTCCCGCCGCACCCAGGACGGGAGCAGTCATTGGATGATTTCCCACTCACCAAAAAAAAAGGTATTGTTATTTTATTATGATGTGGGTTTAGTATCTATTGGATTAGACTTAGACTAATAATGTAGTGCAAATCTTTTAGTATTTTCTTGACTTTCTATAATTTGCTATTCGGTTGGTTAGAAAGTTGAAGCTAATTGTTGGACTTGTTCGTAGTAACTATTTATTAATCTGTGCTAAAACGTAGGTTTTCACAAAATCTTCATGGACTCTCTTCGCCTACCAGCGGACGGTATCTAATAAGCCGTTACAAGTAAAGAAAATTGAAAATTTCACAAAATTCGTATTTCTACTGCCGCTGAAACAGATAATAAAACCAACACTTTATGATGTACGAATTCTTTCGAGTACAAGTCACAATTGACAGTTTTATAACTTTTTTATTTATTAATTAATTTTAATATATGCCGTGATGGCCCAGTGGATATGGCGCCCGCCTCTCGTGTAAGAGGTTGTGGGTTCGAATCCGGGCAAGTACCAATGTGACTTTTTCAATTCATATGTACTTTCTAAAGTCTATCTTAGACATCACTGACATCCCGTGCCTCGGAAAGCACGTAAAGCCGTTGGTCCCGGTTGTCATTCGAAAAACTTTGACAGTCGTTACTGGTTAGTCAGAAACTCAGACCAGTCTTACCAAGAGGTATCGTGTCGCCCAGTTACTGGGTTGTGGAGGTCAGATAGGCAGTCGCTCCACGTAAAACATCGGTATCGAGCTGAATCCGGTTAGGTTGGCAGCCGACCCCAGCACGGTTGGGAAAAAGGCTAGGGAGATGATGATATTAATTAATTTTAACTTTTCCAATTTCCAAAACGTGACAAAAACATAACAAATCCAACAAAATGCAGACAGAACAGCACTTCAAAACTTGTCTAAACCCATAACGATTACATAAACTATAAAAATATAATAACTAAGAATTTAACTGCAATGTCTTGGAAAACGATTCGCATACCAATTACGAGAACTTTTAATGGTAGTTAAAGAAAATTTAAAATTTAAATTAATTTTAAGTTTTTGTAAGTTTATGTTAGAGGGAGTGTAGTAGTTGAATTTAAATCGTTTCGTTAATAAAAATCGGCCAAGAGCGAGTTGCACTCGCGCATGGGGCGTTCCGTAACATTATTGTAAAAAAAAAAATCGTTTGTTGTATGGGCGCCCTTAATTTTTTTGTTGATATTGTGTTTTAGTATTTGATGGTACAGTGGTGTCAGAAAATGCATCATCTGTGAAAATTCTAACTGTCTGACTATCACGGTTCATGAGAACAGCTGTGGTAGACAGACGGACGGACAACAGAGTCTTGCTAATAAGAATTAGTTTATGCTTTGGTTACGGAACCCTAAAAATAACTTTGAGACGGGCCTGTTGGTCTAGTGGTTAGTGAACCAGACTGCTAAGCCGAATGTCGTGGGTTCGATTCCCGCCCAGGACAAACTTTGTGTGATTAAGATGATTATTTGTTCTGTTTTGGGTGTAATTTATTTACAACTAGCTGTCCCCCGCAATTTCACCCGCGTTATGTTAGGTTTTAGGTTACTCTTTGCACCCGTGGGTCATTGCGTGATGTTATGTAGCCTTATAGCCTATGTCTTATTTTCATCTATCCATACTAATATTATAAATGGGAAAGTGTGTCTGTCTGTATGTCTGTATCTTTGTCTTTCTTTCACGGCAAAACGGAGCGACGAATTAACGTGATTTTTTAAGTGGAGATAGTTGAAGGGAGGATACTTTTGTCTCTTTCTAACTCGAGCGAAGCCGCGGGCAGAAGCTAGTAAGCTATATTTCTTTAAATTATCATCAAAATCCAATCAGTAGTTTTTGCGTGATTGATTAACAAACCTTTCCTCTTTATGATATTAATAATACAGGTAATTATATATTATGTATTCATAAATTATAATAGCGCCTTACTAATAATCGCTGCATAAAGTTATGACAGGTTTATACGTCAAAAAATGTATGGTTACACAGGCTTTACTCATGACATAACTTTACACAGTGATTATTAGTAAAGGCATAAGTATGTATATCAGTTGTCTGGTTACCATAGTACATGCTCTGCTTAGTTTGGGATCGATGACCATTGGTGCCGATTCTCTTATTCACAAACTAACGTAAATTAAGTTCAGTGCATCTTTCTCTTTCCACTTAATTAAGAAAAGGACAGAAGATAAAATATTAGTTAAGTCCTGTCAAATTAAAACAGCCCATATATAATTTAGACGCGACTAAAACATATCGATTAAAAATACGTCAATTTTCTTGAGGCGCTGACTAATTTGACAGGACCAAACTAATATTATCTTCTGTCCTTTTCTTAAATGGAATGGAAAGAGAAAGATTCTATACGCGTGAAATAGTTCCCGTTCCCGGGGGATTTCCGGGATGAAAACTATCCTATGTCCTTTCTCGGGTCCCAGACTATATTCTGTACCAAATTTCATTCAAATCGGTTCAGTGGTTTAGGCGTGAAGAAGAGACAGACAGACAGAGTTACTATCGCATTTATAATATTAGTACAGATTAAGTCTAGCTTATGAACATGAGAATCGGCACCAATATTTTCCTTTTACAGGTCCCTGGCATTTGACGTTGTTTTACTTTAATACACGTGTTCTCATAGCAACATGGCGGTCGTACATAAACTCCCCTATCGATATGTTTAATGGCGTTGCTTGCATTTTATTGCAGGCACCTTGTCGTAAAAACTATTGCTCTATGCATTTCTTATGTCTACATGTTTTTGAGCAAGGGCTGAGACAAGAATAAACTTGCTAGGTTGAAGAAAAAGGCGGTTTTGTGGGTTTAGGAAGGCATGGCTTAGAGATCTGGTTGGTTACCTTGACGTTTAAAGTAACTTTGTTTTAATTTGACGGGCCTGTTGGTCTAGCTAGTGGTTAGTAGCCCTGACTGCTAAGCGGTCGTGGGTTCGATTCCCACCCAGGACAAACTTTGTGTGATGAGCATGATTGTTTGTTCTGTGTCTGGGTGTAATTTATCTTTAATATGTATGTGTTTATAAATTACTAGCGGTCGCCCGCGGCTCTGCCCGCGTGGATGTCGGTTACCGTTGCAATTATATTTTGTTCATGAAGACGTTGGGAACGCTCCAGCCTCGAATCTTGAGCGCGTAGCTCAGAGGTTTTCAGACGTTGTTCGGCAAGGCGTTGCGAACGCTCGACACTTGACTCTCGTTCGCGTAACTCAGAGGTTCTCAGATTTTGCTGTGCAAGGCGTTGCGAACGTTCAGGTAAAGATTCTCCCATACGACGTATTCTTGCTGCCCGTGCTTGAAAACTATGTTTAGAAAGTTGAAACCTGGCTCTCTTAGGGATTTTCAAATATTTAAGAAAATGTTAACAGCGTGAAATATTTTAGCATTGAAAATAACTGTTGTTTAGCCCTGAAAAGAACTGTTGGTCAGCCCTGTAAAGAACTGTTGTTTAGCTATGAGAAGAACTGTTGTTTAGCTCTGAGCAGAACTTTTGCGTAAGTCTAGTTTTAAGAACAAAATCTAATAAAAACGATTGCTGGTCTTTTCCTGGGACAAAGAATTAGCATTGCCATACATCGTGGCAATGCTGCCAGCCTTTTGGGCACCTGTCCTGTCGACAGAGATGCGGACGAGTTTTTTGATGCTCTGTGAGCCTTTCTTTTTATAACTTGTATATATTTATTTTAGTATTATTTATAAGTTTTGTACATATTAGGTTAAATTTTTTAAATTTAGTTTTACTTCTATTATTAGTAATTAATGTTTAATTGTTAAATAAATAATATAAAAACGCACAAAAATTATTAGACTTCGCGCACGACCGCTACGTAGGGAGCCGACCTCGCGTTTCTAAACCGCGACTGACGCCCACTTCGCAACGGGCCGTGCATCAGAAATCGTAATCTTTTAATTTCGCCATAACTTCAAAATGAAACGTTCAATTTTAATCATTCAAAGACCAAATATTATCTACATAAACTGTACTTAGTGATGAAATAATTTATTTCGATAAGGATCATTAGCATGAGTAAAATAAACGCGTTGATTATATCCGATGCTCATCTTTCTACTGGTGCGGGGTAAAAATTACTGTGCCAACCGCTGGTGCGGGACAGATACATTTAGTCTCCCTATGAATATGAATGAGACAGTTAGTGTTTTAGAATTGCCTCTTTAAATAAATAGTAAAAATACCAAAAAATTGCATCGGGTCTTTTCCACCCGACGCCGACTGGAGCCAAATTTTTTACGTCTAGTGTGTTTATCGGATCTAAACGACCCGATACCCGATGACCCTATAGCCGCACTAGATTACATGTTAGTAGAGCTAGTGAAGACCTTTTGGTTAGATGACTTTTTATCTAAATAACAAGAGAAAGTGTAGGAAAAATGAAACGATCTAGGAAAATGTTATTCAAATAGAGTGAGGGTGATAATTGTGAGAAACCAACGAAAAATAAAGTGAGCGAAGGTCCCTCAAGGCAAATAATATTGGGTAAGCGGAACATTTCTGATAATAATACTAGCCCGTCAACTGGTCACAAAAAATTGCAACTATCAATCACCCACGCCATCAACTAATACAGCTTATAGTGAACGAGTAATAAATATTTTTTTAAACTTATGGTTCAAAAAACTTTTTTCAAAAAAATAGTAACCGCCTTCAAAAACTAAAAACCCAAAAAAACTAAAATTTCGGAAGTCGGTGGCAACACAAATTGAATGGCAGCCTAGAAGAGAAGCCACCGACTTCCGAAATTTTAGTTTTTTTGGGTTTTTAGTTTTTGAAGGCGGTTACTATTTTTTTGAAAAAAGTTTTTTATTTTTTACTTTTTAGTGTCGAGTCTAACTATGTCTGACTGTGTATGACATCTTTCAAAGTAATTTATTTTCTAAATAAAACTACTTATAATCTCACAAAACGATAAATAGAAATTGAAGTTAGGTACGCACATAATAATATCGTCAAATAATCGTCGATTTTTTTTTGTTCTTGATGAATTTTTCGAGAAGAACTAAACCGATCGCCACAAAATTTATATGGGACCACCTCTGAATCATGACTTAGCAAACAAAAAAAGAACCATCAAAATCCGTTCACAATTGACGGAGATATCGCGTAACAAACATACAAAAAAAAAACAGACGAATTGAGAACCTCCTCCTTTTTGAAGTCGGTTAAAAAGTTAAGGGTGGGGGGACACATTGTTTTCTACTTTTGGAGCGATTATTTCAGAAATTATCAATTGACATTATCAAAAAATGATTTTAGTAAACCCCTATTCATTTTTAAATTACCTATCCAACAATATATCACACGTTAGGGTTGATTTAAAAAAAAAAACACCCACTTAACATATAGGGGGGCTACCCTAATAATACATTCTTTACCAATTTTTATTTTACTACTTGGTCAGCGTGATTAATATACATATTGGTACCAAAATTCAGCTTTCTAGTGCTAACGGTCACAGAGATTAAGCGAGGACGGACAGACAGACGGACAGACAGACTTGGCGAAACTATAAGGGTTCCTATGTGACTACGGAACCCTAAAAAAATAGGGCCTACCAAACTTTATTTAGTTTTCTGTGTCGAAAATTTAGGAGACTATGATTATTAAAATTAAGTATGTGGTTATGTAGTTGACATCGTAATTAGTCATTATTAATGCTTCAAGCGTCAACATGACCATTTTATTGAAGTCGGTAGACCGTAGTAGTGAAATGCGTGAAAAAACACCAAATCCACTAATTTTTTCTCTTGTGATCTCATTGTGAGATTGCAATAGGCAGGTTTTCCGGAGGTCCGGGTGATTTTAATTCGCTCCCAAAGTACAGTAAAGCTTATGTATCGGTCTCCATAAGCAAATTCTACTGAAGTTTTTTTGGATTATTCCGATCTGTCACCCCGTTTTGTCCCCACGGGTGACAGATAGGTAAAAAAGTTCGATTTGTCCCCCAGTTAGCAATGTGTGGAACACATTTTCTATTGACCTCTTCACGCTACTGCGCGCCTAGTACTTTTGATTGATTTAAATACTAATGCCCTTACTAATAATCACTGTGTAAAGTTATGCAATGAATAAAGCCTGTGTAACCATACATTTTTTGACGTATAAACCTGTCATAACTTTATGCAGCGTTTATTAGTAAGGTGCTAAGTATCTCAGTATTTTCAGTATTTAACCAAACCATGGGGACAAAACGGGGTGACAGATCGGAATAACCCGTTTTTTTTTGTGCTAGGTCTTCTAGTGACACTGCCGGTTTCGTGACAGCGTTTCCACACGTTTCTGATACCTATTCACGACACATCGACCCGTATTGCTACAGATCTCCGGGGCTCTACCTCCTGAAGCAGGGCACCTGCTCTTGCAGCTACTTCCAGGTCCATACTACTTCGATAGCTAGCCATAATAATCACAATTACCACAGTAATAGAAAAAACAGTAAAAAAAAAACAATATCTTACAGCAAAACTTAGAAGTCACAATGCGATTTAGTGGATTTAGTGTTATTTCATGCATTTCACTAAGCGGTCTACCGACTCATTAAGATGTCTCCTACATAACCACAGGATAATTAATTTTAATAATCATATGCCCTTACTAATAATCACTGTGTAAAGTTATGCAATGAATAAAACCTGTGTAACCATACATTTTTTGACGTATAAACCTGTCATAACTTTATGCAGCGTTTATTAGTAAGGCGTATAGTCTTTAAACAATTCTGACGACAAAAAAAATGTTTGATGGGCCCTATTTTGTTTTGATTAGTTTATAACCTATTTACAAAATAATTATCATTATGAAAACGTGATTCTCAACAGTCAGTCAATCTGGGGCCCTAGTCTGCTATTACAATCGTGTCTCAATGATCGATTTTTGTCGTGTAACGTCAAAATTTGACACATTTCCCATACAAAAACTGTCAAAGTTTTCAAATATCCGACCGATGACTGATCATTGAGACACGATTGTAATAGCAGACTAGGGCCGCAGTCCGTCAGTTTACCATATTATGTAGACAAAAAAAGCTCATCACGTTTTTGGCTTATTTAATTGAAAAAAAAAAATGCTTTCAACGAAACCAATCCCAATTTCCTTCCAATTCACCAATCTTCTTATCTGAAAAGCGTTACTAGAAAAAATATGACGCAGCCGAACCCCCAAAGGTAAAGTCGTAATGATAAATCCTGGACGGCAAAGCTATAAAGTGTGCTAGTACGTAGAATCAAACATTCATGGTAGAAGATACAGGAATATCGATTTTTGTTGAACATTTCAACCTCCAATCAGATTTGGGTGAAACGCCTACTTGCGTCTGTTGTGGAGGTAAGAAGAAAATGAGCAGAGTTGGATATTTTCTGTTGTATTTACCCGACTGCCGAAAGCAGAGTTATGTTTTTCTAGCGTAAGAAAACGACACAAATAAAGTTTATTTATTTGTTTACATTTTATTTACAACTAAAAAGATAGAAATATAATAGATTAATGAAAATAAAAACACATTAATAATAATTAATAACAACATCCATACTTCCATACTAATATTATAAATGGGAAAGTGTGTCTGTCTGTCTGTCTGTATGTTTGTCTTTCTTTCACGGCAAAACGGAGTGACGAATTGACGTGATTTTTTAAGTGGAGATATTTGAAAGGATGGAGAGTAACATATGGTGCTTTTTCTCTCTTTCTAACGCGAGCGAAGCCGCGGGCGAAAGCGAGTAGGTACATAATAAAATAAATACAAAAAAAAATGTTCCAAATCCTGTTCAAAGATTAGATGTCATTTGATAATGCTATGCGTTTTTGAAAAGGCGTTTAACACTTTAACTTTAAATGATGATAACTTTTAGTTACCCTGGTATAAGTTTTAACTTTTTATGAAAGCGCAATAAAATCCTTTGCGTATGAAGATTAGTGAACACATAAAATAAAAGTAGTCTTTTTTTTGGGGAGTGGGAAATCGTCAAATGACTTTTCCCGTCCTGGGTGCGGTGGGAGGGCGTGTCAGACTTTTACTGACTAAAACCCACTCATGTTTCTTCGGTTGCCCTTTATGTTCCAGGGTCACGGTAACTATTATAAACTTATATAAATATTTTAGTAAACAGTGACGTCACAAGCCCCCACTCTGGAACTTTGATGCCCTTTATTTTATTTATTCCCTTATCTTTGTATAAAAGATACAAAGACAGAATTCCATTGCTTTAATCGCCATTCCTTTTCTTTTTTTGATAATCAGTTCAATGCTCTTTGTCAATCAGTAATATTTATAAACAAATATCCTTGGACAACTCACACACGGTCATCTGATCGCAAACTTAGCAGTGCTTGTACTTTGGTAACCAGACAACTGATATACATACTTATATACTTTATAAATAAATACATATTATAGACACACCCAGACACAGAATAAACATCCATGCTCATCACACAAAGTTTATCCTGGGTGGGAATCGAACCCACGACTTCCGGCTTAGCAGTCAGGGTCACTAACAACTAGACTAACAGGCCCACCCGCATTTGTTTACCTGTAAGTGGTTGTATAAGGTCTAAGACACTAATGTTCCCGTCTCTATCGTACACTTGACGTTTGGCAGTTGTGTAACAGTGACAGGTATAGTGCTAAGCCAAAGTCAGTGCTGAGAAACGTCTATTTATCTCGCCATAGTACTTCCTATTATGTTTTTTTTTATATAATAAATTTTATCAATAGCAGAAAACATCGTATACGTCACAAATAAGAAATTCAAAATTCAAGGCATTTATTTCACTTAGACCATTTATAGGCACTTATGAATTGTCAAAGAGTCGGTCGGTCAGTCAGAAAAGTGACGCTAATTGCCTGTTCCAAAACGTAGATCTCTATGGAGAAGAACGGGCAAGAAACTCCACGGATACTCTTTTAAAAAAAATCATGTTTTACAAAAAACTTGGTTACATTCATTTTAGTGCTTCTATATGTGAAAACAATGTTAGTAGGTAAATAAAAAAAACAATAAATGGTTAAAAAAAAAATTAAGTTTAGACATATCTCCTAAACACTCGGGCAAAGTCACGGACACTACCTAATTCAACTTTAGAGCGCGAAAAAATACCTCATCTACCGTTTCCAACATCACGTACCATTCCCACCACGCCCACTGATCGCCCCGCCCACTTTGGGTGTGGTCTAACCACGGGAAAAATAAACTCATACATAGGATGGGTACATAGGCTGTCAGACTGACTTCCTTTGTCTATAAAACGGTCAGTTTTAAAAAGTTCCTCTGGCAGCCATTTTAGTTTCCACCGTAGTTCGAATAGTATTTTTTATTGATTTATTTAACTTTTATTTGCGTTGTTAAACATGAATTTTAGATAGTTAATAGGTAGGTTTTTGTTGCAATGGAAGGCAAAGAATATGAAGTGTAGACCCAGTTTAATATAACTATTTAGAAAGAAAAGCAAGCAAGTAACAATATGACTACAATATTCATATCTACTGTACTTCGGAAAGCATGTAAAGCTTTTGTCATTCATTCTTAGATCTTTGACAGTCGTTACGGATAGTGAGAGGTCAGTCATCAGTTTAATCAAGGAGGACCGTAACCTAGTAACTAGTTTATTGAGGTCAGTAAGGCAGCTGGAGATCAGGGGCCCTAGTCTGCTATTTCAATAGTGTCTCAATGACCAGTCATCGGCCGGATATTTGACAACTTTGACAGTTTTTGTATGGGAAATGTGTCAAAAGTTTATTTATTATTTATTTATTTATTTATTTATTTATTTAACAAAAACGGCCCTAAGCCAATTACAATTGTTAATAATATTAAATTACATATATGTTATAATTTTATAAACTCATTCATACGCTCGTCTCGCAGAACTCCAGACATACCGACAGTAGTTTACTCCATCCATCCGCAAACAAATCACACTCGGGCTTGGCGTCCATGAGAGTGTTGAGCGCGGTCAGTGTTCGGGGGACGGGCGATTGAGCGCGCGCCACAGTGCGACACACGGGCACAGCGAACAACCTATGCCTCCTACTACGGTTATAGTTTGGGGGAGCAAAAAGCCGAGTTAGTTCATCAAGAAGCTGAGGAGCAGATATTTTCCCATGAAGGATTTTGCACATTGTGATTATCTGATCATATTTTCGTCTAACCTCTAATGAATTGTACCCTACACATCCTAGTAGAAATTTCGTAGGGTACATGAATGGATAATGACCAAATATCCGTTTTTTTTGTTTGACGTTACACGTCAAAAATCGATTATATTGAGACACGATTCAATGATGTTATAAGTAAAAAAGTGTAGATAGGTTATATGCAGTCAAAAAAAGGCACATTAAAAGTTTGCCAATCGGCAAACATGATTCTGAGTATCGCGTTGACATTTGACGTTTATCTCTTTTTCACTCGCACTACTTCAATCATGACATCCTACTTTGACGTGTAATGTATGTGTGCGTTAGTGTGCCGTTTTTGAAGATAGAATTTCGTTTGGGTAACCTATCTACACTTTTTTACTTATAACATCATTGACACGATTGTAATAGCAGACTAGAGCCCCAGTTCGATAGCGTTGTAATACAGTGGTGTTCAGCTGAATTCGGTTAGTTTGGAAGCCATCCTAACATTGCTTTGAATAAAAAAGGTGACTCCACTTGATGTTAAGATTTCACCGTCCGCCTACATTCCTAAAATACCAGAAACTCTGCTGTTTGCTTGCGAACCTACGACGCAGCTGTATATATCCAGATTGCATCACTCCTATACGGTTCAGGGGGTCGTGGAGTATGTACAAGCGAAGACTAACTGGACTTTGAGGGTAGTGCCATTGCCGTGTCGCCGGCGTATCGTGTTCCAAGCGCGCCTCAAAGAGATATCAGTAAAATGGCGCCTGCCGGGGCTGCGAATTCTTCTAAAGAGATACCGCCCCACGGACACAAAGGGTTTAGAAGGAACATGGGTGGGTTTTAGTCAGTACAAGTCTGACACTCCCTTCCGTTCCACCCAGAGCGGGAGGATTCATTTGGTGATTTGACCCGAAAAAAAGGGTAGTACTGTTGGAGTTGCGCCACAAACGATGACGTTTGGAGACCCTCCTCAAAGGAGAGTTTTGGCCAAAAAGTGTCTCATACCTATCGCAGTTGGGTAGTTTACATGATTAACCAATAAGTCAGACACATTTTCTATAAAAACCTCTTCTTCCTCTTCAGCCCAACAAATTTGGTTCATTTTCAATCTACTATTATAAAAATAAGTCGGGTTTTCCTTCCTGACGCTATAACTCCAGAACGCACGAACCGATTTCCACGGTTTTGCATTCGTTGGAAAGGTCTCGGGCTCCGTGAGGTTTATAGCAAAAAAAATTCAAGAAAAATCCACGCGGACGAAGTCGCGGGCAGAAGCTAGTTTGCTATAAAATTTGATTTTTAGTTGCTTTGAAATCAATAATTTGCCATTGCCATTTAAAATCTATTGGAGAATTGCGTTCTGACAGTTCATAAAAAGTACGTCAATTGATAATGGTGGAAATGGCCGTGTTTTCACGCAAGAAGACGCGTCACCACCAAGACACGACGAATCAGTCACATTTACCTGACATAACATAATGCTGAGCTGGACCACAGATTATTAAATAGTTACGCTGGACACCCATTTAATGCAAGCTTGATATAATATATACGCACTGTTTTGTAGGTTATTTTAAACTGGTAATGTTGCTGCTTTTATTTTGTTTTTAAACCAATAAATGATTATTATATCTTATCTATCTATATAATTATCTTTAATAGCAATAAATCTATCCTGCTTGCCCTATTTGTTTTTTTAGAAGAGTCACTAAGTTCTCTCACAAGCTATCGGCTAATCTCCGATGGCAGACAGTCTTCGATCGACATCAGAATGTTAAAAATTATATTACCGTAACTGTACAGTGGAAAAAATATATTTTTCTTACTCCTCCATTGTTCTTTTCTTAATAATTTCGTTGCGGGATCCAAGACAGTTGAATCGTTTCTCCGGGACTCGTCAAGCTTCATTGCTCGGCGCTTTTCTGGCGGACTCCACTGTTGATTCTGGCTTTCAGGAGTTGCAGTGGTTGGGAATAGTGTGGTGGGATTGTTCCAATATTACCGTAACTGTAACTGTGTGCGTATACGCAACTTATTACTGTCCCAATACTAAGGCCTCTTCTCATGAAGTGGGACAGAATAATAAAATACAACGACAAACATCCAAAATCAAGTAGCACAGTACTGCCGATTCCCTTGTTCAAAAACTAAACTAAAAAACTCGCATCTATTTCTTTCGATTTCATTAAGAAAAGACAGAAGATAGAATATTAGTTGAGTCCTGTCAAATTAAGACACTCCATAGATAATTTAGACGCGATTAAAAACTTGGCGACTAAAATACGTCAAATACTTTAGACGCTGACTATTTTGGCAGGACTAAACTGGCACGTTTTGTCTGTCTTTTTCTTAATGAAATGGAAATAGAAAGATGCACTTAACTTAAAATTGTTTTAGCTTGCGAACAAGAGAATCAACCCCAGTAACAAACAAACATACGTCTCGATCTAGTTATATAATTATATTAGTGATGTTTTTAATTTAATAATTTAGTCTTAGATTTATTAGTTATTATTGTTGATTTTAAATGTGGGTATGCCCATGTGGCTGATCATAGAATGTACTCTATTTGTATTTGTTTTAAGATCTTTCTGTACCTGTGCATTACAAATCTATATTTACCTATATAAAACAAAGACGGGTTTGTTACAACACTTATAACTCGAGATCGGCTAGTCCAATTTTCATGGTTTTTGGTTCGTTGGATTTGTCCCCGCCCCGAATTGCAGAATACATCTTAAAAATAATGAAAACTCGACGAGAACATAATTATAAAAGATGAATCATTTTCCCTTAATGTTACTTTGTTTCGTACCTGTCAAAAAATTGTTGTCAATCCTGTCAAATACTTAATGGTTGACATGCGTTCAGAAATAATGACAAAATGCATTCTTTCCCACCAACTATCCAATTGAATTTTTAAACTCCTTGGATGTGCCTAGTTTACCACCGCACAATTTACGACTAAAGATTGGTTCCGTAGTAATCATGCTTCGAAACTTAAACCAACCAAAAGGAGGCGAGTCGGTGCGTAGTGGCTGCCGGGTGGCTGTAATGAGCTATGACATTAAAGGGCAACCGAAGGAACATGAGTGGGTTTTAGTCAGTAAAAGCCTGACACGCCGTCCCGCCGCACCCAGGACGGGAGACGTCATATTTTGATAAAAAAAGGTGCTACAATGAAAAGTGCAAACCATGCAAAAAAAAAATATAGCAATAAAGTATCACTGAATTATTAGTCTATTTTTTTAAATTATCCTAATTTAAAAAGTAAAATATAAGATCATTTGCTGCTTATAGGGCGGAACTAAGTTCGCGGGGTCATCTAGTAAATAATATATTAAATAATTTTAATAAAACACAATACTTATCCTTCCAAAAAAATCATTTTCCTCACATGCACAAATTCCATTAAATCATTAAAAGCCACTTCAAAACGTCATTTACAAGAAAAGCTAAAACAATTGACGAGCGTCGACCCTTCGTAAGACCCCTCAATGCAACGTCCAAGAACATTACTGCACTATGTTTACGACTAGCCACAGAGGGGCTAGGCAGTCAATGTTAATATTTTATTCGACTTCCAACGACTTTTATTGCCGATGCCTTGAGGTGAGACAATTGGTGCAGCCACCCTAGTCTGGTTTCGGCAGGCCGGTGACCGGTGTGTTTACCCTTGTCTGGGATTTTATTGTAAACGTTGTTTTTGAGAAATATAGGGTTTTGATAGTGTGCCTTAAAGAATACTAATAGCAAAGTTTTTCTAATAAAGTTTTATGGTTGCCAAAAAACGTTAAAATATTTGTTAAGCTGTCCGCGGTTTCATCCGCTATGTTCCCGTTACCGTGTGATTTATGGAATAAACTATTCAATGTCCTTTTTCAGACTGTGGACTATCTTTGTACCAAATTTCATTTAAATCAGTTCAGTAGTTTTGCCGTTATCAACGAACAAAGAGACATACTTTCACATTTATAATACTAGTGTGGAAGAATGGAATGTCGTGATGGTCCTGTGGTTAAGGCGATCGTTGTTTTTCAACTAAGTTAGGGACAGGATTTTTGCATCGAGCGACTGCCTATAAAACTCGGTTAAAAATATTTTTTTGTTATATTGTGTTCTCATGTCATGACTTCTGCTCATCGGCTCCGTGACATCTATTTTTGCTAGATAATGATTAGTTTAGTTTAGTTTAGTTTCGCTGGGCTTGTCCGCACTTAGCCTCATAATTGGGCCATTGTGCGTGTGTGGCTTGTCGCCTATTCCAACCATCCCACACTTTCCCAGAATCGTAGAAGACTTTTCAGTCTGCCAAAGATTTCTGGAAGTGACCCGGGGTGTTGGAGTAGTTCTGCCCGTTGTTCGGCCACACTGTTACATTCCATGTGGGCGTATTGTGGCGTTTCTTCTGCCTCTAAGCAACCTCTGCATAGAGGGCGGTCTGTTACTCCTATTGTGAATAGGTGCTTGTTTAAGGGACAGTGACCTGTTATGGTTTCTATATAACTGTTTTGATTTTGTCCCTATTCAGTTTAATAAGTGTTGTTTGTCTACAGCTGTTGCTGTTACACCGCTAGATAATGATATCATTACTATGAAAATGTGGGAAATAGATAGTCCATAGCCTGAAAAAAGACATAAGATAGTTTTTATCTCAAAAATCCCGCTGAAACGGAAACTACGCGAAAACCGCGTGCAACAGCTAGTCTATATCTATACTTACTTAATATTATAAAGAGGTAAAATTTGTAAGTTTGTAGGTTTGTAAGTTTGTATGTAGGGGGTAATCTCTGGAACTACTGGTCCGATTTGCAAAATTCTTTCAGTGTTAGATAGCCCATTTAACGCTACGTCCCACGAGAGCGGAGCAGTAACGAAAAATGCGGGTGAAACCGCAGGGGACAGCTAGTTCCCTATAAAATATTTAATCAGCATAAAACTTCGACCAATAGAAAGAGTGTATTAACTCCAATATAAAAACTGTACCAAGAGGATACCCGTATAATCTTCTTTTACAATAAAATACAAAAGTTTTTCAACTTACATTGCGTTTTTATAACAGAATCCTGAAAACACATGGGGCCTGAAAGTTTCACTGTAAAACAATTGCGGGGAGGAGTAATCCTATTTTTTCAGTCGGTAACGGTAGCGTTTTCTATAATTATTCAGTAATTGAATAGAATAGATATATTATTAGATTACTTATAAAAAAAATGATCTGTCGTGATGGCCTAGTGGTTAAGGCGCCCGCCTCTCATGCTAGAGGTTGCGGGTTCGAATCCGCGGGCAAGTACCAATGTGACTTTTTCAATTCATATGTACTTTCTAAAGTTTATCTTAGACATCACAGACATCGGTGAAGGAAAACATCGTGAGGAAACCTGGACTTGTAGTTAATATAAGTCCAAAATCGCCAACCCGCCTTGAGCAAGCGTGGTGATCAATGCTCGTGCCTTCTCTGTATGAGAAGAGGCCTTTGCCCAGCAGTGGGACAGTTATAGGCTGGTTTTATTTATTATTATAAAAAAAATCGCGAAGAACATCATACCGACATTGTTACCATTCAGTTTCTAACATGTCGGGTAAGAATAAAGAAATAGGTACGATATTAATTATTCTAAATGTTTAGGTAAGAGCACAAGTCAAGTTGCTTACATTTAGTAATCTAAACCAATGAACTGACTATAGATATAACGGTTTATGGATTTTTATAACACAATCACAAAATATCGTAATAGCGACGGTTAAGGCGCCGAAAACATCGTGAGGAAACCTAGACTTGGAGTAAATATGAGTTAGTATTCGCCAATTCGACCTAGTATGCTCGTACCTTCTCTTACGTAGTAACTATTTGGTAATCGGTGCCTTCTCTGTATGAGAAGAGGCCCTTGCAATACAGTAAGACAGTAATTTAGGCTGGTATTACTTTGATTGGCATACAAATTGATATTTTTAGTAGACTGTATTAATTATACTTAGATAGTATCACACAAAGTAATCAACTATGAAGTATTGTACTGAATAAAATTACATATATTACAGTAGTTCCAGTGCTTGCGGATATGTTTTTACGCAAATAGGGTGGTAATTACTCGCCGGTCCTTGAAACGTGTACAATTGTACTCAAAGACACTTCAAAGAACTTACTCTTCTAAATAAACTTTTTTTGTTTTTATCACTTATTAATGTATTAAACTGACAATTAAACTAGTACGGTTTTATTTATATTGTATTTTTTTTTAATTTAAAATTAATACGAAGTGAATAAATTATAATAATTAATTAAATTAAAAATTAAAATTAAAATTGTTTATTTCTCACCACAAAAACAAAACAAAAACATTTTATAATATTTAAGGACTTAATTTCGAAACACAATCAATATTTTACTTTCATGAAATTGAAAATACATTCTAAAGTGTGGTGGCTGTGATAATTGCCAAAGAATATTGACCCTATCCCCCGAACTAGGTGGTAACCTGTATCTCAGGGGATAGTGGTCAGCCATGAGTTATACAAAATTTACCGAGTGCCTCCACTATTTAGATGATAAGATAATGAAAGTGTGTACATTTCTGAGGATGTGGTGTGTGAAAAAGTGAGTATGTGAATTAAAACATTAATATAAAAAAGCAAGTAAATTCGTAATATTATTCTGTCACTTTACGTCCTACAAGATATAATCTTCGAAACTAAATATTATAGTGTAGTAATTAAAGTCAAAGAAATATTTTTTCTTATAAATATATTTAAAACGATAGAGAATTTTAAGCTATGTCACTCCTTTTTAGTAAAAGAACCGTAGCCGATTTTCCCGCGAGCAAAGTCGAGGGAAAAACCAGAGTATTTGTAAAAAAAAACAGATATATTTTCAGACTCTGTTAACCACGTATAATATTATAAATAAAATCTATCCATTTCGAAGTGACGTATTGGTTTTAGATCAGTATAAAACGATTGGATGAAATGCTTGGTTTACATGTAATACAATCCCTGAATCTACTTTTTCGAGTACTGTATACTAGCAGCCCGTCGCGGTTTCGCCCGCGTGGTTTCCGTTTCCGTGGGATTATTAGGATAAAAATTATCATCTGTCCTTTCTCAGGCTATGGACTATTACTGTCGCGTTTCTGTGTGTTTATTAGTTTTGGCGTGAGCGAGTAACAAACATCCACACACTCACATACAGACATACAAACTTTCTCATTTCTAATAATACTTTTTTTTTTTTTTGGTTAGTGGGAAATCATCCAATGACTGCTCCCGTCCTGGATGCGGCGGGAGGGCGTGTCAGACTCTTACTGACTAAAACCCACTCATGTTACTTCGATTGCCCTTTATGTTCCAGGGTCACGGTAACTATTATACACATTCCGCAACCCCGATTTCTAATAATACTATCTGTCCCCCCTGGTTTTACCCGTGTTATGCTAGGTTTTTTGTTATGGCTTCGCCGGTCCGTTCATTAGTTTTTGCGTCAAAGAATAATAAACACACACACAAATTCTTGATTCATTCACGATGTGTTCTTTTGCCGATGTTAGTGATGTCCAATATAAACTTTAGAAAGTGCTTATGAATTGAAAAACCATCTCTTAATGCCACCACGGCTAAATTATATTTATTTTCTGTAAAGCTCAATTCAGGTGGGAAAGTGTAAGTCTTGTTTGTCCGTCTTTCACTGAAAACGGAGCGATGAATTGACGTGATTTTTAAGTGGAGGTAGTTTAAGAGATGGAGAGTGACATGGACTACTTTTTATCTCTTTCTAACGCGAGCAAAAACTAGTAATCAATAATTCAGTAGTATACAATCGAACCCTTGTACCACAAAAGTCTACATCTACCATTTTGAATTTTTTCTAACAGCATTTCATCATCTTTCAACCCCATGTAATCTACATCTAATTTTTCCTCAGATTCCCGTCACGTAAGCCTAACATTTCCGACCGACGTACCGACGTACATACACATATATATTACATATATACATGTACATATATACTCTTAGAGCCGAATGTACGGATCGCATCAAATTTAAATATACATGCTGACTATACGTGCTTGCTTATTATTTGTACACAGGGTGGTTGTAAATTGTTGTTGATAAATAGATTAATAAATAAAAATAATCATATTCTGGGTCATCTTACACAAGGTCATCTGAACATTTTTGCTGAACTGGACCTTTTTGACACAGCTGTCGGGAACACTATTGTAGTACTTTTATTTTTTTGGATTATAAACTTTTATTGTCTGTTTTCTATGCATTACTAGCTTCTGCCCGCGGCTTCGCTCGCGTTAGAAAGAGACAAAAAGTAGCCTATGTTACTCTCCATCCCTTTAACTATCTCCACTTAAAAAATCACGTCAATCCGTCGCTCCGTTTTGCCGTGAAAAAAGAAAGACAAACAGACAGACAGACAGACACACTTTCCCATTTATAATTAATATTAGTATGGATGTATGTGTGTTTTGATTTGTCATACCGGCACTTTTGTGTTAAATAAATGTATTTTCTTTCTTTCTTTCTTTCTGATCCTAAACTAAGCAGAGCTTGTACTATGGTGTGTGTTATACTTGTGTTATGTTCTTTCAGATTCGTTTTGTTGCGGAATCCTAGGCAGTTGTATCATTATAGAGCTAAACAGTTTATTGTTGCTTGTCTCAGAAACTATTGGTTCGAAATTAAAGAATCTTTTTATGTTAGATAGCCCATTTATCTAGAAAGGCAAAATCATGTTGTGTGACATTACGGGAGCGATGTAGTAACTAAAACGAAGATGAAACCGCGAGGGACAGCTAGTATTTTAATTAATGTAGCAAGTTTCTGCTTTAAACGAAAACACTCTTTGCGTTGAAAAATACGAGTCTATGCTTTAGACGGTCTATTGTTACCAGTCGACATTATAGCAACACATAATAAGCACAACAATTGTCGACTAAAACCTTTTGTATTTTTTTAAGTTCTCTGCAAATAATAAACTGAAAACATTACTTAGCTACTTTTTATAACATCTCAAAGACTAACATTTCAGTCACGATCATTAATTTCGTATAACTTACACAGTCGAGTGTTTGTTAAAAAATGTATCCCATTTTAAAATATTAAAAACGCATCACCCTGTAGCTAGTAGGGTTGTGAGTTTGTATCGAAAGTAAGCAACGGTAAGTGCTGTATTTTGTACGAAAATTATAGCATTGGTGCTGTGTAGTGATGGGGGAAGGTTTTTATCGATATCGGTATTTTTTTAAAGTATTATGTATGGCATTGGCAATGGGAATGCAATGGATGGCAATGGCATATTGGCATTCTGAAGTCGATCCGTATGTGTGACTACTAATATTATAATTGTGGACGTTTGTATGTGTTTGTGGATATTTGTTACTCTTACTTGCAAAAACTACTGAAAGGATTTAGATGAGGCTTAACAGAAATATAGCTTACTAGCTGTTCCTCGCGGTTTCACCCGCGTTACGTTAGGTTTTTGGTTACCGTCTCGCTCCCGTGGGACATAGCGTGATATTATATAGCCTATGTTACTCAGGAATAATGTAGCTTTCGAATGGTGAAAGAATTTTAAAAATCGGTTCAGAAGTTTCTGAGCCTATTCATTACAATCAAACAAACAAAGTTTTTCTCTTTATAATATTAGTGTAGATAAATCAGAATAAGATATAGGCTACAGAACATCACGCTATCACCTACGGAAGCGGAGTAATCAAAAACATAACATAACGCGAGTAAACCGCGGGAAATAGCTAGTATAAAATAGATAAGGAATCAGGGAAATTATAATAATCTTTTCTTTAAAACCAATGAGGTGCCCCGGGGCTAAAGCGACTACGGGGCTATTGTAACTAATAAACCATTCGACGTACTTCGACGACCAAGCGACAGCCAGCTGTCGCACTGCTATTGTCTTTCTATTGTGTCTCGATTCCCGTGTGTTCGAAGGTTTTTAACAACTTCGTTATTATAGGGTTTTTAATATATTAATGTTTAATTTAGTTACAATAGCCCTGTAGTCGCTTTAGCCCCGGGCAATGGTATGTGTTTAAATCAACACTTTCTAATTTCATTAAAATGTTCTCCAAGCCGTCCTCCGAATCTCTGGTTATTGCCTCTCTCCGTAATTAGTTCCAGAGATTAGCGCCTTTATAAAAGAAAAATTGTTTCGTTTTATTTTTGTGGATTGCTCTATACTCTTCTTTTATTCAAGCGATTCTACAGTATCGTATTGAAATCTATTTCAAGTTATTCTTTGATTTTAAAATATTTTATGTCAGAACTAGGGATGGGCCGAAATTCGTTTCACATTCGGTTTAACCGAATTTCGGTGGCTTGAACCGAACTTCGGCATTCGGCCGACTTTCGGTTCAAATGCCGAACATTCGGTCCAAGATAAAATTTAATTAAGTCATCTATTTTTATAAAAAAAAAACCAGTAAAATTAATAATCAAATTCGTCATTTATTAACTAATTTTGTAATTAGTTACCACTCCACAATCTTTTTTATAAAATCAAATAAACTTTTAATTATTATTAACGAAATGGACCTCTTGACATGAACATTGAAATAATTAAAGTATACTAACTAACTGTATTTTTTAAAGTAACTGTAGTAAGTATTACTTTAAGATGTATGCTCTATGGCAGCCCGCGAAATTTAATTCGTAAGTTTTTTCAATTTGCAGCTCAGTATCGGAGTACGCTTGCAAGTAGATTTTTAATATATAATTATTATTAATTCACACTTAGTCTACTAAAAATTACGTAAGATAATTTTATAATTTATGTAAACATATGTCGTGATGGCCTAGTGGTTAAGGCGCCCGCCTCTCATGCAAGAGGTTGCGGGTTCGAATCCGGGCAAGTACAGTCAGCAAAGTATTTAAGTATACAGGGCCGTCAGATACAGTTTAAGTTTTCTCAAAAACCCACGGATGTTTTCTCATAAAAATTTAAACTATAGTAGAAAATGGCTAGTTCTTCAATTAGGTTAAATTTCATTTGAATACATTCATTAGTTTTCAAGAAAACCTCAATTGTAGATGACGGCCCATATACTTTGCTGACTGTACCTACCAATGTGACTTTTTCAATTCATATGTACTTTCTAAAGTTTATCTTAGACATCACAGACATCGGTGAAGGAAAAACATCGTGAGGAAACCTGGACTTGTAGTTAATATAAGTCTGAAATCGCAAACCCGCCTTGAGCAAGCGTGGTGATCAATGCTCGTGCCTTCTCTGTATGAGAAGAGGCCTTTGCCCAGCAGTGGGACAGTTATAGGCTGGTATTATTATTATTTTATGTAAACAATAACGCACGTGCCGAGCCGACTGGGGTTGCGGGCGTGCAAGCGAGAGCCCGACAGCCGGCTGTCGGTTAGTCATTTGAAAAGCTGAAAACGCGCCAAAAATAACCGAAGTTCGGCCGGATTTCGGCCGAATTTTAAAATTTTACCGAATGTTCGGCCGAAGTTCGTATTCGGTACAAACCACATTCGGCCCATCACTAGTCAGAACACAATTTAGCGAATTTTTATCTTAAACATAGTCCACATTACAATTTACAAAATCATAAATCGTTTTAATCGACAAAACACAAACACATCCCCTCACTAGCCTAATAGTCGCTCCAAAGTGCAGTCTCGACGTCATAATGTCGATAATGTACTACACTAATTATCGTATACAACTCGCATATCGATAATATGTTTAAGTTACATCTCTATTATCGTCTGGCCAGCTTTTAGGTCCTAGCACTAATGTATATTATAAACTAGTTGTCCCCGTGGTTTTGTTTAGGTCTTAAATTACTGCGATCCAACGGTCATCGCGATGTTATGTGGTGTATTTGTTATTTTAAAATACTTACTTTATTACTGTATAGTTTCAATAAAATTCGTTTAGTGGTTACTAGCTTTTGCCGACTTTGTACGCGTGGAATATTAGTTTCCGTTCCCGTAGGATTTTCGGGATGAAAACTATCCTATGTCCTTTCTCGGGTCCCAGACTATATCTGTACCAAATTTCATTCGAATCTGTTCAGTGGTTTAGGCGTGAAGAAGAGACAGACAGGCAGAGTTACTTTCGCATCTATAATATTAGTATGGATTGCGTAAAAGACATTCATTTATCACATTTTTTACTTTTATAATACGTACTAGTTTTCGTCCGCGGCTTTTTTCGCGTAAATGTCGAATTCCCATCTCCTATTTTACCCCTTTATTATCAACTAGCTTCTGCCCGCGGCTTCGCTCGTGTTAGAAAGAGACAAAAAGTAGCCTATGTTACTCGCCATCCCTTCAACTATCTCCACTTAAAAAATGACGTCAATCCGCCGTTTTGCCGTGAAAGAAAGACAAACAGACAGACAGACAGACACACTTTCCCATTTATAATATTAGTATGGATTGACGTACTTTTTATGAGCTGTCAAAACTATATTCTTCTATAGATTTTGTATGGTAATGGTGTCGATTCTCTTATTCACAAACTAACATAAATTTAAGTTAGGTGCATCTTTCTCTTTCCATTTAATTAAGAAAAGGACAGAAGATAAATTATGGAGTGTCTAAATTTGACAGGACTTAACTGTCAAATTTAGACACTCCATAGATAATTTAGACGCCATTTAAAAACATGGCGTCTAAATATACGTCAATTTTCATCAGGCGCTCTGTCTAAATTGACAGGATTAAACTAAAATGTATCTTCTGTCCTTTTCTTTAAGGAATGGAAAGAGAAAGATGCATTTAACTTAAATTTAGTTAAGTGTGTGAACAAGAGAATCAGCACCATTGTCACCTTATGACGTCAATAAGTAAGCATCTCAATTGTCTAACTATTTATTTATTAAAAAGCATCTAAAAACCAAAGGCGATGTTTGATTTTTGGCCACCTCTATGTACACTACATAGATACAAAGGAAAAAAATAATAGATTTTCATAAAAATACAATTAAATTAATTTGATCAAAAGTACAATATTGTAAATAATTAATTATTTCCGAAGTTTTTAGTGAGTTAACCCTTCTTTAAGGTAGCCATGACGGTGGTGTTATGACGTTTGATTGACGACTTTGACAGTTTTAAGTTTCGTTTCCGTTTATCTTTGACGTTTGACATTTTTAAATGAGATTTCGCTTATTGCTGACCACCATAATTATTAGTAGCTGTATTGCTCTTCTTGACAGAGTTAAATCAAAAATACATAAAAACGGACCCAAAATATAAAGAATTAACATCAAGAAACGTTAACTATACTTTATAATGATATTTACATTAGGTGTACATAGTGCTGGCCCAAGCTCCATACATTTCTAAAACATCTCCTTTACAGTAAACTGAAAAGACAAATTTTTAGGGCTTAAATTGGGAGAGATTTTATTGAAATTAATTATGTCATACATTTATTGGTGGGGTTACGGAATGTTTATAATAGTTACCGTGACCCCGGAACATAAAGGGCAACCGAAGGAACATGAGTGGGTTTTAGTCAGTAAAAGTCTGACACAAGGAGGGAAGTAGTCATTTAATGATTTCCCACTCCTCAAAAAAAAAAACATTTATTGGTGATGCAAATGCCCCATTCTCCGGGACGACAGCGTCCCGGGGAATGCGGCGGTTCCCCGGGACGCCGTCTAATGTTTTTAAGATCGCGTGGGAACAACCAGTAAACATTTATCAAGTGTCCTTACGGTGAGGTGACAATGAAACTAGGAATGGGAAGGGGGAGACAATTTTGTTAACGATTGCTGACTGGATTCTGTTGGACGGTGAACATCCTTATAATTCTAGTAATATTAGTTATTAATGTAAAAGTTTGTGCGGATGTCTGTTACGCCTTTACGCAAAAACTACTGAATGGATTTTGTTGAAACTTAACAGTTATATCAGTGCTCATATGTATAAACACTAAAATCTTAAGCTGGTTGTTTGATATATCAATGCACAGCCCAAACAGCTGGTTCTAGAGCCATGATACTTAGATTATGTATTCTTTGTGAAGACTGGCTACCTACTCTTCACAAAGAAGAATGCTAAGATGGGATTTTCGGAAAAATCTGAAGCAATAAAATAGTGTATAATAGAAAAGCTAGAATTATAGATCATAATGTTAAATAATTTTATATTTAGGAGCATTACATTTTATACCTATATATGATGTACAGATTGATAATAATAACAATAATATCGGAGGTTCCTCTCTCTGGAGCCCTGACCACCGGTAGCTTGGACCCTGTTCCCGATGCCGGTTCAAAAATTTAAAGCATTTATTTCACTTAGACCATTTCGTGGGTTAAGAACTAGAGTAGCGTAAGGGCAAAAATCCAAAAAAAATTTTTTTTCACTATTCGCTTTTTTAATCCCCATATTTTAATGTGCCAAAAAATTGGAACGATGTAGTGTATAGATTGCTTAGTACAACACTATCGTATAACAATAAAAGATATTTGTTTAGTGCCAAAATGAAGTGTTTCTACTTACAACAATCTTAACATTATTTTGTCAAAAAAGTTACGAGCACAACGATCGTAACTCGATTTACAGGGCGAATGGGACTAAGTTTGATTTTGTAGCCTTAGTTGTTTTGTGCCAAATAAACGCATACCGTAAAGTTACTGCTTATGGGTCCTTGTTTCGTACGCTTCAGTCATTTTTCTCCCTGCCAAAAAAACGTAAATAAAAATATTTAGAGTAATGCAGTCAGTTTTTATGTCAAGAATAGTGTAAAAGCTAAATACATTCTTTTAGCACGTAAGAAATCTCTGTTGGTCTAATTCACTTTCGTGTGTAAAACTACTGTACGTTAGTTTGACTCCAAAATCTTTAGCCCGGCCCAGCCGGTTACATAAAGCGATAAGACAACACGGGGGACCCTCGCAAATGTAATTAGTCCGTCTGTTAGATTATCAAAAAACGTTGTACACGTATATTTTCTTTTTTCTCATAAACGAAAAATGACGATGATACAGTGCGTTGAAGTTTCGCGTGACGTCCCGATTCGGTACAATTTTTGCAGAATTCCGGTACTTCGTTGCTCTATATCTTTGTATTTTTTTACTAATTAGCAGGAATGTTAGGGAGCTCCGTAACTGTAACCGAAACTATCGGATATCCAAAATACTAATATTATAAAGAGGTAAAATTTGTAAGTTTGTATGTAGGGGGTAATCTCTGGAACTCATGATTCAATTCTAAAAACTTTTTTCACTGGCAGAAAGCTACATTATTCCTGAGTGCTATAGGCTATATAATATCACGCTATGTCCCACGGGAGCGAGGCAGTAACCAAAAACCTAACGTAACGCGGGTGAAACCGCGAGAAACAGCTAGTCATTTATAAAATTCTTGTGTCACAATGTTAGTTACCTTACTACTCCGAAACGGCTTTACTGATTTTTACCAAGTTTTATATGCATATTCAGTAGGTCTGAAAATCGGCTAGGTACTATCGATTTTTCATATCCCTAAGTGGTAAGGGTTGTTAACCCTTAACATTTTAAACGTGGGTGAAACCGCGGGAGGCAGCTAGTTTAATATAAGTAAGGTGCAAATAAGAACTACCATGGTGTGCAAGTTTACATGGGTACTTGAAATAAAAAAAGAAATTAAATAATAATATATTTTATTTCACAAATACTGTAATAATTTAAATAATAGTAAAAAACTTTTAGCGGCGACTACGGAAAAATATTTTTAATTTAGTACATTTCTGAGAAGCCACGTGAGATTATTCATTTCAGAAGATTTTTGTTATTGTTTTAAGAGCTATTTTAACGGAAGTTCCGTTGCATTCCATACATAATTGAATTTATGTAACAGCCAAAATGACGTAAGTCAACCAGTTTTTGAAAAATAAATTTTATGAAAATAAAACCGTTTTTTGTTTGACCAAAAAGTTATACTATTTTGTAGCAGATAAGTAAAGCTTTATTATTAGTAAAAAATCAGATTTCTAACTACCATAGATTTTGCCATAAAAGAGGTATAAGATAACGGTAGGTAAATTTGAGTTGTTTTTCGGCTCTCCTGAGAAGTTGTCATTTTGCCCTTACGCTACTCTAGTTCTTAACCCACGATTTACAGGTACTTATGAATTGTCAAAGAGTCGGTCGGTTAGTCAGAACACAAAAAGTGACGCTAATTGTGACTAGAATAAAATAGTGTATAATAGAAAAGCTAGATTTATAAATTATAATGTTAAATAAATTTATATTTAGGAGCATTACATTTTATATATATGATGTACAGATTGATAATAATAACAATATTATTTACCCACGGCAGAGAAGACACGAGTATTGACCACCACGCTTGCTCAAGGCCGATTGGCGATTTCGAACTTATATTCACTACAAGTCCAGATTTCCTCACAATGTTTTCCTTCACCGATGTCATAATCCAAGGTAAACTTTAGAAAGTACATATGAATTGAAAAAGACACATTGGTACTTGTCCGGATTCGAATGCGCTTTAACCACTAACAGAGTGATTTATGAAACCTTAAAACATGCATACACTAAACCTCTTCCTCTTTAATCGGTTAAAAACCATCTAAATAAATAAGTCTATGTTTCCTCGAAAACATGGCGCCCCTTTTTTATGTGCAATGAAACCGTTTTGAAGGCAGTTAAGTACATAAAATGGCGTACTACCACCGTCTGACAAATTACATTTATACTACGGCCTACTACGGCTTAAAACATTTTTATTTGTACCTCAAAATGTAAAAAAGTATCCTTAAAGGATCGTTACGTAGTACATCTGTCTGTCTGCTGGTTTGTTTTGAGGTGATCCCGCCACATTATTCCCAACCACTGCAACTCCTGAAAGCTAGAATCAACAGTGGAGTCCGCCAGAAAACGCCGAGCAATGAAGCTCAACGAGTCCCGGAGACACGATTCAACTGTCTTGGATCCCGCGATGAAATTAATCAGAAAAGAACAGCGGAGGAAGAATAAAATTAAATGGACTCATCATCATTTCCCTGGTCTTTTTCCATGATGATTTAAGAGTGAGATTCGATAAATTGATTGAAAAGGAAGATTTATAAGACTATTTCCTAATGTTTGCTAATAAATATTCACTAGTGGTCCCAGTGGTTTTAACCGCGTAAGATTTGTAAATAGAATAAAAGTACGCACGCACGGGTGTTACAAATCTTTAAAAATTCCGGCTTTACTCTACTATAATTAGCATGGATTATACTTAAAAACCCTACTCTTGAACCACTATCTATTAAAAAAAAAACACGTCAAAATTCGTTGCGTAGTTTTAAAGATTTTTAAGCATACAAAGGGACATAGGGATTGGTTTTATACTATGTAGTGATGATACACATTGTTGATAAATTACACCCAGTCACAACAATCATACGTGTCATGCTCTGCTGCAGAGCCACCATAATAAATACAAGGTTTATCCATGTGCGTGTGGATTGAGAGATCCTTTCGAAAAACACTTCCCATCCCAACCAAATTGTAAGAGCATTTAGGAAATAATTGTGCAAACTTCATGGTAAGGTATAAAATTTGTGAAACCTAAACAAAGAAAGTTAGAACTCATTAACTGGATCTCTCAATCTGGACAACTGAAGAAAAAGCCATAACGCGTATCCAAGAATATACTGCCTATGTGTTTATAATTTGCATTTTAAATAATTGAGAAGAATTTGTGCAAGCTGCTAAATAAAATTTCGATTCGTTTCAAAGCCACGTATAAGACATATAACGGTTTAAATGGATCTCTCAGAGTGGACAATATTCAATTGAGTGATCTTGTAAAACACGACCTAATACTGAAAAAGTATGAATAATTAACATGTTTATTGCAAATTATGCTTTTGGGAAAATTTGTGAAACAAAAATGGTGATTAAAATCTTACTGGTCCAAGAGAAAATGAAAATCTTGTTTTTTGTCGATCGTCCCAACTGAGAGATCCTTTTTTTGAACTATATTTAATAAACCAAAACTTATAGGTAGAAGACAAATGGATCAGAAATTGTGAAAAAAGATTTCCTAAAATTTAACGCTTCAGTCGTCCCTGTAAGTGTTATACTTAAAAAGATAAATTATTTTTTACAATCCTTGAGGAAAACGTTGAGTAGGGTGACCATATCGCCGCGACGGTTGGAATCATTACCGGTACAATTCAAATTATGATGCACTTTAAACGTTATTATACAAGTAATTTGAGTCTGGTTTCTGTTTCTGGTGTTCTGGTTTCAATTTAAATAGTATAAAATTACTTTAAATTACATTTTTAAATGACAAGTTTCGGCAAAGTTAGGTACTGTATGTGTAGTGCTCTTAATAAGGAATTCTAAGTTCATAATTCTAATTCTTACACATAGAAAGTTCAGAAATTTTAAGGTAACAAAAAAAAACCTTTTTAAATTAAACTTTATTTTTATTTTCTGTATTTAATCAATAAGTCCGTAGGACAAAGTATGTAAAATAACTGGTTGTAACATTAAATGCACTGCACAACGCCAGCTTCGCAAATTGCAATGAATATATACAACTAGCGACCCGCCCCAGCTTCGCACGGGTGTTACAAATCTTTAAAAATCCCGGCTTTTCTCTACTATAATAAGCATGTATTATACATATAAATCTTCCTTAAGAATCACTCTATCTATTAAAAAAGTTTTAAAGATCTAAGCATACATAGGGGTTATTCCCAGTTGTCGCCACTGTCAACGCCAATAGGGACAGACAGAGGATAGCGACTTCGTTTTATACTATGTAGACAATGTTAGCATGAATAGGGTAGTTGAAAAAAAACCGACAAAATAACAAAGTATGTCTACCCTACTCGACGTTTTCCTTAAGGATTGTAAAAAATGATTTAACTTTTTAAGTATAACACTTACAGGGACGACTGATTCGTCAAATTTTAGGAAAACATTTTTCACAATTTCTGATGCCTTTATATTCTACCTATAAGTTTTGGTTTATTAAATATATTTTAAAATAAAGATCTCTCAGTTGGGACGATCGACAAAAAACAAAATTTTCATTTTCTCTTGAACCAGTAAGATTTCAATCACGATTTTTGTTTCACAAATTTTCCCAGAAGCATAATTTGCAATAAACATGTTAATTATTCATACTTTTTCAGTATTAGGTCGTGTTTTACAAGATCACTCAATTGAAAATTGTCCACTCTGAGAGATCCATTTAAACCGTTATATATAAGTCTTATACGTGGCTTTGAAACGAATCGAAATTTTATTTAGCAGCTTGCACAAATCCTTCTCGATTATTTAAAATGCAAATTATAAACACATAGGCAGTATATTCTTGGATACGCGTTATGGCTGTTTCTTCAGTTGTCCAGATTGAGAGATCCAGTTAATGAGTTCTAACTTTCTTTGTTTAGGTTTCACAAATTTTATACCTTACCATGAAGTTTGCACAATTATTTCCTAAATGCTCTTACAATTTGGTTGCGATTGGAAGTGTTTTTCGAAAGGATCTCTCAATCCACACGCACATGGTTTATCCCGGGTGGGAATCGAGCCCACGACCTCCGGCTTAGCAGTCAGGGTCACTAACCACTAGACCACAGGCTCGTCGTATAATATTATTAGGAACTAGCTTTTGCCCGCGACTTCGTCCGCGTGGGTTAATAATTCCCGTTCCCGGGGGATTTCCGGGTTGAAAACTATCCTTTGTTCTTTCTCGGGTCCCAGACTACATCTGTACCAAATTTTATTTTAATTGGTTCAGTGGTTGAGGCGTGCAGAAGAGACAGACAGACATACAGACAGACAGAGTTACTTTCGCATTTATAATATTAGTACGGATTAATTTAGTAAAAATATAGGCACAAATCCAGACTGCTATTAAAAAACTATTTCTTTCTTACAACCATTAACTTTTTAATTCGACTCGCAGACGATACTAGAATAATACAGGGTGTGCCTGCATTTTATCACCGGAACATACAGGGTGGTTCGTGAAATATAATATTTAGTTTGAGACGAATGCTTTTATGTTATTACTGCAGTTTATTGCACTGTTGTTTGCAATGTATTTGTTAGACATTTTAACTGTAAGTTAGTCCCTTGGGCTGTTAAGGACTTGGTAGACTTGTCCGGCAATTTTTTTAATAATAGTAAGAATGTAAAAAACAAAACAAACAAATTCTTGAAAATACTAATATATAATACTAAAAGAAAATGTCAAAAATATAAATTTAACCAAAAAAATAAGGTTACCTATATGTATGTATTTGTTCGTCATTATCTTGCGTTAGGCTGAACCGATTTTGAAGCAGTTTTTATAACACCTTAAATGTAACCAATCCTTTTGATTGGTTACATTTAAGTTGTTTTAGTATTTTAATTAAAATAACAGACTTTAAAAAAGTTGGTTCTACGAAGAAATCTTGACCTAAAAAGTAAACAAATTTTAAAAAAGCGGAAGTCAGTGGCAATGAAAACCAAAACCTAACGGAAGCCAACGACTTCCGAAGTTTTAGTTATTTTTAAAAACATGACTTATGTAACAATGAGAAACCATCAAATCCAACCAAAATCAGTTCATAATTTGCAGAAATATCGGTGAACATAAAAAACATACAGACGAATTGAGACCCTCCTCCTTTTTTGAAGTCGGTTAAAATAAGGTGGCTCATTGTTAAGTGCCTGTAAAAAGTTTAAGGCCCGTATTAATATACGTCACTTAACTCCGGGACGCTCTCAAGTCTCTTGCTGTCCTTGTCATTATAAAGGGAAAAAATAAGGACAGCACTAAACTTGAGAGCGTCTCAGAATAGGGTATTACACTGTATAAGAGAAAAAATATAAAAATATATTATTGAGGTAGCTTATGCAAAAAGCAGCCGAACAGTGTTAGTTTTAGTTCATAAAACTAGAAAATATTTTTTTAAATTCAATTCAAAGTTTTCAGTTATTTTTACCTGTTCTTGAACACACCGTAATACAGACCACAGACAGTGACAGCTGTCGAATGTCAACAGTGTCAACTAAGACGTCACTATTTGTTTTATTTAAAACCTCCTAATACGATCTTTATTATAAAAATATACTTTTTCATTGAAGTTATTGTGAAAGATATTTTAGATGGCTAATGCACATGTGTACTTACATCAAAGTGATATTTACAACAACAGTACAAACGGTACAAACGGGTTTTTATGGTGTAATAGTTGGAATACTCTTCCCACAACTTATAACTAAGTTTTTCTTAAATTTGAATCAGTTAACACTAGAATTCACAATTATTCCGATGTTTTCACACTTGTGTTCTTGCATTCCGAAACGCACACCAACGGTAAGTCGAACAGTAACTAATTTTTGAGATAAAAACAATAAAAATTATGTAAAGTGTCACAGCGCGTTTGTTTATTTACATGACGTAAGGACGTCATATCGCCAAAGCAAAACCACGCCCACGGCGTTTTCCGTTTTTGGAAATTTCCGCGCGAAATTTGAAAATACAATTTTTAAAAGCGTTTTTAGGGTACTTAGCGCTTAAATAAAAATTTAGGATTTTTTTTAGTGGTTTCTTAGTACTGTAGGAGTTATTTGAAATACTTAAAAAAAAAAGAGTGTAATACCCTATTGAGTGACGTCTATTAATACGGGAGTAAGTGGCCTAAATGCTTACATTTACAATGAAAACGCGCCTTTAGACGCGTCGCAGAACCCAACCCTACAAATATGAGTAGTCCCTAAAATGCAAGGCATAAGTAATGTATTTCAGGAGACGGCCATTTTTCAGGATTGGTTCTACTGCGTTTATTCTCGTAACAAGAAAATTTATAAATTATGGAGTTAGACTTTAAAGTTAAGAGATTAGACTGGGGATTTTAGAGGGCCAAGTCACCTTAGGGTTTATATTCACAGATGAGAGAACGTAAAAAAAACAAAAAACGTATTTTCCTATGTTTTTTCGTACCGTTCGCAAAATGCTTACAAGGACCCTCCAATTACTCATATCTAATTATTACTAATGGCGAGATAAATAGACGTTACTATAATAAGCACGTACTTTGGCTTAGCTGCGTTCCGTCTCTATCGTACACTTGACATTTGGTAGTTGTGTAACAGTGACAGGTATAGTGCTGAGCCAAAGTCAGTGCTTAAAGTAACGTCTATTTATCTTACATCTCACCATTAGTATTCGCTACAAATCAGTTTTTCAGCGGCTTATCCATAGATTTGTAACGTCGGCAATAATGTGTAATTTATATAAGGTGCTCCCTCACCTAGAGCATTCGCGTGTAATGTAACGTTACAGATTTGAGCATTACATCAGTAAAGGAGGAGAACCGCGAGCATTACAATGCGCACCTTGTTCATACGATGTGTAATATCTTGATACAACTTGTAAAATCAATGCGCTCCGCTTCGTCTGACATCTTGCTATGAAATGCTCAAAGTCGAATCTAAATGTTACGTAATGTAACATTTAGATTCGACTTTATAATAATAATAATAAATTTATTTATATCCTCAAACAGTGGATTTAGTACACGTTAAAAATACAGTTTACAAAATAAGCGTTATTTAGTTCTACAAACGTGTGGGTGAGCACTGCTCTCCTAGCTAGGTTATAAAAACCTGTGTTAAGGAAAAGCAGTCCGGTCCCCTAAAGGTACAATACTTTGACGCAAATGCCTTTAGTCAGGGAGATATTATTGTAATGTAATGCTCAAAGTCGAATCTATAATGTTACATTAAGGTTACATTACTATCCGTGCGAGCTTTCATGGCACCTGGCTCGAATGAATGACATTTAAAGTAATGAGTGCAAAAAAGGAGATGTTCGATTTTGTACTAACACTATGACAGATGACAGGTATACGCTAACACCAATTAAAAAATAATAAAAAGTAGGAGACTCATAAAAATACTACATGTGCGTGTGGATTGAGAGATCCTTTTGAAAAACTCTTCCAATCCCAACCAAATTATAAGAGGATTTAGGAAATAATTGTGAAAACTTCATGGTAAAATATAAAATTTGTGAAACCTAAGGAAAAAAGTTAGAACTCATTAACTGGATCTCTCAATCTGGACAACTGAAGAAAAATCCATAACGCGTATCCAAGAATATATTGCCTATGTGTTTAAAAATTGCATTTTAAATAATTGTGATGGATTTGTGAAAGCTGCTAAACAAAATTTCAATTTGTTTCAAAGCCATGTTTAAGATTTATAACGGTTTATATGGATCTCTCTGAGTGGACAATTTTCAATTGAGAGATCTTGTAAAACACGACCTAATACTGAAAAAGTATGAATAATTATCATGTTTATTGCAAATTATGCTTCTGGGAAAATTTGTATAACAAAAATCGTGGTTGAAATCTTACTGGTTCAAGAGAAAATAAAAATCTTGTTTTTTGTCGATCTTCCCAACTGAGAGAACCTTATTTTGAACTATCCATACTAATATTATAAATGGGAAAGTGTGTCTGTCTGTCTGTCTGTTTGTCTTTCTTTCACGGCAAAACGGAGCGACGAATACGCTAGTTTCCACCATCATCAATTGACGTACTTTTTATGAGCTGTCAAAACGCCATTCTCCAATAGATTTTGTATGGCAATGGCGACTTATGACGTCACTAAAATAACAACTCAGTTGACTATCTATTTATTGATTTCAAAACAACTAAAAATCAAATTTTATAGCAAATTGAAAATGAACCGAACCGAAAAATTAATAGAGGCTTTATAGGAATTGTGTCTAACATTTATTGGTTAATGGTGGAAACTACCCAATTGACGTGATTTTTTAAGTGGAGATATTTGAAGGGATGGAGAGTAACATAGGCTACTTTTTGTGTCTTTTTAACGCGAGCGAAGCCGCGGGCAAAAGCTAGTATTTAATAAACCAAAACTTATAGGTATAAGATAGATACATCAGAAATTGTGAAAAATATATTCCTAAAATTTGACGTATCAGTCGTCCCTGTAAGTGTTATACTTAAAAAGATAAATCATTTTTTACAATCCTTAAGGAAAAATTCAGTAGGGTAGATACTCATACTTATTTATTTTGTTGGATTTTTTTCAACTACCCTATTCATGCTAATATTGTCTATCTTCTTTGCAATTTGCGAAGCTGGCGTTGTGCAGTGCATTTAATGCAAGTTCTTTTAATAGTGTTGTGCTATAATTAATAATAACGAAATCAGTTAATGTGACTCAAAAAGGCAAAACCATAGAAAAAGTAGAATCAACTAAATTCCTCGGACTAATTATTGATAAACACTGCAGTTGGAAACTGCATATAGATAAGAATTGTTCTAAGCTTGATAGTTATGTTTATGTTCTAATCAGGCTTAGAAAAGTAGCTACTCCCAATGCTACACTATGCGCGTACCACGGTTATGTTTCCTCAGTGCTACGCTACGGAATAGTCATATGGGGGAACTCTGTGGATTTAATCCGAGCATTCAGAGCACAGAAAAAGTGCGTTCGTGCAATATGTGGTGCAGACTATTTAGATAGCTGCGTGCCCTTATTTAAAAAGCATCGTATCCTGCCATTGCCCTGTCTTTATATATACGAAATTTCCATCTTTGTTTACAGAAACCCCGATCTCTTTATTAAGCAAAATAGTGTAACTAACAGAAGTAGTAGATTCCCTAACAAACTATTCGCACCAAGCCAACGTACAACACTTTATAGTAGAAACTCATATTGCATGGCTATCAAAATTTTTAATAAACTTCCTGACAACCTAAAAAATTTAAACATAGTGTCATTCAAAAGGAAATTATTTGAGTTTCTTACAAATAAATGTTATTACTCTACCAAAGAATTTCTGGATGACAAGAACATTGTTATTGTGTAGCGCATAATTATAAGTACCTAGATTATAAGCATAATATTTGTACACCGATTCGGTCGAATGTATGAGACTACTCTTTATAAAAAACAACTATTTGTAACTACATTCTGACAAATAAATTTTTCTTTCTTTCAGTGTTTCCGTTTAGTGATAGTGAATAACAATGTACAAATTGCTTGTATAAAAACGTTTAAAGTGCATCATAATTTGAATTGTACCGGTAATGATTCCGACCGGCGATATGGTCACCCTACTCAACGTTTTCCTCAAGGATTGTAAAAAATGATTTTAAATTTTTAAGTATAACACTTACAGGGACTACTGATACGTCAAATTTTAGGAATACATTTTTCACAATTTCTGATGCATTTATCTTCTACCTATAAGTTTTGGTTTATTAAATATAGTTCAAAATAAGGATCTCTCAGTTGGGAAGATCGACAAAAAACAAGATTTTCATTTTCTCTTGAACCAGTAAGATTTCAACCACGATTTTTTTTTTACAAATTTTCCCAGAAGCATAATTTGCAATAAACATGATAATTATTCATACTTTTTCAGTATTAGGTCGTGTTTTACAAGATCTCTCAATTGAAAATTGTCCACTCAGAGAGATCCATATAAACCGTTATAAATCCTAAACGTGGCTTTGAAACAAATCGAAATTCTGTTTAGCAGCTTTCACAAATCCATGACAATTATTTAAAATGCAAATTATAAACACATAGGCAGTATATTATTGGATACGCGTTTTGGATTTTTCTTCAGTTGTCCAGATTGAGAGATCCAGTTAATGAGTTCTAACTTTTTTTGCTTAGGTTTCACAAATTTTATACTTAACCATGAAGTTTTCACAATTATTTCCTAAATCCTCTTATAATTTGGTTGGGATTGGAAGAGTTTTTCAAAAGGATCTCTCAATCCACACGCACATAAATACTACTGCGGCTTAAAATGTTTTTTTTGGATAGTTTTACAAACTACTACGTTTACGTTACGTTTTACGTTTTGTTTTACAAACTATTTAGAAACAAAGTTGTAAAAAAAAATTACGTGCACGCCTGAAAATCTGTTTCTGCACATCCGCCATTTTAGTTAAACTTGTGCCGTATATTGTAACAGTGATGCTAACGCTACTTGCAAGACGAGAGCGAGGCGTCGCGCGGGGTCGCGGGGAAAGGTTTATCTTCGAGCCAGGTGCCATGTTAGCTCGCACGGGTAGTACACGTGAATATGCTCCCGGTGAGGGAGCACCTTTATACTAATATAGTATATACTGTACTGTGAATTAATAAATAAATAAATAATAGCTTAGGTATATATCAGAATAGGACTACCTACTAATTACATAAGCTAATAAAACATCACACTTAGACCGACAGGAACAGAGCTGACATGACGCGGGTGAAACCGCGGGGGCAGCTAGTCCATACTAATATTATAAATGGGAAAGTGTGTCTGTCTGTCTGTCTGTCTGTCTGTCTGTCTGTCTGTCTGTCTGTCTGTCTGTTTGTCTTTCTTTCACGGCAAAACGGAGCGACGGATTGACGTGATTTTTTAAATGGAGATAGTTGAAGGGATGGAGAGTAACATAGGCTACTTTTTGTCTCTAAAATTGCGAGAAAGATAGAGTAAAACAACAATTCCATTTTCCCATATAAAAGTTGTCCATGTTCTGTTGGATGTCGTTGTCATAGTAACCGGCAAATCAAGTGTCAAAACAGTTACAACCATAGAGGTTACAACCCGTCAAACCTGACACAAATAAGTAATGTTTAATTGTTTTCAAAATACGAATGGAATCATTTTCATAAATCCAAATCATGCAAATAAAAGCCATTTAATACGGTTTGAAATAACAAAAAGGCGTGTAATATGCTGTAAAAAATAATACTGTAACATCTTTTCTTATTTCCAACGTACAAAAATAATATTAAGATAAAAAAAAATATCTAGATTTAAAATATTTACTAGCCTTCGCCCGCGGCTTCGCCCGCGTGGATGTCGAACTTCTACCTACTATTTTAACTCTTTAGGGCTATTTTTTATATTCTTCACAAAGAATAAACCCTCCAACTTTAATGTATTTAGTTAGTTATTGTTATATATTAACAAACACGTTGATATCAGGCAGTGAGTTTACTATTATATACATACTAGATGACCCGCACCGGGATTACGTATCTTGCAATAGCCGAGCGATCGCGATAATTTAGCAAAATTTGCTGCTCAAACGTCAATTCAAAATACGTCACGTCAAATAGCAATCCTAGCGATAGTGCTGCCTCTGTGGAGCAATCAGTTAACTAAAATATGCATTTTTCGTTTGGTGGTTTCGTATTTAATATGGTTTTTAAGAGCAAAGTTAAAATTTTTTTGTTAAATGTGATATTTAATTAGTTCCTGCGATTGCTACTTTATCGTCATCGTAGCCATAAGTGCATTAGAACAATCAGCGAGCGATTAGCAATCGGTTCATACATAATACGATTTTTTTTGACAATCGCGCGGTGATCGCGCGATCACTGCGCAAATATTGCTCATTGCTGTTTCATAGGTAATAACCCCGCCGGTGAACTTCGTATCACTTACCTATTAATGTAAACAAAATTTATTTAAACCATATCACCTTTTCATAAAAGATTTGTATCGATTTCCCCCAACATTATCACAATCTAGATTCACGTGTATATGAGTGGCCTAATAGTTGTTTAGTAATCTGGCAATACTGTCATTGTCGCTGTCACCTAACCTTTGAAGAAAAGATCGTTGAAAGGAAATGTTATGAAATGGGCTTTTAGTTTTAAAAAAAAGTCCAGGATGGCCATACAAAAACAAAAAAATATATTAAAAGCACCATTATTTAATCAATACATCAATACATATAATAAAATCATTATATAATAAAATCAATCCATACTAATATTATAAATGGGAAAGTGTGTCTGTCTGTCTGTCTGTCTGTATGTTTGTCTTTCTTTCACGGCAAAACGGAGCGACGAATTGACGTGATTTTTTAAGTGGAGATAGTGGAAGGGATGGAGAGTAACATAGGCTACTTTTTGTCTCTTTCTAACGCGAGCGAAGCCGCGGGCAAAAGCTAGTATCTCATAAACTGAAAGCACGTAGAAATTCTTAACGGACGTAGGTGATGAATTTCAGGAAAAAGAAAACACATCACAAAAACTTATAATTCATAATTTATTTCCACATTGTTCACATAAATCCTACAAATAAACTCTATTAAAAATAACGACGATATAAAACGAATACTTTAAAACATTTACAAAGCCCTCGATCAGATATTTTAAAAACTTCAGGTAGAATTTTAAAAAATACATGTCGCAGTGACATCATCAGGGTTTTTTCATTATCACGCGAGTTTGAAGTCGTCTGGCCCGCATGCGGGCTGCCCGCAACCTATCGTATCGTACATGTCTTTATTGTCATGGAGCAGATAGCAAAATTGGGTATTTCACATCATTAACCAATAAATGTAAGACATGATTTTCTATACCTCTCTTAATTTTAGTCCTATAAATCCGGTTAATTTTGAATTTACTGTTAAATTAGATGAAATCAACAAATCGATGGCCAATTGAGTTGTAAACTTAGGGACGTCATAAGGTGACAATGAAGCCGATTCTCTTCTTCACAAACTTAACAAAATTTAAGTTAAATGCGTCTTTCTCTTTCCATTTCTTAAAGAAAAGGACAGAAGATAAAATATTAGTTAAGTCCTGTCAAATTTAGACACTCCATAGATAGTTTAGACGCGATTAAAAAGATAGCGACTAAAAAATACGCGGATTTACTTCAGGCACTGTCTAAATTGACAGGATTAAACTAAAATGTATCTTTTGTCCTTTTCTTTAAGAAATGGAAAGATAGAGATGCACTTGACTTAAAATTAGGTTATTTTGTGAATAAAAAAAATCTATGAGAGATTCGGGGTTTGACAGCTCACTAAAAGTACGTGTAAAAAACAATAGTTATAATGTTTCGCGTGTGTCTGCAACAAGCATGGCGCCCTGACCCGCATGCGGGCGCATACCCTCATGACATTGAAAAAGCCCTAAAAACTTTTTTCTTTCGAAATTTACAAATATAGTTTTTCAATTTCGACAACGTTGCCTATCATTGAATTCATTACTATGAAAAAAAAAACACTACAGATAATAACAAGTATATTGAATTAATAATTCTGAAATAAAAACTTTTCACAATATAATCATTCGTACGTAAATTATTTTATAAATATTATTTCGTAGATAATTAAGGATTTCGCTTTTACACCGCATCATGACTGTACAAGGAACGCATCAGACATTTTTTTTTGTATTAAAAACCATGCTACCCTTGCGTATTATAAAGTCCTCCCACCACGCCATGTTGAGTCTGTCTGTCTAAACTATTGAAAAGATTTTTATGTCAATTTTACTGCAACAAATCAACACTTAAAAGCAAGTAGTACAAATGGATTTTCACCAAAAAAAGGAAAAAAATATTCCGTTCGTCAACAATGTAAACAATTAGGAATATTTTTCCCATTCGTCAACACTTAACTAATAGGAATCTTTTTTCCCATGCGTCAACTCTGTGAAAGAATGAAAATCTTTTTCCAATCGTAACAGTCAAATCAATTACACAAAACTTGCATTTTAGTGAGCATAATGGTCCGTATCCGATACGTTCATAGCACGATCATGGTATGGTGCGATGAGTAGGCAAACATTTTAATGTCAAAACATCTACAATATAATTAAGATAACCATACTACTAGATCACGATGGTGCCTATATCAACCCGTGTTAGCACATTACCAATAATAAAGCTAGATGCACTGTGTTCTTTCACATCTATTTGTCGAATAAAATTACATGGTTTAAAAAAAATGTCCAATCAAATCTTTTAGACAAAACGACTTTTAGCTAGAGCCGCCGTAGCTCATTTTAGAGTCTAAAGAACACATGAGAATATACGAGGTCTTATTTGAAAGCAAGTGACAGAGACAGTGCCTTCGGCCGAGCAGGTAAGTACTCGGTATTTGTAAACACATTGCCGAGTACCCGGCCGAGCGCTCGGCCTAGCAACCGGCCGAGACAGTCAGTCGGACCCAGTTCTATTTACTAGGCCGAGTACCTACCTCCCCGCTTTCCCGCACTGTCTTGCTCGGTCACTCGGTGAATCTAAACAGCACTCGGCCACCACTCTCCCCTCGGAATAAACGATTTCCGATCCATGTTAGCCTCAGTTGTCCTTGCACTTCTTCTAATAACCGAACTGTCTTGTCACAATATCGAAAATACGTGTGAACACTTACTCGGCTACGGCACTGTCTCGTCCGAGTTACATTTTACTGTCTCGCCACTCTACTCGGTAGGTGTAATCAAGCCATAAAAGAAAGTCTTCTTTCGTTGGGTAACTTGCGCGCGTGTCAACAATTTTTTAATTTTATAAGGCTTTAAAAAATAAGATAATGTTTTTTTTACACATTTGAAATAAGAATCGAATATTTTGAGATTTTTGAGAAGTCTTCTTCAATATGTCTCTCGTCTTACCTAACTGTATTCAAAATACAATTCCTAGCTGGCATACATTTAAAATTTCATCAGTTCTTTTAAAGTAAGAAAACATCAATGAATTACAATCATTGTACTAGTTCCAACTGTAACAGCATCAGTGCCTTTCTTATGAACACCTTTAGCCGTAGAAAACTTTTTGGCTTCTGCCACAGCTCTATAATATACATCTTTTAGATTTCTTTTATTCAGTCTCTCATCATCAGATAAAACGGAATCTGTCTCTTCATTTGTTTTTCTATTCAAAACATCTGTCACTTGAGCCTCATCATAAAGAGTAGTGGTCTTGGTATGCTTGCCAAAACTTTTGATAAACTTGCGAAGATTCCCTCGTGATTTTTTGTGTTTCTTTGAATGTCTCTTGTCTCTTAAAATGTCGTGGTTTTCGAGGAACTGCAATTTTTTATAAAATTCAATTATTCTGTCTGTATTATTGCAAACACATCAATTAGTTTATTAAACTAATTGGTGTCCCGAACTTGCGGGACCAAAACGCGGCAGATCACGAAAGAGATGGCGGGACGACTTGGTCGGCTTCCTTGAGGATTGACAAGATGTAGCGCAAAGTCACGAGGAAGGAATGGAGGGAGGTCTTTGCCCAGCAGTGAGACAGCACGGGTGAGTTAATAAAAATAAAAAAAATACTAAGCTGCCACGCTAAAGTGGAACTATACTCATCTGCTGCATCTCGGACGATCATTGAGCCAAACTTACGACCCAATGGGTCTCTTTAGATGGCAACCAATATCGCGGCAGGCCCAGGTAGAAATGGCGCGATAATAATCATTATTTATTAGAGAAAAACATATTGACACACTTCCACACGTCTCCAGAACTATAAAAATATGTATCTTAGAGGGCAGTGTCTTCGCATTACAGTGCAACACAGTGAATAAGATGAACTAGACTCCTTCTATGAAGAGTCGTAAATAGCCCCATGCAGAGAGAAATAGAAGGAAAGTAGAAGATGGTCTTCTCTATACAGTAGGAAAGTTTAGGCTTGTAATAGTAACCATAATATGGCAAAAGCATTTAGCCCGCCGATGTCTGTGGATTATTTGTAGAAATTTTGAAGTCCAAAACATATTAGACGTCTTTCAGCTGATGGCTATAATGAACATGGAATTCTTTGGAAGCCAATATTATAGGCAGTAGAAATTGTTCGGCTCTTATAATGGTGATTAAGGAACTCCTGTTAATTACGTTACTAATACTTACTTGATACATGTCCAAAGCAGAAAGCAGTTTTTTAAGATATTCCATTTGCTTCATCAGATATGTTTTTACGCCTATCAATTTACTCTAAAACAATAGAAAACATATGATTGTAAATATTGCCATGTAGCACTTTATCCGTACTATCCGTACTAACATTATAAATGCGAAAGAGTTACTTTCGCATTTACAACTATTATTCCACGCGGACGAAGTCGCGGGCAAAAGCTAGTGTACAATAATTTTAGAACTCTGGCAGAGATCAGGAACTGAACCAATGGCTTTAAAGGCTCTCAAACATACAAAGGTATCGTAGTGTCATCTACCGCCCAAAATGTGAACTTTAACTAACATCCTACATCGCGTAATCAGAGTTTGACGCGACGATTATAAAAACCGTCGGGCAGTCGCCCGACAGATACTACAGCCGTCTCATTGGAAACGAATTGTTTGAAATTGTTCTCCGCAACCTCTAAAAATTGATTTGTTTAAATTTTTTGAATTGTTTTACGAAACCTTTTAAATTGTGTTTAAACAATTGTCGATAACGACTCAAAATTTCAAAATTCAAGGCATTTATTTCACTTAGACCATTTATAGGCACTTATGAATAGTCAAAGAGTCGCTCGGTCAGTCAGAAAAGTGACGATTGCCTGTTCCAAAACGTAGATCTCTATGGAGAAGAACAGGCAATTAACTCCACGGACTCATAAATTAAACCAGTATTAAAAGCTTTGGGCAACCAGAAGCTATCATCTAACGTTCCATCATTATTTTCCAAGCCTTTCTAAATCTTGTCTAATCGAACATAGCTAAATACTAGTGTTATACTGGTAACGGAAAGCGACTGTCTACCAGTTCTTCACAACCCATTTACTGGGCGAGGGGATAATTCTTGGTCAGACTGGCCAGACTTTCTGGCTTCTGACTACCCGTAACAACTGTCAAATTTTTACAAATGACTACAGGATCAACGGCTTTGCGTGCATTCCAAAGCACGGAATATCAGTGATGTCCAAAATAAATTTGACAAGAAGAATGTATTTTCTTCATCAACGTACCTTATCCAGAACACTCAATTTATCGTATTCCATCAACAGTTCTTTCACGCTTTGAAGACACGCCATGGCACGATCTTTGTCCGTCATCTGATCATGGTTCTCTGAAAATTCGCCCGAAGATACTGGCTTTGCTGAAAAAACACCATTATGGTTATCCATACTAATATTATGAACGTGATAGTGTGTGTGTAAGTTTGTCCTTCTTTCACGGCAAAACTACTGATCCGATTTACGTGAAATTTGGTGCAGAGATAGTCCATAGCTTGAGACAGAACATAGGATAGTTTTTATCCCAAAAATCCTAAGGAAACGGGAAGGACGTTGGTAAAACTGCGAGAACTGTTTTTTTTCGAACATATGTATGTATGTCTCGTTCATTTTTGCACGCTCTACAGAAGCTATTTAACCCTAGAACCGTACCCTGGGGTACAAATGAAAAAAAAAAACTAAAATCTTTAATAACTTTTTTGCAATACGACGGTTTGTTGTGTGCGCTGGTGTATTTGCGGAGAGCGGGGAGACGCGGCGATACCTCAAGTCGGGCTGCAGTGCTCTTGCCGAGTTGTCGTGATATGCTGCGTATGGGGTACACCAGCACCCCAAGGTACGATCAACGTAAGTATTTATATACGAATATTTATTTTTTTAATTTAGTTTTTTGTGTCTTTGTGTTGTTTTTTTAACATGTATTTATCAAGAGTGTGTGTAATAATTGTGTACACGTAATTGTACAAGCAGAATAGCTAATTAATGCAGTTTTTTATGTTTTAAACAGATATTTTATTGGATATTAATTATCTGTTTTTATTTTTAGTAGTTTTTTTTTTTCAGATGACTTCACAGCGTAATTTGAACGAAAAAGATATACAAAATATTCTTTTGTAGGAAGAAAATGGAGATAATCTGGTTTTGGGTGAGGCGTCAGAAGATGTACAGGACGAAATTGTTGACCTAGAAGAGATATTTATGTACCAAACTTTGCCGAGGTCCCTACAAATATGTATTGGTGATATTTTAGGCAAACAAAGACCGATACCTGCGGCAACCTCTTCAGCTCCGAAATCTGGAAGATGCTACTTCTGCCCAAGGTCTGCAGACCATAAATCTCGTGTGCAATGTGCCAAGTGCAATTACTTTATTTGTAATGCCCACCAAAGCAAGATATGCCGAATTGTTTGTAATTTTCTAATTATTTATGCCTTATATTGTAACCAATGAGACTGAAATTAATGTTAAACATGATTATGTAAGTTGATTTTTAATAAATATTAATTATCTTTTTGTAAATAGCGTTTTTTCAATGGGGTACAGCAGTACCCCAGGGTACCGTTAATTTAATTTTGACATGGGTACGGTTCTAGGGTTAACGGATTTTGGTATATGAGACCTCAAATGTAAAAAAAAGGTGATATAAAAAACAGTCAAAAACCCAACTGCAATTTCGGAAGTTTGTGGCAATTAATCCTTCAAACACACATGATTCCAGACACAATAGAAAGACAAAAGCAGCCCGACAGCCGGCTGCCGGTTAGTCGTCAAAAGGTTAAAGAAAACAGAAAAAAAACCACCGACTTCCGAAACAGCAGTTGCTTTTTAAGTATTTTTTTTGCTCATTACTTCTTACATACTTTGGTGCTGTCTGTCTTGTAACTGCTCAATCAATTCCTCGTTTTCCTGATTGAACGACTTATGTTGACCTTCATGTTGTTTGTTTGGAAACAGGGAATCTGTTTCCATCTCTCGGTCTTCCTTCGAATTGATCAGCCAATCCAGGAAGGTTTCCAGGTCAGGTGGCAGTTCTGTGATATAGACAGAATCATCTTCATCCCTAGCCTTTTTCCAACTAGTTAGAGCCTTATCGTACTCGGGAATGCAAAAAGGTGCGGGCACGCAACGAACATGAGGCGGATACGCAGCGAGTTTTTTGCGAACGCGCAACGAGATCGCCGCGAATAGCAGTGTATTGTACTATCGACAAAATTGAATCATGAGCCATTTCGACGACAAATCGTTTGAAGCTGTCAAAATAATAAGACTAGACATGTGACATTTTTAATACATGTTTACGCGATTGTCGACCTAATTGTATTTGAATGTCTGTAGGAAAATAAGCTTATGGTGGGTCATGATTCCATTGGGTCGTCGCGTCGTTAACTTGCTATAAACACGAGACGAAAACGTTGAGAGTTTGCGTTCGCAACGGCTACGCTGCGTATTCACGACGCATTTACTGCGCATCCGCCGCTGCTCGCAAACCGCTAGTAAGAAAAGGCCCTTAAGCATGGTCGTTTGTATGGTAGTAGTATTTCCCCAGACAAGCTTCTTTACAAAGAAGTCTACTGCTACAAAAAACTGCAATTTTAATACAAGTACTGACTAACTTTGGCCCGCGGTTTTGCCCGGGTGGTTGTCGAAGCTTCTTCCTCTATTTCACCCCTATAGGATTGAAAGGACATAACTCATTTTAGTGTAAATGTTACAATAAATATGATATTCCGAAAGAAGCGAGAAAAAAAATTAAATTATTGTAATTTTTAAATTTCGACCAAAAATGTTTGGAATATGAATGATGTCCTTTCCGACTACCCTTCTTAGTGGATACTTACTAGTCATAAAGAACATACTCGAACTAGACATGAAATTTGGCGTTGATATTAGTATTATTATATAGTTAGTCAGTCAGTAAGTTTACCATTTTATATATAGAAAGATATAAACTTACTAGCACAAGTCTTTTGCTGGACCTGGTAGTCTACCAGGTCTGTTAGAAGACGGACTAGCTGCTGCATAAGAGCATTCGCGATGGTACCCTGTCTGGCTTCACCTTGGGCTCCTAGAAATAAGTAATTAAATAAGTATAAATCATTTAAACTTGTTCAAGCTGTGGGTTACTTTATTGCTCCACTTTGGTGTCTAGAGCTAGAAATACTAAGAATCTCAGTTTTAAAATCACAGAACAAGAAATCATGCAATGTTTATCACACAAAATTTGTACCGGGTGGGAATCGAAACCACGCCCTTCGGCTTAAAAGTCACCCTGAAGCCTGGTATTCATGGTAAACATTTGTTTAGCAACTGTTGATCAACAGATGTTGTCGCTCGCCGGGCGTCAACTCTGCAATATGGCGTGATCAACACCGCAACATAAGTGTTGCCCGTAATATAATGACAGTAACTCGTCAACATGTTTATGCAACCTTGTTGCTAAACAAAATGTTTACCATGAATACGAGGCTTTACATTTTCACTATCCACAAGACCAACAGAATCGCTCAGAGAAACGGTAAACAAAAATAAAATAACAGTTAATTTTGTGTGATGCACAATTGCACATTATCCATACTAATATTATAAATGGGAAAGTGTGTCTGCCTGTCTGTCTGTCTGTATGTTTGCCTTTCTTTCACGGCAAAACGGAGCGACGAATTGACGTGATTTTTTAAGTGGAGATAGTTGAAGGGATGGAGAGTAACATAGGCTACTTTTTCTTCTGCGAGCGAAGCCGCGGGCAAAAGCTAGTAGAAAATAAAAATAAAAATATTAATAAAAGTAAAGTAAGCCGAGCACAAACATACACAAAAAGAAAAAAAAAAGAACGAATAAAATATAATATATAAATAAATATTTCAGTTAATTACCTGTTTTCATCAATTGGTCGGGCCAAATGCCCATACTGCTTTTTATTTGTTGTATTGCTTTAGCTGCTTTCTGGCATATTTCTTTCATGTTTAAAGATAGCGCCGCGAATAGAGATTTGGGATCAAATTCAGGATAATCCTCCTGAAAAAAATACAATTATTTAAGAATTTCAGTTATTTATGTGCATTTTGCTTTATTTGTGTGTGTTTTTATGTACCTATTTGGCGCTGTTGCAAGACATGCAGTGTTAGTTTTCTTATTTATTGTTTTTTTTACTGTTTAACCTTTAGTGCCTACATCTTTAGTCTATTTAATTATGGTCCTTCGAGCTGGATATATTTATTTTTCAAATAAGTAAAATAATATAACTTATTTGAAAAATAAATATATCCGGCTCGAAGGACCTTATATAGACTCAAATAAAAAGAAAGAAAGAAATTATATTATAATATTTGTATTGACACACATCAACACATGTGCAGAAAACCACATGTAGGCACTTAAGGTTAAACTGTAAAAACAATAATTATATATAATATAGAAAAATAACTTACATCTTCATCATTGTTTTCAGATTCTCTTGCTTTTTTCGTAGTAGTTGATGTAGTTCGATAATCCATTCTATCATATGGCAATTGTGGCATTTGGCCTAGACTGCAATATAACAACGTTATTTAGTAGGTAAAGAAAAAAACATGGCAGCCATTTCTGACGCGCCTGTTAGCTAGGGGTTAGTGACCATGACTGATTTTTAACCCCCGATGTAAAAAGAGGGGTGTTTTGGGCTCCACCGCTGTGTATGTGTCTGTTTGTTAGTCTGTCTGCCGCACAGTATCTGCAATTGATTCCAACCAATTGAAATTTTCTCCTCAAAAGTTAACAATCTTGAATTCTATCCACCAATTGCAATTGACTTGGGTGATCCAATTTAGATGCGTTTTTTTTAACGCATTGGTTCTTAGATATGTTTTAATAAAATCGGTACATCCGTTCGAAAGTTATTAACTCTTTTGTTAGCTGCAGTCGCGATTTTAATAATTTTAGCGATGTTTAAAAAAACAGTTTAGCAGAAATACCTGTTTTTTTATATGTAACGATTTAGACAAATTAAAAACGAGCATATTCCGGCAATTTCGTCTTCGACAAGTTGTCCATAAATAATTCTAAATATGATAAGCTATCAGTGCATTGTTGCTTTGTAATCAGTCTTATACTTTTAGTGATTAGCTCTTATGATGAGATAATTAACGTTGCTAAGTAAATGCACCGGGTAATCAATATTATTGTCAACGTCGGACAACTGTTAAACTACGCTTTAATGCCGTTTTGTATTTAAATCTCCGAACTCACGTGATTCGAGACACAATAGAAAGACAATAGCAGCGCGACAGCCAGCTGTCGCTTGGTCGTTGAAAGATTAAGACGCTCTCTCTTTGTCTAGATAAAGTAAGGGCAGCAACAGATTTGAGAGTTTCTTAAATTAAGTAACGTTTGAGTATTTAGGGGTTACTGACGGACTATTTTTTTTTGTAGAATATTCTGTTTTATCGCTCTGGTTTCAAAAAACACTCATTCTAAAACGCTTTACAGTAGGTACTAGTATTCTACCTTGGTAAACAATTAACACTATAATTGATGTCATTTCACTGGTATCTCAAATGTATCTAGATTAAGATAGAAAAAAACATGGTTAACACGTAATTACATTCACATTATGTTGCAAGATTTTGATAATTTTAATGATATCTTGGAATTTGATCATATGATTTAATGATTTCTTTAGTACCTATGTCATTAATGAATTTAATAATAATAAATTTTTCATGTTTTGGTACAAATCACACATGGCTATGTGTTTCAAAACTAGACAAGGGCCGTAACCACATAACTGATATGCACACTTACGTAATTAATAAGTAAATACAAACATATAAATAAATAAATAACACACACACAGAACAATGTGTCATTTATCTACAATAAATGTATATGCATTTATAAATTACTGAAACTTATAATGTTGTCTGGTGACTACATAGCTCGGTCTAATTTGGTAACAGATAGCCTTGTGTCAGTTCCAAAATATCACAACATAATATAAAATAAAGTGGCTTTCCGCGTCTACCCCTAGAATAGGGATGACGACAACATTAAAAAAATGGCATTCTGTTTAGTCCGTCTGATAGATCGGTCGAAAATACGGAACACGTATTTTTTGCTTGATTAAATTAATAAAAAAATACAAAGATAAAGAGCAACAAAGTTCCGGAGTGGGGCACTTGACGTCACCGTCCTGCAAAATATGTATCTGATCGTAACGTCATGCGCAACTTTAACGCACTGTATCTTCGTCATTTTTCGTTTACGGGAAAAAAGAAAAAATACGAGTCTAAAATTTTTTGATAATCTATCTGACGGACTAATTACTTTTTTTTTGTCGTCTCGCCTATGCTAAGATCGTTAAACCTTCGAACAACCGTGATTCGAGACACAAAAGAAAGGCAATGGCAGCGCGACAAACCAGCTGGTTTATCAAATGGCCGTATGTAAATTGTTCAAAAATATTTATATCTGAAAATTCTTACCCATAACCCTTCAAATTGTAATCATTGGATCTGGGAACACGTTCCTTGCTAGCCTTATCGTCCGAGTGAACACTGGGGTCATTACTAGTGTGTACATTAGCCACGGCATCAGAATGGGGATTGATTTTATTTGCAAACTTCTTTATTTTGTTTTGTACCCATCTACCTAAAAATGAGGTGTTGTTATTTGAGCTTCAGTAAATAAAGATAAAGATTGAAATAATAATACCGGTGTATTATTATCTTTCTTCAGGGAAATCACGCCTTCTTATACATAAAAGGCATAAGCAATAATCTCCACATTTGCCCAAAATAGTGTGGCGATTTCAGACTTATATTAATTATAAAACTAGGTTCCTGATGTCAGTTATTTCAAAGATAAACTTAGGACATGTCAATCACATAGGCTCTTGCACGGTGACAAGCCTGCAACCTCATTCATGAGAGGCGTTTTAACTGCTAGGCTATCACGATAAAAATACGTTTAGAATAAAATTTCTATCATCCTTATCATAAGAAGCTTTTCTACTAGTCAATTAAAAGCTTCCAACCAACTTACATAAATTCAACAAAAATAATCCCAAATCCCCAAATTCTTCATACATACCTGATCTTTTAATAAAATCATTGTCCTTAACCGAATGTTTGTCTCTAACAGAATTATCAAATTTATCCTTCATATAATTATCCATTTTATCAGGCTGTATTCCATATTCGTCATCATAGATATCATTCCAGAATATCAGGTTGCTATCATCAGCGTGTCTTTTAACTATAGCTTTATTTCTTCTTCTGTGTTTCTTTGTTGTTGGGTGGGGTTCTGTCGTTGTTGATCTATTGCTCCGAAGACCAGGGGATGTTGCTGGGATTGTCACGTTGATTACTGTTGATATTGTTTATTATAGTGCGTTTTGGAATAACAAGTGGGGATGTTTCAAAAGTGATGGAGAATGGAGAAGACTAAAGAACTTTTTCTTATTGAAATAATACTTCACCAAAGCAAAGGCAGTCCTACAGGAATGAGTCGCAACATCATGGGTGACGTTATACCCCATATATCTTTGTCGCTCAAAGTTATGCTTGTTTTAGTTAAAATAAACGATACAAATCAAAACACACTAGAATGTATAGTTATTAATGTATTACTACTTGAACGTACACTGATGAAACGTCGACATGATAATAAGAACATAATATATGATTCAACACTTAAGACTCTTTCAAATTGAAAAAGCCCTTATTGATGTAATGAGTCAAGAATCAAAGCGAAAGGAGTGTGATTAAAGAGGAGCTGGGATTTTTAATCGCTTAGAAGTTGGTATTATCCAAAGTATTTTGGATGAACTGATATCATGTGTGTATAATAACATCTTATACTTGTACCTACACCCTTAGCAAATAAAGTTCCGATTCTGATTTGCAGCGGCTTTTAGACTTAATGAGTTAGCCTTTTATGGTAGTAATAATTAATATAGCAATTTTAGGTTAGGCCTAATAGACCTAAATATATCACAGCCCCTACCCCTACTAAAGAAAGAAAGTAAAAAGAATAGAAAAGAATAAGAACATTATAAGCACAAAAGGATATAAAAAAATTACAAATGAAACATACCCACCATAACCACCAGAATCCGATGGAGTTGCAGTAAAATTGGTGACACGAGTATTATTAGCAGTTTTATTAGTCACGTTAAAGATATTATATTCAACGGAGAGAAGCACCCTGGATCTGTGGCCGATGTTCTCGATCATGTCAGAGTCGTACATAGGGTAGGCAGACTCGGTAGTGATGGTGCTGAGGTTGGTCAAGTTCAGGGTTACGCTGTTTAGTAATGAGTCGGAGAGATTGGCGCTGGAAAGGAATTTGGACTTATAAATGTGTCTACGATACTTTAGTTAAAAATGCAAACGATTTTGATAAGGTTCATCTAGGTTGTTTCATTGTAACTCTTTTACGCAAATGGAACGGATGTTAACGGATTTAGATATGTATGTTTGTTTATTGCACACGCACAAAATATTAACAATACGGATTTTGATGAAGTTATGTACATAAAGCACTTTAGATTGACCCCATACTTTTTAAACCTCACGTTAACAACAGAGATTGTGGCACTATAAAGATTTTAGACACGACCGATAATATAATTTGTGGATTTTTTAGATTGATATAAAACACACCTTTTTGTTTGTTTTAGTCTGCAATTTCGCATTAGTTAGTGATAACCAATATTTGTGCGGATGCAGTTGTAAGTAAAAGTTAGTTTTGGTTTTTTACATCAAAATAAATGGAATTAATTATTATTGAACTCGAAGAACGTGGCAATGCCACCAACCTTTTTGTCCTGCGTCCTATTGATAGCGACGCAGACGAATTCTTCGATGACTTATCAAACGATTCTACAAAAATCCATAAATAAAATCTTACCTGGATACGTTTCTCGGTTGAGCCACTTTGTCACCATCAAGAGCTTTAAACCAATTAGAAACTAGTGAGAAAAAGTCACTAAGTGTCATATTCTCATTAGAATTTTCTGACCTCTTAGTTTTAATCGACGCTCTAGCATCTGAAGCATCAAAACTAGGCACGCTTTTTCTGTTTATTTCAGTGAAATTTCCTGACATTGGGAAATATTTCAAATCAATGAAACTATTATTAGTTAGAGCTGCTGATGACAATGCAGATTTTAGATCAAGTATGTCAATATTTCCTGGAGCTTCTGATATTTGATCCGTTTCATTATTTTCTTCAAAACGATCTTCATTTGCAATTTGAGTTGGTGTCTGTTCAATCCAATTTGCAGTCACATTAGCATTTCTCTTGCTCCTTTTTGAAATGACATTCGTATCTAAATAATCCTCGTCTTTGGTGTGTGCATTTAAATCGGTTACTTCGGGTCGAACTGTTATATCAGTGAATTCGTCAAAATGAATTTTATCGTAAGGAAAGTTAGGGCCATATGTCATTAATACAGGATCTTTAGAAACTAAAGGTATATCGAAAAGCAATTTAAAATTCTGCGCTTCAAATTCAGGGTTGTTTACAGTCATAAGTATTTTACCTAGAAAATTATTATTTAAATGATCATTCGTTTTCACTTCGCTTTTACTTACAGTAACTACAGAATCAAGACTGTCTATAGGCTCATCAATTTTGATAGCACTCATAAAGGGTGCTCTGCTTCCAGTATCAGCAATCGTGCTATATTGGAAAGCGTTAAAAGCATTCGGAGTACTGTAAATTTTAATATTAGATTTCTTCATCTTTTCCATGAACTCTTTTAAATAATCTTCATCGTTTATATCGTTATTCATTGGAACATTGTGAACAAGTTTGTGAAAATTGCTTGAATCGTATCCTTCATTTCCTCCCCCATGTCTATTAATGCTCTTGTTAAAACGAAAGTCCATGGAATTTTCAATACCATCGTTTGCTAACAATCGTCTCTTAGCACCGGTTGGATCAAAAAATATAGGGTCATTTTCTATGTAATCAAGATTTTTGAATACAGTAGTTTTTTCTGTACTAGATTTAGTAGAATTGTACATTAATCTATTAGTTGCAAGTTTTGATGGAAGGGCAGTATTTAGCATAAAATGTGTACGATGTGTAGTTCTTATTGGTTTCCTATATGGTTTAATCTTGACATGTTTGGAGAACATTTTTAAAAAATCAGCGTTACTTTGTGCGTCGTCTCGTATTTTGGTTGTTGGTGCTATTTCAATTCTTATGCCTTCTGATTTGTCACTTATAAAATCAATAAAGTGGATTCTGTCCTGTGCTGGGGGCAACAATTTTATTATGAATAACGTAAATATAAAGTGAGGAAAACTTGAACTACTAATTTTAGATATAGAATTGTTTACTCTCGCTATCATAGTTTTGATTGTTAACCTACTTATCTAGAAAGAGATTAAAGACTATTCGTGCTCTTGGAAGCTCAGGAGTATCATATTACCAACTTTTCTAACTCTAGATAGCCAAATAACTGAGCTAGTAATTAAACCTAGGGCTCAAAGGACAGCATTGGGTATACAACGACAAGGCCAATCAGGAAATCAATATTTCCAAACAAGCGTTGTGGAAAACATTTGTATCATCAATTTCTTCTTCTAAACATTTTCAAAAACCTGACAAAGGTGGCCCTACCACAAGACGAAATATAATTATTATTCTGTCATTTTGAAAAGATTCTGAGTAAAAACAAATAGTAAGGGAGTCTGTTCACAAGAGCAGAACGAGGTATCAAAGCGGTGATCGAATCAAATTAAAATCCACCAATAGAATCTCTCTAAAGCGGGGGTTTCATGCACTTTTATTGGTGAATTTTTGACTCGCTTACTACTCCGCTGCCTTGTTACGCTCCTGTTAACATTAACCTTAAAATGAGGGAACCCTAAGTTCTATTGAAAAAAGAGTAACAAAGTAACAAACCATTCGCAGTTTCTTTAACACCACTCACTTCCATTCTCTCCCGAGTTTCTTCAAATTCGTTACTTGGGCTTCTGATGTTTTTCTTGTTGCCATATTCTCTGACTGCGGCTCTTGGGACTCTACCTTTACCGATATAAACATATTTTATTCCTGAATCGACTCAAAATGTTCTGTAATCAATGTCTACTTTATATACACACATCAAAAGTGTCTAGGGATATTTCAATTAAACCTAAATTACTAAAATTCTATTAACTTTTTGTTAAAACATGTACACATTAAAATAAACCTTGTTTAATAGACTATTTAATATGATAATAAACTTTTAGATAAAGTTAAATTTAAAAAAAAACTTAGAAGAAGAGGAAAAACTCAAACAAAATTTCAATTTAACTTTATTTTTGAAAGTTCAAACCCTAAACAACAAAACATTTTTTTTTTAAATTGTTGAAAACTTAAAATTAATAATTCGTGGATCCACCTAAGACTCTCCTGACACATCTGGAGCGGTTCTGCATACTCAAAACAAGGGTGTCAATATCCTGTTGTGGAGTACTGTCCCAAATCCTGCTAAGATGCAAGAAAAGCTGGTTTTGATGCACAATATCAACAGGGAAATTCCTACGAGCTCTTCTCTGAAGCATATTCCAGGCATGCTCAATAGGATTTAAGTCAGGGGATTGTGCAGGCCGGTCTAAAGCTTGGATAACATGCTGTTGTAACCAACTTGTAACGATACGCGCCGTATGTGGACGGGCATTGTCGTGCATTAGCTGGAAATTTTGTCCCATTTGCTGTTTGTGGGGCAAGATTACAGGCTCTAGCACCTCATCTCGGTATTTTCGAGCAGTCATATAGTTTTTCCTCTTCTTCTAAGTTTTTTTTTAATTTAACTTTATCTAAAAGTTTATTATCAGATTAGATAGGCAATTAAACAAGGTTTATTTTAAAGTGTAGGTGTCTTAACAAAAAGTTAATAGAATTTTAGTTATTTAGGTGTAATTAAAATATCCCTAGACACTTTTGATGTGTGTATTATAGTATAAGAATGCCAGCCTATTTAGTCCCACTGCAGGGCAAAAGTCTTTTCTCGTACAGAGTAGGCAAGAGCATTGATCACCAGGCTTACTCGAGGTGGATTAGTGATTTCAGACTTATCAGGCTAAAGTTCAGGTTTCTTAACTATAATTTATATCACCGGCGTCAGTAATTAAACTTAGGATCCTACTGTATTGCAATCCATAATGGTAACGTACAAAATAGAAACTGGAATTTATGAACAAATGCAAATGAGAGACCATTTCAATAGAAACTTGGACTGTATTACTGAACAAATGCAAATGAGAGACCATTTCAATATTAGCAAGTAAAGCAAAAATATTACCTCTTTTAATCTTGCCGAACAGTGAAGCTTTATAATCATCTCTTGATAACTGAATCTTATGATTAGTAACAGTATCTACTGTAGGAGAGTCCTTATCATTTCTAGATTCTTTCTTTCCGTCTAGCACTCCATAATCACTGTATGCTTGGGCTTGTTGCACTAATTTATCATATTTATTAGCTAAATAATCTTCAACGTATTCTACATCGGATAAATCGCTGCCTCGCCTTTGGTTTGCGAAGAGTTCCACTTGGAGTTTGTCAATTGTTTTTGTGAAGTCCACCTGTGAGAGATTGATGGTTACTTTTAGAGCCATATTTCATTTTTTGCCATATTGTGCAACTTAGGTTCATCATCGCCTTAGCCTTCTTCTCCATCTATATATTGTGGTCGGCTTCCAGCCTACCCGAATTCAGCTATTTGTGTTTTACGTGAAGCGACTACCTACCAGACCTCCACAACACAGTAACTGGGGGACACGACACCCCTTGGTTAGGCTGGTCAGACTTTCTGGCTTATGAGTACTCGTAACGACTGTCAAATTCATGACAATCTTTATTGCGTTGTGCAATTCGGATCGCGCTACCAAAAATAAAGTCGTATGAAGGGGATTTTACTGAGAGGTCTCTAGATAAATAAATTAACAAAAGAGGCTGCCAGTCTTTCAAACCTTATTGGCATCCTTATTTGTCATCATGGAGTTGATTTCGTCAGGGTATAAAGGCATTGCGCCCTTCCAATTGGGATTCTGGACTCGAGCAAACGGTGGGTTGGAATATTGGGATTTAGACTGGGTAGAAACTGATACCTGTGAAATTATAGAAATAAAAAACAAAAACAGAAAAGTTCATTGTTAATACCTACCATTTTTGGTGAAATGCTAAAGAGTCGGTCGTTTAGTCAGAAAAGTGATGTAAGTGGCTTGTTCTAAAAAATAGATAGATTTCTTTGGAAAAGAACAAGCAGGAAACTAAAACTAGCTGCTCTAAAGTTACTAACTAAAATTTTTCGACAGACTTAACGTGGCAATTCAAAAGTTCTGCAGAATTTTTGTTCTTACTTACAGAATCTCTCTTCTTCCTATCCCCAGACTTCTCCATCTCATCATGGTTATCCATATCATCAGTTAACACCTCTTTGAAGTCTTCATAACCAAGAGCCTCTTCTTCCTCGCCAGGTTCCAACTGCATCAGTCTACGCATTTTGGGGTTTTTGTCTTGCTTTTGTACTTTGGGCAGTTTAAAAGCTACATACGGCGCTTTTGTCGGAAGTTTGAAATCTGTGTAAGGCATTTTGGTAGCAGATACTTTGAAATCTGGATTCCTGAAATATGAAATCAATTAGTACTATTTTTCTTCCCACGCGGGAAAAATAATCTTGCAGTTCAGATTTAATGCCGACGTAGTAAAAAATATATTGTTTTGTTTTTTCATGAACGTAGTTGTAAAAAAAATGATAGAGGTGCTCTTGAAGAGAAGTGAAACTCAATATGAAGCGTTAACTAACGCTTCATATTGAGTTTCACTTCTCTTCTTTCTATTTATGTTTAAGTAGTATTGTTCCTATTATAGGGACTAGTAAACACAAAACACTGTCTCATATAATTATTATTAGATAAGGATCCCAATTAATAAGTCAATATACCGGTAATTACTATATATAGATGTGCAACTATAGAAATATAAAAATAACAGTTTTTCAAACCTCAATCAATAAATACTAATATTATAAATGGGAAAGTGTGTCTGTCTGTCTGTCTGTATGTTTGTCTTTCTTTCACGGCAAAACGGAGCGACGAATTGACGTGATTTTTTAAGTGGAGATAGTTGAAGAGATGGAGAGTAACATAGGCTACTTTTTGTTTGTTTCTAACGCGAGCGAAGCCGCGGGCAGAATATATGAGTGCAACAGTGAATTTGTTACAATACAGTATTATATACAGTATTATACTAGACATAGTAATGTACCCGTATATAAAAAGTTATGAAAAAATTGCTAAAATTTTTTGTCTAGTGTGGAACTTAAAGGGGATGTGTGCCGGTATTATTACAGGCACATTAGACACATCTTCTTTTTCTCTGAAATGGCAACCCATCTGTAAAGGTTCTGATATTTCAAATATCTAAAATCGGTGAATTAAATAAATAAATAAATATCCTGGGACAATGCACACACGGTCATCTGATCCCAAACTAAGCAGAGCTTGTACTATAGTAACAAGACAACTGATAAACATACTTATATAATTTATAAATACATACATAATATTATAGATAAATTACACCCAGACACAGAACAAACAATCAGGCTCATCACACAAAGTTTGTCCTGGGTGGGAATCGAACCCACGACCTCCGGCTTAGCAGTCAGGGCCACTCACCACTACACCAACAGGCCCGTCAATTACTACTTTACTTTCTACTACTACTTAACATCAATTGGGCCGTCAGCTTATTTGCCATCCAAAGCCATAAAAAAACTGGTTGAATTGGATCAAAAGGGCCTAAGCTAGATTTGGTTAATAAGCAATACTGGCTCAAGCTAAACACAACAATTCAAAACAACTTACATTATAGTCGAAACACTCAACATAACCTCAAAATCACTAGGACTGGCCGTCACAAGTTTCTTCTTCTCACTGCTAATCATCCTCATTTCATGGTTGAAGAAATCCTTCTCATACTTTGTCGTACACTCAGGTTTCAACAGTTTTAAAACATTAATACTTGCACGACCATTAAAATTCATAGGTTCATCCTTCAGAGCTTTAAATTGAAACTTCGGTTTAGGGATTTGGTCAATCCTAGAATCTGTACTTATGACGTTGACATTATTGTGCGGTTTCGGATGCTTGCAAAGCTTAGTTGGTTTATCATGTTTAAAAAACTCGTCTACACCGAAAGGATCTGACATGATTTCAGGAAGGTTTTTATTTAGAAATTTGTCTAACAGTTCATCTAGTCTCTGTGTGTTCTTGTAAAAAGGATGCATCATTTGTTTCTCATGGGCTGATGAGTCTTTGGGTGCATGTTGGCATTTTTTCACTGGAATTCTTTGTTTTTCCGCAGGCTTATATTGAACTAGTAATTTCTTCTTTTCTATTATAAAGCCAGTCGGTTGTTCCGTTTGGTTGCCGAATCTTTTTAGTCTTGTTTTATTACCAACTTTGTGTAGATCAGTTTCTTTAGTATTTTGAATTTTGTTGAGTGACCTTCGTTGTCTCAGACTGTGGAATCTCTTGGGGTAATGGTAGAGTTTTAATGATCTTCTAGATCTTTCTGGGGACAGGACGATGTCATCCATGTAGGGTGCTGTTTCGGCACGGCTGATTTTTTTGAGTGATTTTATTTGGGCGTCAGTCTGGACTAGTTTCTTGTAGAATTCTGCAAGTTTTAACGTTTTTGAATAGTCTAATAAAATTAACACATTATTTGGGGTTTTGGCAAATTACCATGTTTTAAAAGTAATCTTTATTTACTGAAAATGTTTACGACCTGCGGCATCTTTAAATCCTATTTTCACTAACCCAACTGACTCATAGAGAGTAGTTTTTTTTTATTACATAATTATGGGCTTCTTTTTAGTATTTTGTCCATATCTCGAAAAGGTTTAAAATAATCTGCCTGCATTCAATTCTGAACAAGTTTTGTCACCACATTTTTACCGTATGATTAATATTTAAAGAGCTACAAGAAGTTAAATGGGGTGTCTTATTTAATTCCTGGTAAACTATCTACTATTAGATTAAACTACGAATTATTTCGTCTGATTTCGATAATTTCTCTGGCTAATACAATGTAGATAGGTTGTAGGCAGCATATATGGCACTTTAAAATGTAGCTATTTGGCCAAATTATAATTGTCATAATTTATATTCGAATCTTTTTCACTCGCAATACTTTTTTTTTTGGTGAGTGGGAAATCATCCAATGACTGCTCCCGTCCTGGGTGTGGCGGGAGGGCGTGTCAGACTTTTACTGACTAAAACCCACTCATGTTCGTTCGATTGCCCTTTATGTTCCAGGCTCACGGTAACTATGATAAACATTCCGCAACCCCGGCAGGCGTGGCCCTGTTGGGCCCCTTCCTGTGCTGACTCCTTCTCTTTGAGGCGCGCGTTGTTCAGTTTGGTTGCCGAATCTTTTCAGTCTTGTTTTATTACCAACTTTGTGTAGATCAGTTTCTTTAGTATTTTGAATTTTGTTGAGTGACCTTCGTTGTCTCAGACTGTGGAGTCTCTTAGGGTAATGGTAGAGTTTTAATGACCTTCTAGATCTTTCTGGGGATGGGATAGTATCGTCTATGTAGGGCACTGTTTCGGCACGGCTAATTTTTTTGAGTGATTTTATTTGGGCGTCAGTCTGGACTAGTTTCTTGTAGAATTCTGGAAGTTTTAACGTTTTCTAATAGTAAAATAAAATTAATAATCAACCTTAATCTTTATTTACTGAAAATGTTTACGACCTGCGGCATCTTTAAATCCTATTTTCACTAACCCAACTGACTTATTAGAGAGTAGTTCTTTTCAGTAATTTGTTCATATCTCGAAAACGTTTAAAATAATCTGCCTGCATTCAATAGGGATGACGACAATGACTTTAAATATTAATCATACGGTAAAAATGTGGAGACAAAACTTGTTCAGAATAGGCGAGACGACGAAAAAAAAGTAATTAGTCCGTCATTGAGATTATTAAAAAATTTTGGACACGTATTTTTTCTTTTTTTCTCGTAAACGAAAAATGACGACGATACAGTGCGTTGAAGTTATGCGTGACGTCAAGATCAGATACAATTTTTGCATTACGGTAGCGTCAAAAGCCCCCACTATGCCCCCACTCCAGAACTTTGTTGCTCTTTATCTTTGTATTTTTTTATTATTTTGATGAAGCAAAAAATACGTGTCCCGTATTTTTGGCCGATCTACAAGACGGACTAAACAAAATGCCATTTTTTTATGTTGTCGTCATCCCTATTGTGTGTGTGCGTTAGTGTGCCGTTTTTGAAGATAGAATGTCGTATAAGTAAGCTATCTACACATTTTTACTTATAATAATCATTGAGCTAATGTTTTGTTCTAGATGTCGAAAAAAAAACTCAGTACTTACCACGTAGTTTTTCATTGCTCTGTGTGTCCGTATTCATGTCTGAATAGAGAATGGTCGAGATGTCAAATTCTTGGAACGGATATTTTCGGTTGGTGTCATCCACGGAACTCTGGAAAGATAAATTCTGTATATAAAATCTTCTAAACAAATACGACAGGGTTATCACAGAAAGAATTGAAATTGACATATAATTAAACAATGTTATTTTCTTCTTATATGCACCTGCCATAATTATATTTTATTCTGCACCATCTTTGGTTTACTGGGAGAGAAAGCCTTAGGCATTAAGTACGCCAATGCATTTGTGCATTAAGAATAAATAAATGACATCTTCGAGTTATTTAGACCATTCGAGAAATGCTTGCTTTTTTATGATCTTTGAGTCGTTGGCTTTGTCTCGTCCTCGAATATCAGGGCTCAATATAAGTAACAATATATATATTTGTATATATATTAGTTCCGAATAAACGAGGATGGGTTTTAGTCAATAAAAGTCTACACTCCCTCCCGCTCCACCTAGAGCAGGAGAAGTCATTTAATAATTTCCCATCTTCAAAAAAAAACTGAAATATGACAGAAATAAAACACGCACGAAAATCAATATGTCGTTGTATGCTGGTTCGTCTGAATTCGGTCAACGTCTGACGAAGACAGCTAATAAGTATTTGAGTGTTGCGGAATGTTTATAATAGTTACCGTGACCCTGGAATATAAAGGGCAATCGAAGGAACATGAGTGGGTTTTAGTCAGTAAGAGTCTGACACGCCCTCCCGCCGCACCCAGGACGGGAGCAGTCATTGGATGATTTCCCAATCACCAAAAAAAAAAAAAAAGTATTTGAGTCAATTTGGTACGGTATTTTACACCATCTTCAATTGACGTACTCTTCATGACTGTCAACAAGAAACTCCCCTAGATTTTGTGTGACATTGTCACATTATGACGTCATTAAGTCAGCAACTCAATCAACTCTTTATTAATTTCAAAACAACTACCTAAAAATCCAATTTAACACAGGAAATTGAAAATGAACCAGATTTTCAGGGCTAAAATTAATAGAGGTATTATAAAAACCATAACTAACATTTTTTGGTAAGTGATCTAAAATACCCAATTAAAAAAACCGCCATTCAAAACAACATAACAATCACAAACTACCCACAAACCACCTCACTAATTTATAAGTCAGTCAATTAACCCTTAAAATGCGCTCGCCATTAGCACTCTAAAAGGGGTACTTTGCGATATTAACCCTTAACAATAAATATGTCAGGGTATATTTAAAAGTGCCCAGGTGCTACCCAGGACAGTTTGAGTTACGGTACCGTTTATAAGCGGTCGTAGGGTTAACTGACGTTGTGGCGTGGAGTATTGAGTGGATGGAGTGTTCATTTTTATGAAGCTACCGATTCGTCATGGAAAAACAATTGAAAAGAGCCAAAAATACTTCAAATATACAAATACTAGTTAATATTAACATTTATTACCATTAAACAGAGATCGCGATTACATTGTTATTACTAGCTGTCAGAAACAAGAGAAAAAAAATGTATTCAAATATCTAATATGCCACCTACAGAACTGGTTTGATAATTCATATTTTTTTAAAGCTATGGACAATACAAAGTCATTATGCTAGGTGGCTCGATTAAGGAGTCCGGAGGTGTATATTATTAAGATTATCACTAACACACCTAAAACCGCATGAGACTACTACAACCAAGTCATATTTTAAACTTGTGCTCTAATAGCCAAAATGATTATCATCGCACTGCGCTAACACAGAGAAAAAGCGTTTTTTATAAACTTACAAAATCGTAAGCTATAAATAAGCAATGAATTTATATGGTTTTAAGGGCACCAACTAAACTCAATCACTACATCCCTTGCATAGTTTGTCTGTGGTTTAACCCAAACTCATAAACCATAAAACGTTTAACTGTATGCACTTTTATTTCCTCCATAAAAACACACCTTTCATGTGTGAATCACATACCTAACATTTAAAATACAATCTTGTACCGTGATTATTTAAAAAAAATATTTTTTTTTTATTTCTTATGGGCTTGCTCTTGGTCCCATTCTAGCCCGAGGGCATAGACGGGGCCTACGATGGAGCGAGCTTACCCAAAAGATGCCTATTGCACTCGTTTCTTGAATACTTCCGGGCTATATATGAAATTGGGAACACAGACGTAGGGAATTCCATTTTTTTGCGGTGCGCATTACAAACGATTTTGAGAAGCGCTGCGTGCGGATTTAGGAATATCGACCAACTGACCACAAACAACCCTTACAAAGTTAGTACTTCATTTGTATCTATTCTGTGACTTATTTTAAAAGGCAATTTTCTGTTGCGACAGTTCTGAGTAATTTTTAAATAAGAATAGCAATGTGGTTTTGATTATTTCTTCTGGGTATTACACTCCCTGCCTTTTAGAGTTAATTACAACCTTCACAACCTTCATATTTACAACCTTCTTACTAACAAAAGCTGTGTAAAGTCTGTAAAGTAATACACTTGAAAGCCTTCAGATGTCATTAGATTCACCCTAAATTCATGGTAATTTATTTAAGGCTTGTGTTTAAACACCGCCCAAAAAAGTACCAATTTTACTACCAAAAAAGTTCTAAACGGTTACCAAAATGGATAAATGGTCACCAAATAACGCTTCTTAAAATATTATGAACTAAATCCAATTTGATTTTTAAATGAATTTGACTGAAAACTGAAACTTTATAATGAATCACTAGTAGATCTGGTTGTGGGGTCACAGTTCTAACCTAACCTAACACAATTTGGTGATCATTAATCCATTTTAGTAGCCAAAAAGATTTTTTTGTTGATCATTTAAATTATATCCTTTATTTAATACTGACAATTTGGTATTTTGCATCACCAATAAATGTTAGACACGATTTTATAAAAGGCCACAGTTTTAAGAAAGTATTTAAGTCCTGCAAATCCAGTTCATTTTCAAGTTACTGTCGAATTGAATTCTTAGTTGCTTTGAAATCAATACATAGTTAGTTATACGGGTTGCTAACTTAGTGACGTCATAAGATGACATTGCCATACAAAATCTATGGGAGAATCGTGTTTTGACAGCTCATAAAAAGTACGTCTATTGATCATGGAGTAAAATACCGTAATTGGTATTTTATTTGATACTGACAAATGCTCGCACAGCTCACAAGCTTACTTGACTACTCAAAGATATAAATGAATGACAATCCATACTAATATTATAAATGGGAAAGTGTGTCTGTCTGTCTGTTTGTCTTTCTTTCACGGTAAAACGGAGCGACGTATTGACGTGATTTTTTAAGTGGAGATAGTTGAAGGGATGGAGAGTAACATAGGCTACTTTTTGTCTCTTTCTAACGCGAGCGAAGCCGCGGGCAGAAGCTAGTCGGAAATAAATGGCTTCTAGTGTTTTTCAAGCCATCAAGACTTTACTTATTCGTTGGTATCAAAACGAAAAACTTGTTACATCCGTCCTGCCTACACCACATTGACTAAATAGCGATATGATAACCATTTACGTACAATAGATGAAACTTTGATTTCCGTTTAATGATTTTCGACGAAAACGGGTATTTTACACAATCATTACTTTTTTACTAAATAATTGTTTGATGCCAAATGACATGATTGGGTATTTGGCAAAAAAAAAAATATGTTCTAGTACTGATTCAAAAACAAATCTCACAGTCCCGAAAAAAAATTCTAAAGAAAATGTAAACGAAAACAAAAATAAATCAATTTTTTGTTGTCGTTTACATGAGGTCACACAATCTTAAAGTAACACATTAATTATTTATACACAGGCATATCCTCTATTGCAATCTCTTTTATAGAATTAAGGTTTGCTGGAAGATAACTCAGCTTTGGGTTAAGCTCGCCATTGTACATAACTTATATATTTTTGCTATTTTTTATTGTTTTTTCTTGTGCAATAAAGCATAAAGAATACAGAATTTATTGATAACAGATCGAAAAACTTAATTAATTAAACAAATAGCCTCCCCAAATACAAATTTTCAATAAACAATCATATTTATTTCTCGCCAAGAGACCAGGAAGAAAACACCGAGTCTCAACACACACGAACAATATTTGTAATCAATGAAATTTGTAATTGATTAACATAAAATGAACTGACCCAAAACTTTGTCAAGTTAAGCTTAAAACACACTTGAAATTAACTTGGATAATAACTTGTGTGGATTCTGTTAAGGGGAGTATTGGCGCTGATTCTCTTATTCTCACACTGAATTAAATTTAAGTTAAATGCATCTTTCTCTTTCCATTTCTTAAAGAAAAGGACAGAAGATACATTTTAGTTTAATCCTGTCAAATTAGACAGCGCCAGTCGTATTATTAGTCGCCATGTTTTTAATCACGTCTAAATTATCTATGAAGTGTCTAAATTTGACAGGTCTTAACTTATATTTTATCTTCTGTCCTTTTCTTAACGAAATGGAAAGAGAAAGATGCACTAAACTTAAATTTAGTTAAGTGTGTGAACAAGAGAATCGGCACCATTGTAAGCGCCTTACTAATAATCGCTGCATAAAGTTATGACAGGTTCACACGTCAAAAAATGTATGGTTACACAGGCTTTATTCATGACATAACTTTACACAGTGATTATCAGTAAAGGCAGTATAGGATTAAAATTTGGGTTTACAGAAATACCCATCAAAAAAGTCCATGGTGGGGATTGTTACTTTTTTAGAAACCAACATGTCAATCTAAAAGGAATAAAATAGGGGATAGAAGTTTCAACATATACGCGGGCGTAGCCACGGTCGAGAGCTTATTTTGAAATACATATGCAAAAAGAAGTGACACACAAACGTCCTAAGACGAACATTAAGTCTAGGAGGTATAAATCTGGCTATTACATAGTTAGATTGTAGATGTACCCCCTGAAATACATGTTCCCACCACCACCATTTGTACCCCCTAATACACATGTACCACCTAGTTTCCGGGGGTTGTGTTTTATAAACTACCAAACAATAAAAAAAAAATTTGATGTTTTCTAGTTTTTTTTAATGGTGAGAATCAAAATTACTATTTTTATTTATTTATTACTAGCTTTTACCCGCGGCTTCGCTCGCGTTAAAAAGAGACAAAAAGTAGCCTATGTTACTCTCCATCCCTTCAAAAATCACGTCAATTCGTCGCTCCGTTTTGCCGTGAAAGAAAGACAAACAGACAGACAGACAGACACACTTTCCCATTTATAATATTAGTATGGATGGATATTATTTAAGTTCATAAACATATATTTTCTTAAAATTGCGCTCACATTTTCTATTAACCACTTCACACAACTGCGCGCCTAGTACTTTTGATTGATTTAAGTACTAAGTATCTCAGTATTTTAAATTTCCTCACATTATCACTTCACATTACTGCGCTCCTAGTACTATTGTTCTCTTAAGTTTTCAATCTTCAATTGAATTTAGAATTAATTATAGGGGAAAATGATTCATCTTTTATAATTATGTTCTCGTCGATTTTTCATTATTTTTAAGATGTATTCTGCTATTCGGGGCGGGGACAAATCCAACGAACCAAAAACCATGAAAATTGGTCTAGCCGATCTCGAGTTATAAGTGTTGTAACAAACCCGACTTTGTTTTATATATATAGATTATTTTAAAATAAAACTTCTGCGGAATCGGTCCAGTCGTTCTCAATTTTCGTACATATCGACATATTTTTAGATTCATTTTCATTTACATAGATTTAAAAAAATCAGACGTGGATTAATTTTAATTATATTTATTTTAATTTCCTTCTCAGAAAACGACAACCAAGCTTCCCCTTAACAAATCTCTTATATTAACCGGTCATTAAGAACATGTGACGGGCGCCGAACTAAATCAAGCTCCGTCTCACTCCCTCACCGAAGAACAGAGCGAGAGGGAAGCTAACGAAGTAACATATTGAGTGAGTAAACGTTTTAGGTGGGTGGGGTCACAGTGGTAGCGGGGCGTTAAATAAATAATTGGCTTGGGACAACTTGCACACGACCATCTGATCATAAGCTGGACAGAGCCTGTATTAGATGGTAACAAAACATTCGCTGTTCACATACAAAGTTTTATAATAAACTAGATTTTGCCCGCGACTTCGTTCGCGAGGAATAATAGTTCCCGTTCCCGGAGGTTCCTAGGAGTTTGTCCTGGGTGGGAATCGAACCCATCGTGGAACCCACGATGGGTTCGATTCCCATCCAGTACAAACTTTGTGTGATGAGCATGATAGTTTGTTCTGTGTTTGAGTGTAATTTATCTATAATATGTATGTATTTACAAATTATATAAGTATGTATATCAGTTGTCTGGTTACCATATCACAAGCTCTGCTTAGCTTGGGATCAGATGACCGTGTGAGTTGTCCTAAGATATTTATTTAATCCGTACTGTATAATTTTATAAATGGGAAAGTGTGTCTGTCTGTCTGTCTGTCTGTCTGTTTGTCTTTCTTTCACGGCAAAACGGAGCGATGAATTGACGTGATTTTTTGAGTGGAGATAGTTGAAGGGATGGAGAGTAACATAGGCTACTTTTTGTCTCTTTCTAACGCGAGCGAAGCCGCGGGCAAAAGCTAGTCTGTCAATAAGTTTACCATTTTATATTTACAGATTACAACCGAAAAACAAACAGTGTGACCACACCCCCTGAAATACATTTCCCAATCCTTTCACCATACGACTGTTTCAACTTTGTACAAATTTAAACAAAAACAAACAATAATAATATATGAAATATTATACATTTCTATTCAACTTTACATTTAACGTTTCAACGACCAAGCGACAGCCGGCTGTCGGGCTGCTATTGTTTAGGTATAGGTTTAAACAAAATGAATAAGTTCAACGCACTTTGTTACAATTGATAAGATAAAGAATTGCATTATTATTCGCTTAGATTTAATTATTTCAATTGATTAAAATTTCCACGTGAATGACGTCAGGAAGAAGCGAAGGTGAAATGTCAAATACCAATAATACTATCGACAAAATTAAATCATGACCCATTTCGACGACAAATCGTTTGAAGCTGTCAAAATAATAAGGCCCGAGTCACACCGGAATGGCAGCGGCCGCAAGCGTCGAAACAAACGCGAGGCGCGCGGCCGCGAGCGGCCTCGCGACCGTTTCAAGCGATACTAGTCTCATAATTATGTAGGTAGTTAAAGTTTAAAATTATTTAACACTGAAGGTGCTCGACGCGCCGCTGCCGGCCGCTGCCCTTCCGGTGTGACTCGGGCCTAAGACTAGACGTGTGACATTTTTAATACACGTTTACGCGATTGTCGACCTAATTGTATTTGAATATCTGTAGGAAAATAAGCTTATGGTGGGTCATGATTCCATTTTGTCGATTGTACAATCTTGAAATACAATGCCAATTAGTTTGATTTCTAAGTATCAAATAAAGAGGAGATGCTGACTGACAAACAACGCAGGGCCTAAAAATACTAGACATATATTTTTCGCTTTTCAAATTAATAAAAAATATATATATAAGAAGCGTCAACGTTCCAGAATGCGGGGCTTTTTTTTTTGGGGAGTGGGAAATCATCAAATGACTTCTCCCGTCCTGGGTGCGGCGGGAGGGCGTGTCAGACTTTTACTGACTAAAACCCACTCATGTTCCTTCTTTTGCCCTGTATGTTCCGGGGTCACGGTAACTATATAAACATTCCGCAATGTGACGTCATTTTCCGGTAAGAATTGTACCTAGACGTAACATCACGCGAAACTTCAACGCACTGTACCGTCGTCATTTTTCGTTTAAAAAAAAACACGTGTCTAAAATTTTTTGAAGATCTGACGTATTTATTACTTTACTAACTTCTGCCCGCGACTTCGTCCGCCTGGATTTCTTCCGAATTTTCTTTGCTATAAACCTCACGGAGCCCGAGACCTTTCCAACGAATGCAAAACCGTGGAAATCGGTTCGTGCGTTCTGGAGTTTTAGCCTCAGGAAGGAAACCCCGACTTATTTTTATATAGTAGATTTTTCGTTGTCTCGCCTATTAAGCGTTGAATCGATCACAAATCACCAGACACCCCATTTAGATATTTCATTACCCGTACTTATAGACAACACATAAAGACGTGTACACACAGTCCCACCTGCCTTATAAAGGTGTAATTACACTGCCGTCTTATGAATGGCATATCTATCAGTCCCCTGTAATTATATGAAGCCATAAAATAGAGGCTTACTTGCAAGGGGGAATCAATTTATTTTGTTTAATTATGTTTTCAGGGGTACGGAGTTTCAGGTGGTTTTTTAAAGTTATGAGTTTCAGGTGTAATAGGGATGTTGACTACATCAAAATAATTACATTCTGTTTAGTCTGTCTGTTAGACAGTCCAAAAATACTGGACACATATTTTTTGCTTGATCAAATTAATAACAAAATACAAAGATAAGAGCATCAAAGTTCCGGAGAGGGGGCTTGTGACGTCACTTCTCAGTAAAAATTATACAAAGGCGTGACGTTTCACGAAACTTCAACGCACTGCATTGTCGTCATTTTCTGTTTACGAGAAAAAAGAAAAAATACGTGTCCCTTATTTTTTTATTATCTAACTGACGGACTAATTACTTTTTTTTTGTCGTCTCGCCTATTGTTTGGTCATTTTGAATACCTACTAGCAGTTTTTCGTGGCTTTGTCTGCCCTTTTTCGTACATTTGTAAGTACAGTTTAGTCCTCTACTTTATTAGGTTAGGACTTGAATCTAATAAAAAATCTTTTTTTAGATTGTCTCTACGTCAATAAAAAAGTTAAATATCTAAAAGTTATTTATAAAAAAAACCTCTGTTTTTTTGTTTGTTTTTGTGTTTTTGTTGCTCTCACAGTAAAAACTTTTGAGACGTGCAGTAAGGATGTTTTTGCAAAAAACTTTTCATACACTTTTTGTATGAAAATTACACCATGTGTTTCATGACTATTTTTTTAAAAATCTCATTACGACCATTTTTGAGTAAAACATTTTTTATCTATATAAATTTTTTAATATCTAAAAAAGCTCTGCCGATAGCATGCTAGCTACAACTATGTACAGCCAATCCCTGTTAGATAAAACTAAGACACGCGCTGCTGCTGCAGACGCTGTGAGTCACACTCGCTAGTAGACCTGCAGTAGATCAGCAGCACCTGGCGCTCACAACCTGCAGACGCGCGTGCCTCGCTATGCCCTCCACCCCGCGCCGCTGCTGCAGATGCTGTAAGTCATGAGTGTGACGCGGGGCGGAAGGCTTGGCGGGACATGCATCTAAGTTTTATCCAACAGGGATTGTCTGGACCTAGTTCTAGCCGGGATGATATCGGATAGACCTAGTTTTATCCAACAGCGAATGGCTGGACCTAATTGTAGCCAGCATGATGAAGGCTAGACCTTGTTTTACCCGAAAACAATCGGCTCGTACTAGGTTTAACCAAGAGTAAGTGGCTACACCTAGTTCTAACCGGCTAAAACTAGGTGTAGCCGCACTTCGGGTATTAGCCGTAACATATATAAAAGAAAGTAGTGTTAGTTACACATTTTATAACTCAAGAACGGCAGAACCGATTTAGTTGAAAATTGGTGGGGAGGTAGCTTAGGACCAGGGGGCGGACATAGAATACTTTTTATCTTCTTTTTTTAGTAACCAAAAATCTGACATAACGCGGGTGAAACCGCGGGGGACAGCTAGTTAAACATAAAACAAATCTTCCTCTTGAATCACTAACCAGAAGTTTTCTTTTTATACATAAACTAGCTTCTGCCCGCGGCTTCGCTCGCGTTAGAAAGAGACAAAAAGTAGCCTATGTTACTCTCCATCCCTTCAACTATCTCCACTTAAAAAATCACGTCAATCCGTCTCTCCGTTTTGCCGTGAAAGAAAGACAAACAGATAGACAGACAGACACACTTTCCCATTTATAATATTAGTATGGATAAATACCTATATAAAGATACTACCAAAACAACGAAAAACCTTATAAAAAAACACCCAAACAATAACCTAGACGTACACAGAATATCTAGATTTTTCTCATCAAGATAACAACAAGAAAATTTTTAATCTGCGTGGTGCCTCAGGGATGCTATTGTCCACAACAGACAGACGGACCGGCCCTTTGTTGTTTTTTTATTATATATATGTATATATCTACGTGTGGGTTGTACTGTCCTGGTTTATTTAGCTTGGATACTTGGATAGTGTATTTTTGAGTAAAGGGTTAAAAAGGGGTAGTAATAAAAGCTCCGACAAAAAAAGAAGAATTGTACTTACTCAAAATATTAAATTAACTGCCTAAAATACTAACTTTCCGACTACTATTTTCGGAATTAAAATGACGAAACGACCGAATGAGATACGATACGGAGATTTAGTATTCTATTTGGATATTAGGATTTTTTGTCGGTAATTCATTATAACACTGGTTAATTAGAATATAGTCGGCCACAGATCGCTGGAGATTAATTTGTTTGTCGGAACCATTATTATTTCCCGTTAAAAAGGGATTTAAATCCTTCGAACGCACGTGATTTGAGACACAATAGAAAGACAATAGCAGCCCGACAGCCGGCTGCCGGTTGGTCGTCAAAAGGTTAAGGTGAGATAAAATGTAAATAAAAAAAACCGGCCAAGAGCGTGTCGGGCCACGCTCAATGTAGGGTTCCGTAGTTTCCCGTCCGTCACAATAAGTGTTCCCACTTATAAGTTTAAAAAAAGGCTTTTGTTACGTTGACATACTAATTACACAGAAATTATTTTGTACAACCTTTTTGTTTTTTTTTGTACAAAAACTGTTCTTTCTATCAAGTTCAAAATAATTTTCCTAGAAAGTACTTATAAAGTTCTACTTTCCAGATTTTTTTCATATTTTTTAAACCTACGGGTCAAAAGTTAGAGGGGGGGGGGGGGACGCTTTGATTTTTCCTTTTGGAGTGATTATTTCCGAAATTATTGACATTATCAAAAAATGATTTTAGTATACTCCTATTCATTTTTCAATACCTATCTAACAATATATCACACGACAGGGTTGACATTAAAAAAAAAATCACTTCCCTCTTTACATATAGGGGGGCTACCCTAATAAAACATTTTTTTCCAATTTTTATTTTACCACTTTGTCGGCGTGATTGATATACATATTGGTACCAAATTTCAGCTTTCTAGTGCTAACGGTTACAGAGATTAAGTGAGGACGGACGGACAGACAGACAGACATGGCGAAACTATAAGGGTTCCTAGTTGACTACGGAACCCTAAAAATGTAAGCTGTTTCAATTTTCAAATCTCAATTCTTTGCATTCCACAATGTACAGGCTTAGGTAATAAACATTTGAAAAAAGTAAAAATCATGGACCCTGCTGGACACAAGAAATACATGGGGACCCCATTCTTATTTTGACAGGCCTGTTGGTCTAGTGGTTAGTGACCCTGACTACCAAGCTGGAGGTCGTGGGTTCGATTACCACTCAGGACAAACTTTGTGTGATGAGCATAATTGTTTGTTCTGTATCTGGATGTTATTTATCTATAATATGCATGTATTTAAAAAGTATATAAGTATGTATATCAGTTGTCTTGTTTAGCACAAGCTCTGCTTAGCTTGGGATCAGCTGACCGTGTGTAAGATGTCCCAGGAAAAAATAAAGAATGAATAAAAATCCATACTAATATTATAAATGGGAAAGTGTGTCTGTCTGTTTGTCTTTCTTTCACGGCAAAACGGAGCGACGGATTGACGTGATTTTTTAAGTGGAGATAGTTGAAGGGATGGAGAGTAACATAGGCTACTTTTTGTCTCTTTCTAACGCGAGCGAAGCCGCGGGCAGAAGCTAGTATTTAAAATACATTGCTGTTACATTGTTGTTACGTTTTTAGAATCCAAATCGAATCGAAGGAATTTATAGTAGACTTCTGATTAGTGAGTTTGTTTTTGTCCGATGAATGATTAATTTTATTCCGTTAAATATGTATAACAAAACTTATATTTTACTAGCGTTTGCCCGCGACTTCGTCCGCGTGGAATAATAGTTCCCGTTCCCTGGGGATTTCCGGGATGAAAAATATCCTATGTCCTTTCTCGGGTCCCAGACTATATCTGTACCAAATTTCATTTAAATCGGTTCAGTGGTTTAGGCGTGAAGAAGAGACAGACAGACAGAGTTACTTTCGCATTTATAATATTAAGTACGGATTTCATAAATATCATTGAAAACACCACAACCTCACTAAAAATCACTTCTAGAAACGTTCACATAAAAAACCTAGCAATTTAGCCAAAAAAGAGCTTGAGTTCACCTCATCAGGGACCAATAAACGTCTGCAATATTTGTAGTAAACGGGCGAACCGTGGACACAACAATAGCGCAACATCAGACTATCATTACGACCCGCACAAAGGGGCTGGCCAGGTATAAAAAATGTCGTCCGTTGAGTTCAACTTGTATTCGCGACAATATACCTCGGTCTGGGAGGTAGTGTGGGTTTTAGTTACGTTAGCTGAGAAGAGCCACGTTTAATACGTTTTAATTATTTATTTTCTAATCGTCCCTGACGTATCTTTTTCTGTTTAATGATTGATTTCACTAAAACGTGTCGTGATGGCCCAGTGGATAAGGCGCCCGCCTCTCGTGTAAGAGGTTGTGGGTTCGAATCCGGGCAAGTATCAATGTGACTTTTTCAATTCATATGTACTTTCTAAAGTTTATCTTAGACATCACTGACATCCCGTGCCTCGGAAAGCACGTAAAGCCGTTGGTCCCGGTTGTCATTCGTAAAACTTTGACAGTCGTTACTGGTTAGCACGCTGTCCCCGTTAATATAGTTGAATAAAATAGGTAAAAATTATTGCCCACAGTCCCCGTTTTTTCTTTTCCCAACAAACAAAGTGTAAGTATGGAACATTGGTAGATTAGCCTTGGGACCCGGTAGATTAATATAAAGGATTTTGACCATGTTTTCAAGTAAGATTTTTTATTTAATGAAATGTCCCACAGAGTTACAGGACTTTATTTTTCAATTAAAGATTGAAAACTTAAGAGAACAAAAGTACTAGGCGAGCAGTAACGTGAAGTAGTCATGAGCGAAAAGTTAAAATATGTGGTGGATCACGTTTTCTATTTACCACATCACGTTACTGCGCGCCTAGTACTTTTAATTGAATTAAGTAGTCAAGTGTGAAAATTAAAAATTACTGTGAATTTGAAGTTTAGTTTTGTATATACATTAACCGAATGTACGTTACGGGGACAACGAGAAATAAATTTGATCACGTCTCGCTGTCCCCGTGACGGGGATATGGCACACGGGGACAACAGGAACAAACCCCATGACCAGTCTAACCAAGAGGTATCGTGTCGCCCAGTTACTGGGTTGTGGAGGTCAGGTAGGCAGTCGCTCCACGTAAAACACCGGTATCGAGCTGAATCCGGTTAGGCTGGCAGCCGACCCCAACACGATTGGGAAAAGTCTAGGGAGATGATGATTGATTTCACTAAAAATAACGAAAAAGAAAAGGTATTTTTTTGCAAAAGTGAATAAGATAAATTATGGACAGTTCATAAAGATGAATGTTTGAAAAATGCTCCCTAATTGGTCCTTTTGTTATCGAGTTTAACGCTTAGCGACTCATTTACAAATCCGTTTTTATTTATATTATAGACTAGCTGACCCCGCGAACTTTGTTTCGCCCTATAGGCAACAAATGATCACATTTATTACTTTTTAAATTAGAATAATTTTAAAAAATTGACTAATAAAATTCAGTGATACTTTATTTGCTATTTATTTTTTTGCATGGATTGCACTTTTCAGTGTAGCATCCTTATTTTTATCAAATGACGTCTCCCGTCCTGGGTGCGGCGGGAGGGCGTGTCAGACTTTTACTGACTAAAACCCACTCATGTTCCTTCGGTTGCCCTTTAAGGTCATAGCTCATTACAGCCACCCGGCAGCCACTCCGCACCGACTCGCCTCCTGCGGCTAGTATTCTTTATATAGACTTGTATGGGCATGCGCTCACTATATCAACTCCGTACCGTCACCGGATCGCCTCGGTTATAAGGCGAGTCGGTGCGGAGTGGCTGCCAGGTGGCTGTAATGAGCTATGACCTTAAAGGGCAACCGAAGGAACATGGGTGGGTTTTAGTCAGTAAAAGTCTGACACGCCCTCGCCGCACCCAGTACGGGAGACGTCGCGAATGCAGGACGGATTGGAAATTGAAGTCGTTTAAAATCGAATGGTATGTCGGTTGGGATCATGGGGATTCTCGAAATGAGAACTTCCTCACCTTTGAATTTTCCTGTATTGTGGCGTAAATCAAATAGTTCATTAATTTACTTACCACCAATCGTGTTCCGTTGCACAGTTTTGGTTGGTTTAAGTTTCGAAGCATGATTACTACGGAACCAATCTTTAGTTGTTGATTGTGCGGTGGTAAGCCAGGCACATCCAAGGAGTTTAATAATTGAATTGGATAGTTGGAGGGTAAGAATGCATTTTGTCATTATTTCTGAACGCATGTCAACCATTACTTATAGTATTTGACAGGATGGACAACAAATGTTTGACAGGTACGAAACAAAGTAACATTAAGGGAAAATGATTCATCTTTTATAATTATGTTCTCGTCGAGTTTTCATTATTTTTAAGATGTATTCTGCTATTCGGGGCGAGGACAAATCCAACGAACCAAAAACCATGAAAATTGGTCTAGCCGATCTCGAGTTATAAGTGTTGATACAAACCCGACTTTGTTTTATATATATATATATAATTATATATATAATATATATATATATATAGATATATAGATTATTAGCATCTGTACGTATAATTATGTACTTAGAAATGCAGCCATTGTCACGGCAAACGACTGAACAGTTAATTTTTGCTCAATTTTCAATACTTTGTAAAAGATTTTTACGGTACGTAAAATTAAGAAAATGTCTTAAAATATGGGAAATTTTCTGAAAATATATCTTAAATGACCAAGCGACATTTCGGCTTAACCTTTCGACGACCAAGCGACAGCCAGCAGTCGGGCTGCTATTGTCTATATCTATTATGTCTAAAATAACTCGTATTCAAAGGATTAATTGTCAAAGACGCAAATGACATTGCCACGCAAACACAATTGTTCTCAACGACTAAAGAATAATTCGAAACCCATAAAAACCTAACCAACAACCACATAACGTAACAAACACCCACCCTAGCTCCTAAACTCCGACATTACGACAAAATCAAAAAAATAAACACTGCCACAGTCGTTTCGCGTGCACCAGACTGCCATTTATTGTTGCACCTTTAAAACGTTTGTATTACTGCTAAAAACGTGTTTTTACAAAAATGTGGGTAGTCGGAAATTTTCAAGTTTGATAAGGTATATGGGACTTAATGAAGTAATGACAGAGGCTGTCACATATCTATCTATATATATTTACTAGCTTTTGCCCGCGACTTCGTCCGCGTGGAATAATAGTTCCCGTTCCCGAGGGATTTCCGGGATGAAAACTATCCTATGTCCTTTCTCGGGTCCCAGACTATATCTGTACCAAATTTCTTTCAAATCGGTTCAGTGGTTTAGACGTGAAGAAGAGACAGACAGACAGACAGACAGACAGAAAGACAGACAGACAGAGTTACTTTCGCATTTATAATATTAGTACGGATAAGAAAGTCGTGTTAGTTACACATTTTATAACTCAAGAACGGCAGAACCGATTTGGCTAAAATTTGGTAGGGAGGTAGCTTAAGAACAGGGGACGGACATAGAATACTTTTTATCTTCTTTTTTTAGTAACCAAAAATTTGATATAACGCGGGTGAAACTGCGGGAGACAGCTAGTCCATACTTTTATAGATACAGACAGACACACTTTCCCATTTATAATAAATGGGAAAGTGTGTCTGTCTGTATGTTTATCTTTCTTTCACGGCAAAACGGAGCGACGAATTGACGTGATTTTTAAGTGGAGATAGTTGAAGAGATGGAGAGTGTCATAGGCTACTTTTTGTATTTTTCTAACGCGAGCGAAGCCGCGGGCAAAAGCTAGTTAGAAATATTTCGCAACCCAGAGTTATGCTCTTAGTACTTTATTTTGTGTTTTTTTTTTTATACTGAGTCAGCTAGCTATTCTAATAATAAGAAACATACGAAACTAACTCAGAGGTCAGTCTCTTTTGAAGTCAAACAATGTAATATTAAGTGGTCAGTACAAATAGTAAAACATAAAATTTAATGCGTGACAGATTTTAGATTTTATTTTGTTCATGAAAAAGACGATTTCAAAGTTCGTTTTCATAGCATAACCTTTCGACGACCAAGTGACATTCGGCTGTCGGGCTGCTATTGTACTTCTAGCGTGTGTCGAATCACGTGCATTTGAAGGATTAATGGCTTAAAGAAGTAAATAAAAATAAAATAATTCAAGTTTTAGCGACCGAAACCAATAACTTCTTACACCAACTTCCAATAAACAACTAAAAACTCAACCACACCATACATTCCCAATCCCACCTCCTCAGAGAAAATAAATCTAAATAAAAAAAAAGTATCGTCTAGCGACCACAAATCATTTAAGGCCTCATCCACACGGGACGCGATGTCTTAAGGTGTCGCGGCCGAGCATGATTTGTAGCTGCCCTTAAAGATACATGGTGTTCAGTTTGAAAAGTTTTCTTATTAGGAGGGACGTGATTTAATTTTGTTTTGGATGTTGCAAGCTGTGGCTTTGTGTAAAATGCATTGGATGGCTGAGACGTATTTTTACCCTAGAGATATAGATAAAAGACGAAAAAATTCTAGACAGAGGTATAAAATTTTAGTAAACTACTAGCTTCTGCCCGCGACTTCGTCCGCGTGGATTTTTCCTGAAATTTCTTTGCTATAAACCTCACGGAGCCCGAGACCTTTCCAACGAATGCAAAACCGTGGAAATCGGTTCGTGCGTTCTGGAGTTATAGCGTCAGGAAGGAAAACCCGACTTATTTTTATAGTAGATAATGATATAGCTTTCGTCTTTTTTTGGGGAGTGATAAATCATCAAATGACTGCTCCCGTCCTGGGTGCGGCGGGAGGACGTGTCAGACTTTTACTGACTAAAACCCACTCATGTTCCTTCGGTTGCCCTTTATGTTCCGGGGTCACGGTAACCATTATAAACATTCCGCAACAACTAGCTTGTATCTTTCGGCCGCGTGAATGTCGATACTTCCATCCCCTATTTTAGCCCTTTAGGGTTGGAAATGTTGGAATTTCTAAAAATCCTTTCTTAGTGGCTACCTACTCTTCACAAAGAACACACCCTGCAAGTTTCATGTCTCTAGGAGCAGCGGTTTGGGCTGTGCGTTGATATAACAACAGTCATTCAATCAGTCAGTTAGTTTACCATTTTTGCTTACTGCCGTTTTATTGTGTCTCGAATGACGTGTGTTCGAATGATTAATAATGATTTCATCAATGAATAGTGATTTATGAGAAAGGTTTAATATCCGAACTAATATTATAAATGCGAAAGTAACTCTGTCTGTCTTCCGGGGTTGCGGAATGTTTATAATAGTTACCGTGACCCTGGAACATAAAGGGCAATCGAAGGAACATGAGTGGGTTTTAGTCAGTAAGAGTCTGACACGCCCTCCCGCCGCACCCAGGACGGGAGCAGTCATTGGATGATTTCCCACTCACCAAAAAAAAAAAAACTGTCTGTCTTTCTGTCTGTCTGCCTGTCTTTTCTTCACGCCTAAACCACTGAACCGATTTGAATGAAATTTAATACAGATATAGTCTGGGACCCGAGAAAGGACATAGGATAGTTTTCATCCCGGAAATCCCCCGGGAGTCGGGAACGGGAACTATTATTCCACGCAGACGAAGTCGTGGGCAAAAGCTACTTTATAAATACATACATATTAAAGATAAATGACACCCAGACACAAAACAAACAATCATGCTCATCACACAAAGTTTGTCCTGGGTAGGAATCGAACCCACGACCTCCGGCTTAGCAGTCAGGGTATATCATAGGCAAAGTCGGGATTTTCATCCATACTAATATTATAAATGGGAAAGTGTGTCTGTCTGTCTGTCTGTTTGTCTTTCTTTCACGGCAAAACGGAGCGACGGATTGACGTGATGTTTTAAGTGGAGATAGTTGAAGGGATGGAAAGTAACATAGGCTACTTTTTGTCTCTTTTTAACGCGAGCGAAGCCGCGGGCAGAAGCTAGTTAATTTATAATACCTAGCTAGTTAAATTAAACACATCCTGTATTCTTTTAAGACGTCTACCAATTGACTCGTTTCTGCCTCGAAGCATAATGTACCAATATTTATTGCACATAAGAGGGTAGCTTTCAATCTACTAGCTTACTCAATTCTACCCTCATTTTTTACTACACCCTTTTCTTTTACAAAATAAAGTCCAATTTCGCGTGGCAAAAACTGGCGAGAAAGACAACATGATTTTGAACTTTAAGGGAGAATGTCCAAGGTTGATTTTAAATGGGTTTTTATGGTAAAATGAAATGTTAAATTTGTAGTATTTATCCATGGGATTGTATAGTGAATTTTGCATAGATTCTTGTGAGTTTAAAATATGTATCCCAGGGTGTTTTGTGCCGTATGATACTTTTTGGTTTATAAGTGTTTTTAGAGGTACGACTTTAGTGAATTATGGGTTTCTATACATTTAGGGTTCCGTATCTACTGCCAGGGTGGCGAAATTTGTTGGTAGAAGTCACCTTGGCCTTGGAACGCTACGGGAAACGAAAAACGTAACGTAAATTGAAGTTCAGCGCATTTTTCTCTTTCCATTTCATTAAGAAAAGGACAGAAGATAAAATAATAGTTTTAAGTCCTGTCAAATTAAGACACTCCATAGATAATTTAGACGCGATTAAAAACTTGGCGACAAAAAATACGTCAATTTTCTTCAGGCGCTGTCTAATTTGACAGGACGACTGAAAGAATGTATCTTCTGTCCTTTTCTAAATGAAATGGAAAGAGAAAGATGCACACACAAGAAAATCAGCACCTCTGCCGCTCCGCCTCAAATGGAAAGAGTGATTTGATGATTGCCATTTAGCACATTCTTTTGATGCAACTTCACTTGGTTTATTTGGCTAAATATTTGCGTTATTTATGTAATGAAGAAAAAAAAACCCAAACATAAAAAATATAGTGACATCACAAAAAAATAAATAATGGTTTAACAATATTAGAAATAGTCATATTAGGCCCTTCCAGAATACCAGCGCTGCGACTCTCTGACGCAGCTCCATGCTGAGGTAGGAGCCTTTTTTGGCCTCGCACCGGCTTTATATAAGCTTTGTTCGTTTATTGTTATTGTTTTTAATTGTGTGTCTGTGTGTGTCCAGGTTGAATGTGTTTTCTTTCTTCACTACATAGTATAAAAAAACTTTTTCCAAAAAAAAGATAACCGACTTCAAAAACGAAAAGCTCAAAAATAACTATTTCGGAAGTCGGTGGCTTCTCTTCTGCCGGTCGAATTGTATTGCCTTGCCACCGACTTCCGAAATAGTTATTTTTGAGCTTTTCGTTTTTGAAGTCGGTTATCTTTTTTTTGGAAAAAGTTTTTTATTTTTTACTTTTTAGTTAGAGTCCCAACTACGTTTTAGAGTAACTTTCAAAAAAAATTTACGTTTTTCTATAAAAAAATTGAAGAGTTCCCTCGATTTCGGCATGATACCATCATCAGATCTTGGACCTGATGACAATGGGACCATTTGGGAAGTCTACCCTTTCAAACAAAAAAAGAATTGTTCAAATCGGTTGGCAAACAAAGGAGATATGCGCGAACAAACATAAAAAAAAAAAAAACATACAAACATTCGAATTGAGAACCTCCTCCTTTTTTTAGAAGTCGGTTAAAAACCAAGTCGCTATCCGCCGTCTGTCCCTATGTATTGCTTAGATCTTTAAAACTTCGCAACGGATTTTGATGCGGTTTTTTATAACGCGGTGTCCTGCGTGAGCGACGAACGCGACGCGACGCGACGCTGCGAACGCGACGAACGCGATCAACTCAACGGCATGCCCTACATGCGGCCTATATGACAGTCTGCGGCGAGACGCGACGTAATGCGCACTTGTTTTGAGGGCGACCAGATGCGACATCACGAACTTTCAAGCAAAATTGTACTGTACTTCTTCATGATTCCAGAAGTAATGACCAAAATCACGTAGGACATTTGTCGCGTATAGCATCGCGTCGCATTACGTCGCGTCGTGTTGCGTCGCGTCGCGTTCGTCGCTCACGCAGGACACCGCGTAAGAGTGATTCTTAAGGAAGGTTTATATGTATAATACATGCATACTATAGTAGAGAAAAGCAGGGATTTTTAAAGATTTGTAATACCCGTGCGAAGCTGGGGCGGGTCGCTTATTCTAAATATTACATGAACAGCACAATCAACAGGTTTGTACAGAACCCTCGATGGACGCGTCCGTCTCACACTTGGCCGGTTTTTCTCCCGGAAACCTGTGGTTTGTCGCAGAGTAAACACGACTACAAAAAGGTTTCTTATTCTTAGATTGTCTCATGGGTGTCGTGAATAACGATTAAATTAAGGGATGTTTTAATGTATAGTACTATAATTTTGGGTTTTAAAGTATTCAAATTAATTGCTACTCTTGATGGACCAAAGCCCGCCTCTCGTAAATTAATTGTAGACTTACATAATGAAGTAAAACGTGATATGCCATACAAAATCTATGTGAGAATTTCGTTTTGACAGCTCATGAAACGTCAATTAATGATGGTGTAAAATACCGTATTGTTTCAGGTACCTAGTAAGTACGCGTCATGTTCGTGAACGGGCGCTGTCAGTTGAGATTGGTCATCTCTTAACTGCCATGACTTTTTACTTTTTATTTTAATTTTGTATTTGTTTATTATTTTGTTACATACACATTGTTTTCACATGTAGAAGCAACAAAAAGAAAATGTAACCAAGAAGTTTGTAAAACATGATATTTTTAAAAAGAGTGTCCGTGGAGTTTCTTGCTTGTTCTTCTCCATAGAGATCTACGTTTTGGAACAGGCAATTAGCGTCACTTTTCTGACTAATCGACCGACTCTTTGACAATTCATAAGTACCTGTAAATGGTGTAAGTGAAATAAATGCTTTGAATTTTTATTTTATTTTTTTTTACTATTGATTGGTTAAGATTGTGTAGAATCATTAGGCTGGAAGCCAACCCGAAGCGTTTTTTAAATCTTATAAAACTCTACGCTACTACCAGAAACCGCACCTAGGATGCCCTTCATTCCCCTTTTTCCAACAAAAAAACCGCAGGACATCGAAAACTGCAGACACAACATCAAAATGCAGTCCAGTCAACCACCACAAAGAGCTAGGTAATATTTTAAAGGCTTCAAAATGGTGGCTACAGGGGTGGTAGATATGTCGCAGTCATATGGTTGAATCAGCTATTTGATTGTATGACTAGCGCGTTCATTAAATAGCAACATTTAATTGAATGACTAGGCCGAAAGCTGATTAAACAAGCGTCACTCAACGTCCAACTAGATAGCTGATTGAAGCATAGCCCTTTGAACAGAGCGGACGTAATATCAGTCAGGTGATTGTAATTTAGTTCATTTTTTTTCCACTGCGGCGTTAGTAGTCACCAAAACAAATATGGCGTAAAATAGCTCGCGCAGATAGCACTGTTTTGATATTATTTTTATTAAATTTACTTTAAAGTGACTTTATTCTTGATAAAATAGTGTGACAGCATGGATTTACCTATTGATACGCCACCGCTGGCTAGTTTTAAAGTTTTTTTTTTAATTAAAATCATAATAAAGTGTGTCATGTCATGTCCTCATTTTTGTTATGTAAAGGAAGTTAAGTTTTTAAGTTGCGAACTTATGGTCACCCTAAACAAACATTACAACGTCGACTATATCCTATTAAACGACAATGCTAAATGACGTTCAGTCAAGTCGTTGAACGTTACATTAAACAACTTGACGAGTTGTCGTTTAGTCATTCAATTAAAATTAAATGTTGTCATTCAATGAACGCGCTAGTCATACAATCAAATAGCTGATTTAACCAGATGACTGCGACAGATATAACACAGACTACGATCATATTGCACGGTAACTTATTTAGAGCCTAGACACTATACTAGACCAGAAAACCGAACCTAGAACCTCACTTTTAGACGCACCTTCGAACACACGTGATTTGAGACACCATAGAAAGACAATAGCAGAGCGACAGCCGGCTGTCGCTTGGTCGTTGAAGGGTTAAATAAATGAGCCAATATTTACTATGATTCTTTCGCATAAGTTTTATATTATGGTTGCGTAGCTTTAACACGTCTTGTCTTTAAACTTTGAACACACTTAATTCGAGACACAGCATAATTTCGGCGGCCAAGCGACAGCCGGCTGTCCCTTGGTCGTAAAAAAGTTAATAGACACAATAAATAATTATACTATTGCCCACATTGGCACTTTCAAAAGTTTATCACACACATCGGTGTATCGTAGGAAACCTGGACTTAAAATGAATGTAACTCCGAAATAGCCAAACCGTCTTGACCTTACGTGGTGATCAATGCTCGTGCTTTCTCTATACGAGAAGAGGCTTGCCCTACAGCGAGACAGTAACCCTAGTATTTATTATTGCCCGCAAAAATTGTAATTTCTGTTTCCCCCCTAACAACTCAATACAAAAACCACAGGACATCGAAAACTGCAGACACAACATCAAAATGCAGTCCAGTCAACCACCACAAAGGGCTAGGTAATATTTTAAAGGCTTCAAATGAGTCTGGCGACTAATACATCACGCAGACAAAGCAAGGGGGGTGGCAGATATAATACAGACTACAATGATCTGTGCCGGGAGGAAAAACAATGAGACGTTCGGTGTAGTGGGCGTGGGGAGAGTTGGCGTGAAGTGGTATTTAATCTTTTGATGACCAAGCGACAGCTGGCTGACGCGCTGTTATTGTCTTTCTATTGTGTCTCGAATCACGTGTGTTCGAAGTTTCATCATAATATCCTTAATTAAAAATAGTCCCCTACCACGATTGTCTCTCTATTCGCGATGAACTAAAATCGTTATTTGATTGTGTACACAATCAATCAAATCAAGTACACCACGAAATTATTGATATAACGGTTTTTATAACAATGGCATTTGATTTTTTTCTTTATAAAAGAAAGTTTTTTTATCTAATATAAGAAGACTAGCGACACGCCCCAAATATACTTAAACCTTCCTTTTTAATCAAAATCACCATCTATTAAAAAAACCAGTAACAAAATTTATTGCGAAGTTTTTAAGATCTAATCATACAAAGAAACAAACAGAGGAAAGTGACGTTGTTAAATACTATGTAGTGAAAAAAATGTTAATTTCCTTTAGGCTATTAAAAAGGTTTTTTTGAACGTCATTAACTATTATAATATATTAAAAATTGTGTGTACGTAATACGCTGATTTTCAAATAAAAAAATAACCAAGTTAGAAATGTAGTAACTTAGAAAAAAAATACTACACCACAACGGCCAACACGGTACACACATACTACACAAACCCCGGTCGCCGCCCGTAACTAAGGGGTAGATATTACAACCACTGTTTGTCGAAGGGATACCTATAGCGATTTCTAGGTCAGCCTTATAATATGATACATGATCATGTAATATTATATCAAGGGGACGTACCCTAAAGTGACCTGATTTTGATTCATTGTATTTCAATAGTAAGTTTAATAATGGCGCCGATTCTCTTATTCACAAACTAACGTAAATTTAAGCTAAGTGCATCTTTCTCTTTCCATTTAATTAAGATAAAATAGGTATTAGTTAAGTCCTGTCAAATTTAGACACTCCATAGATAATTTAGACATGATTTACAAACATGGCGTCTAAATATACGTCAATTTGCTTAAGACGCTGTCTAATTTGACAGGATTAAACTAAAATGTATCTTCTGTCTTTTTCTTTAAGAAATGTACAGAAAAAGATGCATTCAACTTCAATTTAGTTACGTTTGTGAACAAGAGAATCAGCACCAATGACTTATTATTGTTAAGATTTATAGTTTTTACTCGACTGCCGTAAGGAGGGTTATACGACTACCGGCCACCGTAGGCGCGGTTCTGCGGATGGCGAGCGATGGGTAGCTCGCCGCCCGGCTAGGACCAGGACCGCGTCGACGCCGCGTTTTGTTCCACGCGCGCCTCAAAGAGAAGGAGTCAGCACAGGAAGGGGCCCAACAGGGCCAATGCCTGCCGGGGTTGCGGAATGTTATGTTTATAACAGTTACCGTGACCCTGGAACATAAAGGGCAATCGAAGGAACATGAGTGGGTTTTAGTCAGTAAGAGTCTGACACGCCCTCCCGCCGCACCCAGGACGGGAGCAGTCATTGGATGACTTCCCACTTACCAAAAAAAAAAAACTATCTCCAATTATTAAAAAGTCACTTAAATCCGTCGGTAGGTACGTTTTGCCGTAGAAGGCGGATAAACAGACAGACAACCACACACATTTATAATATTAAATTATAAAGTATGAATGTAAAATGTCAACAATAAACACAATTCTTTGAAATACCAACCAAACAATATCTCAACGTCGCATAAAAAAGATACCAACACTAAAAAAAACACTGATTGAAAGAAATGTTCCCCAAAACTGCCATGAAATGCCTCTTATTTATTAACTGGCAACACTGTAGGGAGGAGGTGTTGCTATTGAGAATAATGGCCGGCTTCAGAGGTTTTAGACGGTTCTCTTTGGTGACCGATTAATCTGTTTTTTTGGTTGTTTTTCGATGTTTGTGTTTAAGAGTTAAGACTGGGACTGCTTTTGTTTTTAACCGACTTCTAAAAAAAGGAGCAGGTTCTCAATTCGGATGTTTGTATGTTTTTTTTTTAATGTTTGTTCGCGCATATCTTCGTCGTTTGCCAACCGATTTGAACAATTCTTTTTTTGTTTGAAAGGGTAGACTTCCCAAATGGTCCCATTGTCATCAGGTCCAGGATCTAATGATGGTATCATGCCGAAATCGAGGGAACTCCTCAATTTTTATAGATAAACGTACGTTTTTTTTAAATTTACTCTAAAACGTAGTTAAACTAAAAAGTACAAAATAAAAAACTTATTCCAAAAAAAACCGGCCAAGTGCGAGTCGGACTCGCTCATGAAGGGTTCCGTTCCGATATACGTATGACGATACGTATGACGATATACGTATGACGTATTTTATGACGTATTAAAAAAAGCTATTAACTAGATCTCGTTCAAACCAATTTTCGGTGGAAGTTTACATGGTAATATACATCATTATTTATTTTTTTTATTTATCATACTCTTATTTTGGAAGTTACAGGGGGGGGGGCAACATTTTACAACTTTGAAAGTGTCTCTCGCGCAAACTATTCAGTTTAGAGGAAAATGATGTTAGAAACCTCAATATCATTTTTGAAGACCTATCCATAGATACCCCACACATATGGGTATGTAAAAAAAATTTTTGAGTTTAAGTTCTATGTATGGGGACCCCCAAATTTTTTTATTTATTTTCTATTTTTGTATCAGAATCTTAATGCGGTTCACAGAATACATCCACTCAGCAAGTTTCACAGTATAGCTCTTATAGTTTCGGAAAAAAATGGCTGTGACATACGGACGGACAGACAGACAGACAGACATGACAAATCTTAAGGGTTCCGTTTTTGCCATTTGGCTACAGAACCCTAAAAAGATAACCGACTTTAAAAACTAAAAGCTCAAAAATAACTATTTCGGAAGTCGGTGGCAAGGCAACACAATTCGACCGGCAGAAGAGAAGCCACCGACTTCCGAAATAGTTATATTTGAGCTTTTAGTTTTTGAAGTTGGTAACTGTATTGAAAATGTTTTTTTTTAATTTATGGTCATTAGTTTATAAATATTTTGTAACTTAATAAAATAATTAGTTTATTTTGTTTTAAAATGCTACTAAACATAATATATTGGAGGACGTAAATAAAAATAAGTAAATTATTCACTCACCAGTTCACGAAAACTCGGTCCAAATTCTGTAAAAGGAAAATGTGTTAAACAATAAAAATAAATAAATCTATCTATTTTATAAAGGTAATATTTGCTTATAATATTATAGCCAACCGAGCTTACCATAGTACGATTTTTAATTCGAGTCAGAAAAATGACAAGTTCATCTGTCACTGATACCAAAAAGGGTGACCCGCTACAATAGTGATGTTCCGCAATCGATAGACTTAGACATTTAGTCATGCTTTATTTTATTTGGTATCAACGCGTTTTTTTTATTGTAAATCCATACTAATACTAATATTATAAATGCGAAAGTAACTCTGTCTGTCTGTCTGTCTGTCTTTCTGTCTGTCTGTCTTTCTGTCTGTCTGTCTTTCTGTCTGTCTGTCTCTTCTTCACGCCTAAACTACTGAACCGATTTGAATGAAATTTGGTACAGATGTAGTCTGGGACCCGAGAAAGGACATAGGATAGTTTTCATCCCGGAAATCCCCCGGGAACGGGAACTATTATTCCACGCGGACGAAGTCGCGGGCAAAAGCTAGTATTAAATACATAACGTATTAAATAATGCGATTTTAGAAATATGGACCTTTCCAAACACAAATAATTTAACAGTGTTTTATGTAATATTAAAATTATCTACCGTGTATGTCTTCTATTTAATTAACGTAAATTACATGTAATATTTTTTTTTATAATTAAAGGCAATTTGATATTGAATAAATAAATATTCTCGACTAAGATTAATTGTAAAAACTCGATTGTACCACATCACTATTTTTTTGAGACTAAAAACCTGCAACACTGGAAATGAAATTTTTCTGACTCGAATTAAAATCTTACTATAATATTAAAGGGATGATTGTCATCCCTTTTATATTAGTAAAAAGCTCGGTTCCAAATATCATGAAATATTTTAACTTGTTTAATAAATATTTATTTAAAATTTTTTTCGTAAACTCTTCCTATACTAGCTTTTGCCCGCGGCTTCGCTCGCGTTAAAAAGAGACAAAAAGTAGCCTATGTTACTCTCCATCCCTTCAACTATCTCTACTTAAAAATCACTTCAATTCGACGCTCCGCTTTGCCGTGAAAGAAAGACAAACATACAGACAGACAGACAGACACACTTTCCCATTTATAATATTAGTAAGGATATATAAAATTCTCGTGTCACAATGTTAGTTACCTTACTCCTCCAAAACGGCTTTACCGATTTTTACCAAATTTTATATGCATATTCAGTAGGTCTGAGAATCGGCTACTATCTATTTTTCATACCTCTAAGTGATAAGGGTTGTTCACCCTTAACATTTTTAACGCGGGTGAAACCGCGGGAGGCAGCTAGTATAAGTTGTTTAAAAATAGACTATTATAACTCCAGAAAAAAATAAGATGGAATATTTTAGTACAAACAAACAGACATACCTATTCCAGGCACTCCAGGGTTCCCAGCGTGTCCAGGCAAAAGATCTTCATAGCCTTTGCTGTGAACAGAAAAAGATTTAAAGCACCTAGTCCTAAAAATATAAATTAGAGGTAAGTACTATCGACAAAATTGAATCATGACCCATTTCGACGACAAATCGTTTGAAGCTGTCAAAATAATAAGACTAGACGTGTGACATTTTTAATACATGTTTACGCGATTGTCGATCTAATTGTATTTCAATGTCTGTAGGAAAATAAGCTTATGATGGGTCATGATTCCATTTTGTCGATTGTACAATATAACTTGGACAAATAAAAAAAAACAACTTTTTATTCTCACCGTTCAAAATTAATTAATTTAACTTTATATTAGCAAGTTCTGACCGTACAAAATAAACTACTTAAAGGAGTATCGTCCGAAACACCAAAAAACATAATTAAGCCAATAGGGATGACGACAACATAAAAAAAATGGCATTCTGTTTAGTCCGTCTTGTAGATCGGCCAAAAATACGGGACACGTATTTTTTGCTTCATCAAAATAATAAACAAATACAAAGATAAAGAGCAACAAAGTTCTGGAGTGGGGGCATAGTGGGGGCTTTTGACGCCACCGTAATGCAAAAATTGTATCTGATCCTGACGTCACGCACAACTTCAACGCACTGTATCGTCGTAATTTTTCGTTTACGAGAAAAAAGGAAAAATACGTGTCCAAAATTTTTTAATAATCTCAATGACGAACTAATTATTTTTTTTTTCGTCGTCTCGCCTATTGCACTTACTTATCACTCTTCTCAAACTCATTAATTCCAAGATCCTCCATTTTTTTACTGCTCAGCATATCAATCTTTCTCTTTAACCGCTCACTGTCAGCGACTCCACACTCCTTACAAGTCCTCGGGTAGCCAGAAGACCCTTCTCCCTTCTTCTTGCAGTCCAGCTCTTTGCATTCTCCTCCGATGTTTGGGACGTTCTTGAAGACCACTAAGAAGGCTACCACGATGGAGATTGTGAAGAGAAGGAGGAGGCAGCCGACGCAAGCGTATTCCGAGCTGATGATCTTCTTTAAGCTGAAATGGGGGTAGCTGGTTTAGGCAATTACGAAACTAGATCTGTTTGAGTCATGAGGCATGAAGTGGCTCCCTGCCGGGGTTGCGGAATGTTTATAATAGTTACCGTGACCCCGGAACATAAAGGGCAACCGAAGGAACATGAGTGGGTTTTAGTCAGTAAAGTCTGACACGCCCTCCCGCCGCACCCAGGACGGGAGCAGTCATTTGATGATTTCCCGCTCCCCCAAAAAAAAGGCATGAAGTGGCTTTTTTATCACATTTAGTTTCAGTACCTCTTTAATCCTTGGAAATGAAAATCAATTTAATCTAGTGACACAAAGATAGGGAAGGGAGCAAGATTACGAATGACAACTGGGACCAATGGATTTACGTGCTTTACTAGGCACAGGATAACAATGATATCTTAGATAAACCTAAGATTGTAAATTGAAAACGTCACATATTTGCCCGGATTCGAACCAGCAATCACTTGCATGAAAGGCTGAGATACATCTCTCTCGTGATTAATTTTACATTTTATTTATTTACTCCAAGCCTGTAGGCTGTATTGTAATACAGGCTAGACCCAACGCGATATTGTGCCAGACTTAGTAAAATACCGTCAAATGCCGTTATTATGACAGTAATTCTTGAGTTTTTCTTGTAAATTCACCCAAAACACCACAGTCCTATATAGCCCAAGAGCTGGTGAACCCTCCTACTAACGGTCGTCCTGTAAGGCTAGAAATTTGTGGAGTGATGAGTCATTGTACACCAAGGCTAACAACAATGACCTGGCAGGCATCAGCCCTGCACGTCATCAGCCCTTTTATTTTTTAAAATGTAAAATAAATAATAAAAAAAAACGCTCTTCTGTAAGCTTCAAAATTTAATATAATTTAGTTTATTGATTAATAATTATGGAAAAAAATTGACAGGCGATTTGGGAAAGCAGAAGTATCTGCCAGGTGAATCGAAAGGTGCATAGTTTAGGGGGAAAAATAAACTTTCTCCTGTAAAGTTGAAATTTAAGTATGTGTTTGAGTAAATCATTAAAAAGAAATTTGTAAAATGACAGGCGGTTCTGAACAGCATAAGACCTTGACAGGCGAGGGGAAAGATGCTAAGAGCGTGCGAGTAAGAAACGTAACGTAAATGCATATTGTGTGAATGACATTAAATAAAATTAAAAATTAAAGATGCAATATTTTTTATTAATTGTAGTGTAATCTACATTATTTTTTACATTAATTATCATCATCATGTACGGATCAAAATGTCAAAGATTGGATAGCGCACGCTATGAGAAGTTTCTTGCCACATATGACACGAAAATTATTAACTTATACATATTATACTATTCTGTATAAAAATATATAATATAGATTTCAGTGTGTTTACTGACTGAAACTGATTTACTTTCCAAAAAGTCAAATCTACATTTCATTCACGTACAAACATAAAAATATATTTCAAATCTATATATTATCCAGGCTGGAAAGTTTTAATGGGCCCTGGAAGAAAACCACCTTAAATCGTTGAGATAGGTTATTTTACTTCAAGAAAACATTCCTTTATTTTTAAAAAGAAACAAAACTGCATTCAAAGTTTTTTGAAATTTCGCTTACCACTCCCGGGAATCGAACCGATTAATCGACCCGTCGACCGATTCAAAAATATAACAATAGTTTAAACAATGAAACTTTGCACCCGTGTGCAAACTTCGACGCGCGACGGGAATCCAAAAAAGTAACACAGTCTATTTTTATGATGTCAAACGTTAGGGTCATTCATAAGGGCAAAATCTCTTTAATAAACATGGTTATTTAAATTAAAGGAAAACCATGCATTTTAAGAATTTTACTTTAGTTGAACGAAAATTTCGACAGCTAAAGTCGTCCTTTGATTTGAAAAGTTAAAATTTCATGGTTTTTCTCTAATTTTATTTACCATGTTTGTTAGAAAGATTTGATCCTTATAAATGATCTATCGATTAACGTCGTAAAACTACAGGATGTTGTTTTTTCCATTTTAAGCCAGTTCAATTCCCGAGTGTGACAAGCGAATTTTCGAAATTTTTGAATGTAGTTTTATTTCTTTAAAAAAATACGGGAATGATACCTTTAAGCAAAATAATCTATCTTAATGATTTAAGGTAGTTTTCTTCCAGGGCCCATTGAAATATTCCATCCTGTATATATATAAAAGAAAGTCGTGTTAGTTACACATTTTATAACTCAACAACAGCAGAAACGATTTGGTTGAAATTTGGTGGGGAGGTAGCTTAGGACCAGGGGACGGACATATAATACTTTTTATATTCTTTTTTTTTGTTTTTATCCTATTTCCGTAGGACAATCTGATGTAAAGCTTTTTAAACTATGTTTTGACGCCTGGGCCTGTTGGTCTAGTGGTGAGTGACCCTGACTGCTAAGCCGGAGGTCGTGGGTTCGATTCCCACCCAGGACAAACTTTGTGTGATGAGCATGATTGTTTGTTCTGTGTCTGGGTGTAATTTATCTATTATATTTATATATTTATAAACTATATAAGTATGTCATATCAGTTGTCTGGTTACCATAACACAAGCTCTGCTTAGCTTGGGATCAGATGACTGTGTGTGAATTGTCCTAAGATATTATATTATTATTATTTTTCCATTTATTCAGTATACATAATTACATACATATAAATTACATTTTTAAATAGGTATTAATATAAAAAATAACATTTAAAAATATAAAAAATAGTAGCCCACCGGCATCGAGAACAGGGTCCAAGCTACCGATGGTCAGGACACCAGAGAGAGGAACCTCCGGACAATGCGCGCCGTGCCCAGCAGTACCGCCTTCTGCATCAGGCCCTTGATCCAGCTGCCTAGCGAGAGCCTCCTTAGGTGTTGGTCGAGGCTCTTAGCTATTATGCCATTGGCCGTCACCGCTATCGGTACAATGACTGCTGAATCTACGTTCCACATGTCGACAACCCCGCGAGTCAAGTCAAGGTATTTAGACTGCTTATCCTTCTCGGCTTTCACGAGGTTCTCCTCATGTGGAACGGCTATGTCAACAATCATTGCCCGATGCTCTAATCGATCTATTACCACAATGTCAGGAAAATTGGCAACAATAGTTTTGTCTGTGATAATAGATCGATCCCAGTATAATGTGATATGGCTATTCTAAAGAACTGGGTCGAGCACATACCTGTAATACGGTACTCCCGATTCCACAATATTGTATTTCAGAGCAAGTTGCTGATGAATAATACTGGCTATTATTTTTATTTAATTCCTATAACAGCTTTTGTCGACTTTTTATCCACTTTTTATTGTTTGTAATGTTTTAACTTATGTTAATAGGTACAAGTGATGTGCACTTCCATACCTGACAAGTCCACTATCATAAAAAAATATGTCATAAATCCTATTATTGTAACTAAGTGTATTAGTGAGTAAGTCGTTGGAGAGCCATAAAATAAATAAATAAAGCTGCGATAATCACTACGATTTCAATTGGTTTGAGGGAGATGCTGCCGAAGCAGCATCTCCCCAAGATTACATTTCAGGTGACACTTAATTATTTATACATTCTGAGTCCTACGTAATTGAGCGCGATATTCAATTCTTAATAACATAATTAATTAATTAAAATATTATTTTCTTTTCAGAGGAGGAAAACGTTATCAAAGAGTAGGATTTTTTTTTTGTGAGTGGGAAATCATCGAATGAGTACTCCCGTCCTGGGTGCGGCGGAAGGGCGTGTCAGACTTTTACTGACTAAAACCAACTCATGTTCCTTCGATTGCCCTGTATGTTCCAGGGTCACGGTAACTATTATAAACATTCCGCAACAAGAGTCGGATTATGACGAAAGAAGTAGTAGTGAAGAAGTGTCGGATGATGATGATAATTAATGTAAAAAATAATGTAGATTACACTACAATTAATAAAAAATATTGCATCTATAATTTTTAAATTTTATTTAATGTCATTCACACTATACGCATTCACGTTACGCCTCTTACTCGCACGCTCTTAGCATCTTTCCCCTCGCCTGTCAAGGTCTTATGCTGTTCAGAACCGCCTGTCATTTTACAAATTTCTTTTTAATGATTTACTCAAACACATACTTAAATTTCAACTTTACAGGAGAAAGTTTATTTTTCCCCCTAAACTATGCACCTTTCGATTCACCTGGCAGATACTTCTGCTTACCCAAATCGCCTGTCAATTTTTTTCCATAATTATTAATCAATAAACTAAATTATATTAAATTTTGAAGCTTACAGAAGAACGTTTTTTTTTATTATTTATTTTACATTTAAAAAAATAAAAGGGCTGATGACGTGCAGGGCTGATGCCTGCCAGGTCATTGTTGTTGGCCTTGGTGTACAATGACTCATCACTCCACAAATTTCTAGCCTTACAGGACGACCGTTAGTAGGAGGGTTCACCAGCTCTCCGGCTAATATGTCCTCAGCAATGAGGTTAAATGGTTTGTGCCCGCATGCGGAGCAGGCATGCTTGCGTGCTGCCCGCAAACTCCTCGTATCGTACATGACTTTATTGTCATTTATTGCCACATGTGCGGGCGACGAGCGAAAGCTGGCTCGCATGCGGGCGTCGACCCTCATGACAATGAAAAAGCTCAATATACCGAAGAACCTGCTCATAGTTGTAATAAAATCGACTCACGCGCAAGATACACAGGAACAGGAGTCATCTTCTTTCTTCGTTGGTACGTTGGGCTTGGAAGAAAACTATAACAACATTATTTATACAGTTGGACAAGATCTTAAGGAAGGTGAACACTAAGGAAGGATTTGAGAAAAACTGGCCTGTACAATTAATAAATATTTTTCTTGGAATTCCTAGGGCCATCAGACCACAAAATAGACAAACCCTGTACTATGGTAACCAGACTACTGATATACACACATACACAATTTATAAAAAAACTAGCTTTTGCCCGCGACTTCGTCCACTTGGAATAAAGTGAAGTTCCCGTTTTCGAGGGATTTACGGGTCGAAATCTATCCTATGTCCTTACTGAGGTCCCAGATTATTACCAAATTTCATACAAATCGGTTCAGTGGTTTTGGCGTGAAGAAGAGACAGACAGAGTTATTTACGCATTTAAGTATGGAATAGTATGGATAGTATGGATAACACCCAGACATAGAACAAACAATCATACTCATCACACAAAGAATTGTATTGGGTGGGAATCGAACCCACGATCTCCGGTTTAATAGTCAGGGTCACTAACTGCTAGACCACCAGACCAGTCAAGAATTCTACTCGTTGGTAATAAACTTATTGGTTCTCATGACTTTTTGCAATTCATCACAAGTTTATTTACACAGGCTGAGATGTTACTAAGCACTGACTTTGGCTTAGCACTATACAGACAGACCAAGTTATCTGTGAACTGAAGGAGGGCGACTCCGTCGATTTAGCGTTGCAAAGAGAAAAAGACAGAGCACTCAAATGAAGTCAAATGTATGACTGAAAGGTCATGTCAGCTGTAGTTCTAATTTTAGCCATTTCACGTATAACTTGGTCTGCCTGTACCTGTCTCTGTTACACAACTGCCATACGTCAAGCGTACGATAGAGACGGAACATGGCTAAGCCAAAGTCAGTGCTTAGTAACGTCTATACATCTAACTAACAGTGTACGGTATTGTCAACTAAAGTAGGTTTAGAAAAGGGATGACTACTCACCCAACACCACCAGCTGTCCTTCTTTTCAGTTGGGTAAGCCTGAAACAACGATGAAAATATATGTAAAATCATTACCTAATTTATCATTACAATCAGTTGTCATGATTAAACCTTTAGGAAGGGGCCCAACAGGGCCAACGCCTGCCGGGGTTGCGGAATGTTATGTTTGACACGCCCTCTCCTGGGTGCGGCGGGAGGGCGTGTCAGACTCTTACTGACTAAAACCCACTCATGTTCCTTCGATTGCCCTTTATGTTCCAGGGTCACGGTAACTGTTATAAACATTCCGCGACCCCGGCAGGCGTTGAAAGGTTAAGGCGCCGCTTCTCACACAAGAGATTCTGGGTTAAAATCCAGGCTCAAATACCAATGTGACTTTTCAATTCATATGTATTTTCTAAATTCAATTCAATTCAATGTATTTATTTGCTTACTAAGTGTTTGTGGTCTTATATATAATATCAAGTAGTCCTTACAACTTAGCGGCCTTTTTCAGGCATTGCAAACTTTAAAATGTGTCATGGACATCACAGACATCGGTGAAGGAAAACATCGTGAGGAAACCTGGACTTGTAGTTAATATAAATCCGTAAACACTAATCCGCCTTGACCGTGCGTGGTGATCAATGTTCGTGCTTTCTCTGTATGAGAAGAGGCCTTTGCCCTGCAGTGGGACAGTATTAGGCTGGCATTATTATTATATTATTTAGAGCGGCTTTACACTAGCGTTTGTCCAGCGTAGGCGTTCGATAAACGTATGCGCAGCGCAGACGCCGCAACTACTCGGCGCAGACGCCGCGTTGTCGCGGCGTCAGTGCAAGGGTAGATGAATACGCTGCGTTAGCGCCGCAGGTGTGCGACGCATGCGTCGCGTTACTACGGAGTACAACGCAATTGTGTGACGTCTGCGCCGCGTTAGAGCAGCCTTTAATTGACTCCAGAGAAAACGGCGCGACAACGCGACGCCTACGCCAAGTAGTTGCGGCGTCTGCGTTGCGCATACGTTTATCGAACGCCTACGCTCGTCAAACGCTAGTGTAAAGGCGCTCTGAATCATCATTGCATACTGAAAAAACTGTTAGGAAAAAGTTGTTTTTGGGGTTCCGTACTTCAAGAGGAAAAAATAGAGGACACCTTTTGGGAAAAATATCCTGAAAAGACACACAAACTCAAATTATACTAACCACATTCGCATTCCTAGACTTCTGAACTTCAGGCCTCTGTTCAGTAGATGACGGTACTTTGTAGGAAGCACTTCTTTTGCGATGCTCTGAACTGCTCGATTCGCAGAGTCTCTGAAATTATGGACAAAAGAGCAAATTTTTATATAGAGTGGTGTGTTATTAGTGACGAAAACTTAAACTGTATGTTATTATTATAGTCAAATAAGAAACAATTTTCCGAATCAGGTTTCCTTATTTTTAATGGAAAATATAAATAAATAAATATCTTGGGACAACTTACACACGGCCATCTGATCCCAAACTGAGCAGAGCTTGAAATATGATAACTAATATTGCTTACTAATAAACATACTTATATAATTTAGTTATACATACTTTTTATACAAATGCCCTTACTAATAATCACTGTGTAAAGTTATGCAATGAATAAAGCCTGTGTAACCATACATTTTTTGACGTATAAACCTGTCATAACTTTATGCAGCGTTTATTAGTAAGGCGCATAAACTGCACCCAGACACGGAACAAACAATCATGCTCATTCCACAAAATTTGTCCTGGTTGGGAGTTGAACCCACGTCCTCCGGCTTAGCAGTGAGGGTCCCTAACCACTAGACCAACAGGCCCGTTTATCGCTGGTAGAATTTTCCGACAGTAAAAAACATAGAGGAGGTCTGTCTTATAGTAAAGCTAGTCATATAAGCTAAGCTAGGCTATGATGAATTAAATGTAGAAAATAAAATAATGAACATTACATTCACAGCAATCTTGTTCCTTGATCCGGAATATTGACGCTTTTTCTTATCTTCCCTGTGCACGTTTAGTAGATTCCGTTTTTCAGGATCACTGAAAAATACACCTTATTTATAACAGATTTAATTACAAAATACTTAACTTGTATTTTTGATTTTATAAGGTCCTAATTAGACTCCTTTCTCTAGCCTTTTCCCAACTATGTTAAAAGCGGCATCCTTTAAAACAGAAACCATCTGAATACCAGTGTTCTATTAAAGCAACTGCCTATCTGACCTTTACAACTAATGATGTTATAAGTAAAAAACCGTAGATAGGTTACCCAAACGAAATTCTATCTTTGGAAACGGCACACTAACGCACACATACATTACACGTCAAAGTAGGATGACATGATTGAAGTAGCGCGAGTGAAAAAGATATAAACGTCAAATGTCAATGCGGTACTCAGTATCATATTTTCCATATTTAAACTTTTAATGTGCCACTTTTTGACTGCATATAGCTATCTACACTTTTTTACTTATAACATCATTGTTTACAACCCAATTACTGGATTATAATACTCCCCGATTGAACTGATACTAAAAAAATACAAAAAAAAATCTTACTCTTTCTCTCTAGTCATGATTTCTTTGAAGATATTTAACAACGGAGATTGAGTTTCTTTATCTTGCTTTTCATGGCTAAAACAAAATTATACGACATGAATTTTCATTTAGACAAATCAAAGGGAAAAAAACTATATATTATTATAAAAAGTGTTATTCACGATTTTATTAGTAGTTTAATTAACAATATATAAATAGTTATAATGTGTTATTTTTGGAGAAAATTGTTTGTATCTTTGAATCCTTTGATATCTCAATACCCTCTGAATTTGTAATTCAGCTACAATTTGCAATTGCAAAGCCCATTTAATACAAGCGCATGCAATGGCAATTCGAAATTAGCGCGTTTGACTTTACAATATTAGATAATCTAGTAAATTTGGACTTATTCAGAACAAATCTACTAGTTTTTGGCAATACTGCAGTTTGTTATAACTAAATCTATAAATAAAAATAAATAGCTAAATGTGTTGCCAAGCGTAAACTCAGGAATTTCAGTTCCATTTTTTTTTAAATATGCTTTGAAGTCTGAAAAGATTTTTATGAAGAGAAAAATTGGAAGAAGTCGACCGCTTAATTGATAAATCTATTGATAAATCTAGGAAAAGTGATACCCTATTCTTTACGAAATCTTTGCGTGAAATTAAGAGCATAGTCATAGGGCAGGACAAAGTAGTCAGGCAATGATATTATAAGTAAAAAAGTGTAGATAGGTTATATGCAGTCAAAAAGTGGCACTTTAAAGTTTGCCAATTGACCAACATGATACTGAGTATCGCGTTGACATTTGACGTTTATCTCTTTTTCACTCGCACTACTTCAATCATGTCATCCTACTTTGACGTGTTATGTATGTGTGCGTTAGTGTGCCGTTTTTGAAGATAGAATTTCGCTTAGGTAACCTATCTACACCTTTTTAGGGTTCCGTAGTCAACTAGGAACCCTTATAGTTTCGCCATGTCTGTCTGTCTGTCCGTCCGGCCTCGCTTAATCTCTGTGACCGTTAGCACTAGAAAGCTGAAATTTGGTACCAATATGTATATCAATCACGCCGACAAAGTGGTAAAATAAAAATTGGAAAAAAACGTTTTATTAGGGTAGCCCCCCTATATGTAAAGAGGGAAGTGATTTTTTTTTAATTTCAACCCTGACGTGTGATATATTGTTGAATAGGTATTTAAAAATGAATAGAGGTTTACTAAAATCATTTTTTGATAATGTCAATAATTTTAGAAATAATCGCTCCAAAAGGGAAAATCAAAGCGTCCCCTCTAATTTTTGACCCGTAGGTTTAAAAAATATGAAAAACAACTGGAAAGTAGAACTTTATAAGGACCTTTAGGAAAATTATTTTGAACTTGATGGAAAGAACAGTTTTTGTACAAAAAAGACAAAAAGGTTGTACATAATAATTTCTGTGTACTTAGATGTCAACGTAACAAATAGCCTTTTTTTAAACTTATAAGTAGGTACACTTATTGTAACGGACGGGAAACTACGGAACCCTACATTGAGCGTTGCCCGACACGCTCTTGGCCGGTTTTTACTTATAATATCATTATAGTCAGGGGTCAACTCAACTCTTTAACCTTTCAACAACCAACCGACAGCCGGCTGTTGAGCTGCTATTGTCTTTCTATTGTGTCTCAAATCACGTGTGTTCGAAAGATTAATGGCATTTGTTGAAAAGACGCCACAATTCTGCCACGACCATGTTTATTTTACAATATCTCAATCGAAGAAAGATCCAACACAAATATATGCAATAAGACTGCGAAGGTCTCCTCTTTGTGAAGAGACTTGGTCCGTCAGAGCCTCGTCAGTGCATCAGCAGGGTGAACCACGAGCAGGTGAGGTTGGCTTTGACCCTGGAGGTGATGGTAAGGCCACTTACACCCACTGTGTTTAGTCGTACACTTATAAAATTAAAGGGTATTGCGATGTCAAAATCATCAGCCATTGACAGTACCATCGAACGCAAGCAGTTACATTTTCACTTCAATGGTACGCACTCCACGAACATGAAATTGCTGATAATTATTTTACAAAATTTACATATAAATTGGTTTGATAAATTAGTTTCAATAAAAATTCTTACCTATTTTCGCTTATTCCCATATTCGTTATGACAGCAGAATGTTACTTTTTTATAATTATTTTATGTCTTTTCTATAGTAAAGAGGATTACAGTTCTAAGTAAAAAGGTTTAATGTTTTTGTTGTTTAGTTATAGAAACACTATGCATAATTTAATAATTATCACGTTTGTTCAATCATATTTATTTTGTTAAAAAAAAACTATAAAAATATTATATTGTTTATAAAACTCCCAAGTCCTAAGCCATTGAAATAAACTGAATTTCAGAAACAAGAAGTAGGTATCAAAATTATGTTTTACAACTTCTGGCGTAATAAGGCTGCAACCGACGATTCGGCGGAAGCGGATTAAGAAATATTTGCTCAAAAATGTGTGTTACATGTATACAGAATTTCATTAATACATGCATGTAAGATTTTAAATAAGGGGGTAAGCCCCTAATGTCTGTCATTTGTCATAACGTGCAAATATTTTATTTTTTACACAAGACAGATTGATTCAAGCAAAAAAAAATTTTTTTTTTGTTACGTAACCTCTTTTTTGGTTTCATTTTTGGAATGCGACTATTTGAAAAAATAAAGATTCACAACTATGTAAGTTTAAAAAAAGGTATTTTCTAAGCCTTTCGAAGCTATTTTAAAGACTTAAGTTGCTTTTAAAAATTGAATGTGGTCAAGAACCATCTCGCTAAATTAAATTTCTACTTCCGCAATTCATCCCACATTTTTCCGCTTCAAGAAAATCCGCTGCAAGCTCCGCTACCACCACCAAACCCACATCCCAAACCCGCCATCCCCTTCAATTTGCTACATGTTTACCGCTACATCAAAAAACTAAGTATGAATGTTATAAAACCATGTTTTTTAAGATCACTCAAGAATATTACACGGTACCTCTTTACGAGGGTACCGCAATAAAAGTATATTTGATATGTGGCGTTTTCCCCGCAAAATAATTGCTCCATAGATGTATTAGTGGCCACTGGGGGAATGTAATGTCAATTTGAAGAGTTTTACGGAAGAATTTATTGGGAGGCCGATCCGGGGTATAGTGGTTGAGATCTTTGTGAAGGAGCTTGTTGATATCGGCGTATTTTGGCCTCCTATTAGTGTTAGGGCAATTAAGGCAGTCAAAATAAAGCTTAAAATATAGCCACTTTTAAAAACAAAAAAAGTGTGCCGTCAGGGACGCCTGGCAGATGTGAAACATCGACATCCACACATCGAAACCACGGAAACGATACCCATGACCGAAATTTTGAAAAATGTTAGCCGCCATCTTGGATTCTGAAAAGGACCTCATTTTCGGCATCAGTGTCCCCGAAAACCACGGAAACGATACCCATGACCGAAATTTAAAAAAATGTTAGCCGCCATCTTGGATTCTGAAATGGACCACATTTTCGGCATCAGTGTCCCCGAAAACCACGGAAACGATACCCATGACCGAAATTTTGAAAAATGTTAGCCGCCATCTTGGATTCTGAAATGGACCTCATTTTCGGCATCAGTGCCCCCGAAAACCACAAAACGTGAGGCCAAGGCGCATATCAAAAAGTAATATGATTGAAAATAAACAAAAGCGTGGCGACGCGTTCGCCACGCCAGAAATTTGTTTTACGTGCGGCTATATAGATGTTTCACATCAAAAGCAGGACAACAACAACAACATCGTATAATTTGTATACTTCAATTTATTTCTAATTAGCGACCCGCCCCAGCTTCGCACGGGTGTTACAAATCTTTAAAAATCCCGGCTTTTCTCTACTATAATAAGCATGGATTATACTTAAAAACCTTTCTCTTAAAACACTCTTTCTATTAAAAAAACCGCATCAAAATCCGTTGCGTAGTTTTAAAGATTTAAGCATACATAGGGATATAGGGACAGAGAAAGCGACTTTGTTTTATAATATGTATTGATACACAATATCCAAACACTTCAGATTCTAAAACATGCAACTTTAGGAATCGAATTAAAAAAACTTTATCTTCTTAGTGGCTACCTACTCTTTACAAAAACACACACTGGTGCCGATTCCCTTGGTCACAAACTAGACTAATTTTAAGTTAAATGCATCTTTCTCTTTCCATTTCTTGAAGAAAAGGACAGAAGATACAATTTAGTTTAATCCTGTCAAATAAGACAGCGCCAAAAGAAAATTGACGTATATTTAGGCGCCATGTTTTTAAAGCGCGTCTAAGGCCCGGCGCCCACTATCGGCATCGGGACGGCTGAGGATTTTAGTTGATAAAAAGCATTATAGACATTAACTTCATGGCAATAAAGTAGAAATTTCCATGATATATGATTTTAGTAACAAAAATACCGCTTCGGTATGCTTGAAGCTACTGCATCGGCAATTTCTACTTTATTGCCATGAAGTTAAAGTATAATGCTTTTTATTACCTAAAATCCTCAGTCGTGCCGATGCCGATAGTGGGCGCCGGGCCTTAATTATCTATGGAGTGTCTAAATTTGACAGGACTTAACTAATATTTTATCTTCTGTCCTTTTCTTAATTAAATGGAAAGAGAAAGATGCACTTAACTCAAATTTACGTTAGTTTGTGAACAAGAGAATCGGCACCACTGTCCATGTTATATCTCTAGGACAGGCGGTTTGGACTCCTTGTAGATAATATATCAACAAACGGTCAGTTAGTTACTTTACTATTTTATACTATAGGTACTACTTTTTACCCGGTCCGTAGGTGACAGGCCTGTTGGTCTAGTGGTCAGTGACCCTGACTGTTAAGCCGGAGGTCGTGGGTTCGATTCCTACCCAGGGCAAACTTTGTGTGATGAGCATGATTGTTTGTTCTGTGTCTGGGTGTTGTTTATCTATAATATGTATATATTTATAAAGTATATAAGTATGTATATCAGTTGTCTGGTTACCATAACACAAGCTCTGCTTAGCTTGGGATCAGATGGCCGTGTGTGACTTGAATTAGAGTAGGTATAGATATTACAAAATACAACCGCAATACGACTAAAAATCGTCATCCCCAGTAATACAGGTAACACTTCTCATCTCAGCCATCGTAACTTGTCTACTTCAATTTTTTTTTCGGTACCATTCCGGGACCGCGAGGGTGAAGCTAGGGGTGGCCCCTGAATGTAAATGTGACCCGTTGATAAATAAAGCAAGAGGTTAAACTGTTAGAGGTGGGCTGCGTAAACATCGTCTTGGACAGGGTTGGCACGTACGAGAAAATCTGTGAAAAATGAAAAAAAAGTTATAGTATTTGAGCAGGAAATGTATGAAAATTTGAGAGACCTAAAATGAAAACGATAAGTATGGAATTTTAGTAAATTTGATCGAAAATTGACCAGGTATGGGTACATGGTTACATTTAATAATATAGTAGTGTCCTCTTTACGTAATTTTAGTGTGTTTAAAAATGCTAGCAATCAGACAACCAAAATGTAATTGCAAAACTATGATCTGAAAATGAAAAAATATACACGAGCACGTCAAGCAACGCAAAATGCATAATTAAGTTATTTATTTTTATTAAATAAACCAATAATCAGGATAGGACAACGTCTGTCGGGTCAGCTAGTAAATTACAATATTAAGTATGTATATGCATACATTTGCTATCTGGTTATCATAGTACACAGACTCTGCTTATTTTGGGATCAGATGGCCTTGTGTGAGGAATGCTTAGATATTTATTTATTTTATGAGAAACCGTGTAAAGTTTTTCACCCAGTTTAGTCCAAATATATCCATACTAATATTATAAATGCGAAAATAACTCTGTCTGTCTGTCTATTTTTCACGCCTAAACTACTGAACCGATTTGAATGTTTGGTACAGATATAGTCTGGGATCCGAGAAAAGACATGGGAAATCATAGGAATATTTTATCCTGGAAACCCCCCGGGAACGGGAACTATTCCACACGGACGAAGTCGCGAGCAAAAGCTAGTATACTATATATTAGACAAAACCATTTTTACAGTGCAAAATAAAAAATATTTCCTCGATTTCCCTCAGTGTGGCAACCCTGTCAGCTAATATGTGAGTGACAGATGGCCATAAATTACAGACGTCACTAGATGTGTCCCGGGCGACGGGATCAAATGTTACAACCGCAGAGTAAATGGTTCCGTATATTTTTATTTTCCTGTCTTGTGGAGTTGGAAAAAGTTTTTCTTTAATCACGTGATTCGAGACACAATAGGAAGACAATAGCAGCCCGACAGCCGATTGTCGCTTGGTCGTCAAGTGGTTAAAAAGATATCAATGCATCTTTAATTATATTCAGTTGGTAATCAATATTTTCCTATGTCACTGGGATGAGAGAGCAAGAGTACTAGCCAGCCTATTACTGTTCCATTGCAGGGCAAAGGCTTCTTCTCCTCTAGAGAAGGCACGAGCATTGATCACAACCGCTCAAGGCGGATTGCCAATTTCGGGCGTACATTAAACTATAAGTCCAGGTTTCCTCACGATGTTTTCCTTCATCGATGTCAGTGATTTCCAAGATAAACTTATGAATGGAAAAAGTCAGATTGGTACTTGCTGGAATCTGAAGCCACAACCCCTTGCATGAGAACGGGTTCCTTAACCCCTAGGGCCTAGTAGTAGCAGTGTTATCAGGACAAGAGAACTAACTGTTATTTATACTAGGCTAAAAAGAGTTTGTACTTTAATTTTGTATTTTGTAAGTTGGCTATTGTCATATGAGCATGCATACACTTGATTTTTAGCCCACATTCCGTATAGATGAAATAATTACATTGCTTCTTAGGATCAACACTACTTATTGTGATTACTGGCCTACTGCTTGACAATTAAAAGAAAACGACGTCTGGTAACTAAAACGAAAGCTGTTCCAATACTCGACTCCGACTTCCGTCTGTGATCTATGTCTATGAGAAGAAGCGTTTACTCTGCAATTGGACTGAATTATTTTATCATTTAAAAGCTTTCGCCATCTTAAATGTCCATACTTCCATCCCTTATTTTGACGGGTCTAGTGGTTAGTGACTCTGACTGCTAAGCCATAGGTCGTGGGTTCGATTCCCACCCAGGACAAACTTTGTGTGATGAGCACGATTGTTTGTTCTGTGTCTGGGTGTAATTTATCTAAAATATGTATGTATTTATAAATTATTTAAGTATGTATATCAGCTGTCTGATTACCTTAGCACAAGCTCTGCTTAGTTTGGGATCAGATAACCGTGTGTGAGTTGTCCCAGGATATTTATTTATTTTATTTATTTATTTTACGTCTTTTAATTTGGAGTTACCGAAAATCCTTTCTTAGTGGTAACCTACAACTGTTCACAAATTATATCACACCCTCCAAGTTGTATGTCTCTACGACCAGCGGGCTGTGCGTTGATATATGAACACCCACTCAACCAGTCAGTTTATCGTTTTTAATAGGCGAGACGACGAAAAAAAAGTAATTAGTCCGTCATTGAGATTATTAAAAAAATTTGGACACGTATTTTTTTTTTTCTCGTAAACGAAAAATGACGACGATACAGCGCGTTGAAGTTGTGCGTGACGTCACGATCAGATACAATGTTTGCATTACGGTGGCGTCAAAAGCCCCCACTATGCCCCCACTCCAGAACTTTGTTGCTCTTTATCTTTGTATTTTTTTATTATTTTGATAAAGCAAAAAAATACGTGTCCCGTATTTTTGGCCGATCTACAAGACGGACTAAACAGAATGCCATTTTTTTATGTTGTCGTCATCCCTATTAAAGATAGATTTATTAAAACAGTCTCCAAATATCTAAATTTCTCTCTTCAAAAAATAAGGTTTTCTCATCCCAATTTTCCCTACCGAACCCAGCATCTCAACGCGACACGAAGTAAGGTAAACAGCTTTATGAAGGTCTCCTCCCGCGGGCCACATTTAAGGGCGCCGTGCCCCGTGCCCATAACTGGTGCGCCTACCCTACGTTAATGATTTTCGATGTTCGATACACGTCATTTGTATTACTGGGTTTTGTGTGGTGAGCTTAGGAAAGGCTAATGAAATAAAATATTATTACACAAAACGTATAAAAAAATGAAACGAATAAACTGTTTTTCTTTCTTTTCTTTCTTTCTTTCTTTCAATGTGGATTTTCATTTCATATTCTTCTAAAGTTTGTCTTGAACATCGCTGATAACCCGAGCTTTGGAAAGCACGTAAAGCCGTTGGTCCCGGTTGTCATTCGTAGTACTTTGACAGTCGTTACGGGTAGTCAGAAGTCAGAAAATCTGACCAGTCGGAACAAGGGGTATCGTGTCACCGAATAACTGGGTTGTGGAGGTCTGAATTCGGTTAGGCTGGAAGCCGACCCTAACGAAGTTGGGAAAGCTAGGGAGATGATAATGATGGTATGGACTTTGAAAGAGACTTTTACTTTCTTTTGTTTCTAATATTTATTCTTAGAATAGTCAGCGCTATAAAAAAAATTTGTTTGATGGAGAATTATAAAACGATGGAGCTGGTGTTTCTTAGCTGACTACTCTAAGAAGAAACAACCGAAACAGACTCAGAGTTCAATATCAGAATGGCTAAGACCTCTCATGCAAGAAGTTAATAAATTGGATTCATAACCCGGAATCCTATCCTGGGTTCTCTTGCCTTTTCTGTATCTCTACTTGCCAAGTTTCTCTATGAAGTCGCTTACATCTCGTGCCTCGGAAAGCTTATAAAACTGTTGTCATTTTCAGCTTGGACTGTCATTATAGATAGTTAAAAGCTAGAAAGTCTAATAATCAGTCTAAGCAAGAGGTACTGATATTGTGGTCAATCAAATAGTACATAGTTGATGTGTTTACTCTGATTGGGACAAGTCTAAGAGACTGTAAGTTCTCAGAGGTATTTAGAATACTTTTTATTTCATTAGATGGCTAACAAGTTTTAGGTAGTGGCATTCATTTCATCAATGTGTATAACTCTTTTAACCTTTCGAGGAAAAAGCGACATTCGGCTGCCAGCCATTATCTATCTATTGTGTCTCGAATCATGTGTGTTCTAAGACTTAAATTCGAAATTCAAAATATTTTCTAATTTAAGTTACGCAGTGCTTATCATAAATTAATATAAAATTCAATAGATTGTCTAATGGTCACAAAATTTAATTAGATTTGTGTCCACCTGATGTTGAGTGGTTACTCAACACGGCTCACGGCTCGTGGTGGTCCAAGGGGTATCGTGTCGCCCAGTTACTGGGTTGTGAGGGTCTGATAGACAGTTGCTTTACGTAAAACACTGGTATCCAGCTGAATCCGGTTAGGCTGGAAGCCGACCCCAACATAGTTAGGAAAAGGCTAGGGAGATGATGATGATGTTGAGTGGTTACTGTCTATAAGCTCACGTGCTTATATGGGACCATAGATATATGTTATTTATATTTCTATGTATGGGACAAACACCCAGGACAAACTTTGTGTGATTGTTTGTTCTGTGTCTGGGTGTAATTGCTAAACTGGTTGTGATAGTCCAAGCTCTACTTAGTTTGGGATCAGATGACCGTGTGGTAGATTTTCCCATGATATTTATTTACTTATGTATTAAGGACGATATTTACTGCAACGCTACATTGCAGTAGAAACCATTGTTCTCCATACGAAACAAGATAAAGAAGGCAAGATTACTTTTTGTTTTACATTAGACCAATGAAATTATAAGTAAAAAGGTTTAGATAGGTTACCCAAACGAAATTCTATCTTCAAAAACGGCACACTAACCCACACATACATTGTACGTCAAAGTAAAAAAAAAAAAGGTTTTTATTGTTTCTCATACATTTGTTAACTTCACAAAATTGAGACAGCCCCGGTAAGTTATAAAAATACTTGTGATGGGGTTGCCTCGCAACTTCCCATATGTTTACTATCTCTAGTGTTGAGACATATTTAAAAGAAAGATAAAATTAAAATTAAAAATACATATAGCTTGTAGGATCTAAAATGTTATAGAATGACAAAGTAGCCATTTTGAAAGTAGGATAACATGATTGAAGTAGTGCGAGTGAAAAAGAGATAAACGTCAAATGTGAACGCGGTACTCAGCCAACTTAGTGCCACTTTCTTACTGCATATTCAAAGTCAAAACTATTTTATTCAAATAAACCATTTACAGGTACTTTCGAATCGTCAAGGTGTCAGTCTGTCAGAAAATTGAAGCTAGTTGCTAGCAAGAAACTCCATGGACACTCTTTTAAAATCAAGATACTTATTACAAAAATTTGGTTACATCATTCATTGTTGAATCTAAGGTACTATGTGAGAACAACGTAACAAGTCGTACATGTTAGAAGAGGCATTGTAAATATAGGAAATAAGCAAAACAATATTTAAAATAACTGTGGCAGTTAAGAGATGACCAGTCTCAGCAGACAGCGCCAGTTCACGAACATGACGTATGGATTGGCACCAAATAGCTCAACCATTTTGAAGGGAACCAAATGATCCAACACACACGCCAATATTATAACCTATCTACTCCTTTTACTTATAATATCATTGCATTAGACGTTCCAGAGTTATATATTCCTCGGATAAAAACTCCTTCACAAAAACCAACACTAATATAATTTTACAACCAAACACGGAGCATGACACAGAAATCTTCAGCGCCATTCAATTACGTAATATGTGTTTTTCAATAAGCCAGGATCATGCAGGCTCTGCCCGGGAACCGAACGCCAATCCCATGTTACCGGCTACTCGTAAACTCGCCCTGAACGGGAATACACGCTATTAGCTGGGCTGTGGTGTAAGGGACAGGCGACAGCGAGAATAAAAGTTTTGGGACAAGTCTACGGCTACCTGATCCCAAAATCTGTACACAGAGTCAGTCTTTACTAAGGCTTCTGATGTTCATACTTATAAATATCCATATCCATACTAATATTATAAATGGGAAAGTGTGTCTGTCTGTCTGTCTGTTTGTCTTTCTTTCACGGCAAAACGGAGCGATGAATTGACGTGATTTTTTGAGTGGAGATAGTTGAAGGGATGGAGAGTAACATAGGCTACTTTTTGTCTCTTTCTAACGCGAGCGAAGCCGCGGGCAAAAGCTAGTAATGTATAAAAAGATAAACAAAATACTACTAATTTTATAAATGAGAGAGTTTGTATGTGTGTGTGAATGTGTGAATATGTGAATGTTTGTTACTCTTTCACGCAAAAACCTTGCAGTTTTGTAGCTTATATATATATCAGAATAAGACATACCCTAACGCGGGTGAAACCGCGGGAGGTAGCGGAATGCGGAATTTTTGAATAAATAAAACCGCACTAAGACAGAACAAAGGCGAACGGATCACGAGTTATAAACAAACTACACTGACACACTAAATAATATCGTAGACAGACAACGGAGATTAAAAAGAACCTAAAACTTTGACACGTACAATTATGGGTGCTACGAGGTCAGTTCGTAGCGCTACAACACTACGCGAGCTACGGCGTAGCAAGCGTAGCTCCTTATGATAATATGAAAAGATATTTCTACAATAAACCCAATAATCTTTTATTCGAAACCAGGTGTTTACAGAGTTTTTTTTTCAGTAAATTTTGTCATGGGTTAGGAACATTAATTTTATTATTTGGTGGATTTTAAGGAATAGGACCCCAACAAAGAAAAAAAATAGTTTTTCTCTAAAAAATCAGCTATATGGTAATTTTATACGGCAAGTATCCCTTTTTTTTTAGGTTTTAATTTTGGTCGTCCTTATCAGGATTTTCGTATTAATTAATTAACAATCTGTATATTTTAAACGTCTCTTGGCCAGTCATGATCTAACTATCTCCCTCACCTTATCAAGATAAACAGAACTTAACTCGATGATACGTAAAAATCTTAGCATAATAGGCGAGACGACGAAAAAAAAGTAATTAGTCCGTCAGTTAGATTATTAAAAAATTTTGGAAACGTATTTTTTCTTTTTTCTCGTAAACGAAAAATGACAACGATACAGTGCGTTGAAGTTGCGCGTGACGTCACGATTAGATACAATTTTTCCAGGGCGGTGACGTCAAAAGCCCCCCGAACCTCCGCTCCTTAAAAAAGCTCCGGAACTTTGTTGCTCTTTATCTTTGTATTTTTTTATTAATTTGATCAAGCAAAAAATACGTGTCCCGTATTTTTGGCCGATCTACAAGACGGACTAAACAGAATGTCATTTTTTTTATGCTGTCGTCATCCCTATTATACTGCGACATTTGAAATAATAAATATCACAGCGCTAGTATTCTGCTAGGGCCTGTGATGTCACGGATAAACTCACGCAGGTTAAACCATATAAATATATTTTTTTTGTTTCAGAAATAGACAATCACCGGACCCTGCGTTATAAATCGCTACCGCTTGTGACCAACACCGCCGCACCCTATCAACGTATCGATGGATACGAGAGGCGCCGCGGCATTTTTACAGTGGTTAGCTTTTTATGGTGTCATCCCTAGTCGTACTGCGGTGTATTGGCCATTGTTATATCTGTGGGTTTTTTTGTAAATATTATGAATAGAATATTGTGTTTTTTATAGGATAAGATTAATTTGAAACAGTAACAGGCGACAGTAGTAACTAAACACATTGTATGTGCAATATTAATAATAACATATTAGTAGAAAATATCAAACAAATAATACAAAATATATTCCCCGATATAAAAATACAAAAAGCCAACGTCACGCGGTGTTCCCAGGCGGTCACCCATCCAAGTACTGACCGCGCCCGATGTTGCTTAACTTCGGTGATCGGACGAGAACCGGTGTATTCAACGTAGTATGGACGTTGGCGGGAGTGCTAGCTAAACTGTACTGTACAACTGTATTAGCAACAATAACACAATATATGTAGCAGGCTGTGCAATATTAATTAATAATAACATATTAGTAGAAAATATCAAATAAATAATACAAAATATATTCCCCGATCTAAAAATGCAAAAAGTCAACGTCACGCGGTGTTCCCAGGCGGTCACCCATCCAAGTACTGACCGCGCCCGATGTTGCTTAACTTCGGTGATCGGACGAGAACCGGTGTATTCAACGTAGTATGGACGTTGGCGGTAAACAATGCCAATTTTACATCCATATTTTTAGTACATCAAAATTGGATATTATATATTTTTTCCATTTTCATCTATTTTGAGTTAGTTCTAAAAAAAAAGATAGACAAAATTTACAACAATCATTATTTAGATGTGCAAATTAGTGCCTACTATTGGTGGTACCTTTTGCAGACAGATTTTTTACACACAACCAATATAGTTTCAGAGAAACAAAAAAAAAACCTTCGATATTTACTGTACTAGTATTAATTCTTCAATACATTGTGTTTGTCACCTAATTTCTCCAAAACGGCTGGACCAATTCGGATGAAATTTAGTATGTTGAATTGTTGATTTCGAAAGGTTTCTATATGTATATTTAAGACACAATTAGTGGCGTTGCTATCTATAGTTTCTAACTTTTAACAACGGCCATTCCCCTCGTCCGCACTACACTCGCAGTGACAGCGTGTGACGTCACGCGTCACTCACATTGTTTACAACTCTGCCGACACTCGCATTACACCGGATTTGTTATATCTTGTGTTATTACTGCATACACTGCGGTCGGGAGTTACTGAGAAATGGATAATAAAAAAAGTCTTTAGTATTACTTTCTTTATATTAGTATAGTTTTTGTATGTGTGTTTGTCACCTAATTGCTTCGAAACGGCCGGATCTATTTGGATGAGACTTTTTGTATATTTTAAAGCATTCTTAGGTGGTTTTAAGACGTAATTGGATCCGGTAGGAGGCGTTGCTTAGCGGATTTTAAAATGAAATTTTGGGTGTCTATTTCAGGGGATTCTTAGATGGTTTTAAGAGACAATTGAACCCGGTAAAGGCATTGCTTAATGTATTTTTAATCGACTTCTAAAACAAGGAGGAGGTTCTCAATTCGGATGTTTGTATTTTTTTTATGTTTGTTCGCGCATATATCCGTCGTTTGCCAACAAATTGATTTGAACAGTTCTTTTTTGTTTGAAAGGGTAGACTTCCCAAATAGTCCCATTGTCATCAGGTCCAGGATGTGATGATGGTATCATGCCGAAATCGAGGGAAGTCGGTTTTTTGTGCAAAAAATTATCTTGTAACCCTTAAAGTCACTTCGTATATTATATTAGATTCATCTTGTGTTATTACAAGACAGTTCTACAGGTTATTTCTAAAGTAGCGAATGTGAGGCTTGTGTTATTGGAAACTAGCCTTTGCCCGCGGCTTCGCTCGCGTTAGAAAGAGACAAAAAGTAGCTTATGTTACTCTCCATCCCTTCAACTACCTCCACTTCCCACTCACCAAAAAAAAAAACTATCTCCACTTAAAAAATCACGTCAATTCGTCGCTCCGTTTTGCCGTGAAAGAAAGACAAACATACAGACAGACAGACAGACACACTTTCCCATTTATTATTTTATATTTAAGCGTTTCCCCGCGTTTTCACCCGCGCTGATATAATTTGCTAGGATAATTTTGTTGTATTACAAGTCAAATCTTAGCAAAATGTATACGCACTCTATTTACAAATGAATCATTCTATTATATACCACACACTTAATATTTTTTTTATTCAACATAAAAAAACATTCAAAATGAATTAATAATCTCCTTAACCTTTCAGCGACCAAGCGACAGCCGGCTGTCGCGCTGCTATAGTCTCTATTGTGTCTCGAACGTAGGCTTGAATGTTTAACAAAGTTGAAAAAAAAAAATGGTTGCCTGTAAAGTCGGTTTTACGGGCGAAGATTTTACGTGACAACGTCTTTTACCGATCATAGTTGAGTGGGAGAGAGACGCAAGGCATTCGGCGGGCCTCTCTCTCGTTCGGTGACTCATCGTAACGTTACCGAGCGTTACACTTTTTCATAAGTGACTCCCAGCCGCAACCTAATTTAAGACGTTGTCACGTCAAAACAAACGTCATCCCGTCTACAACAATACATCTCAAAAACAGCTAAACCACTCGAGATTCGCTTGAATGAATTACAAACGTTACTTTAAACTACATCCCGGGGGAGGGATCGTGATCATATTATCACTTCGTGGTTTTATCCCCGTCATCCCCGGGCGATGTGATTGTTTGGGGCGGGGGGATGGCGGTTTGTAAGAGTGGGGCAGGAACTTAAAATAGAAATTTTAATAATTTTAATCGAGCATTAGATAATGTCATGATGGCCCCAGTGCACCGTGCACAGAGTTTTTCAATTCTGGGCAAAGCAGATAAGTATCCAGGGCCGTCATATACAATTGAGGTTTTCTTGAATACCAAAGAATGTATTCAAATGAAATTTAACCTAATTGAAGAACTAGTCATTTTCTAATACAGTTTAAATTTTTATTAGAAAATATCCGTGGGTTTTTGAGATAACTTAAACTGTATCTGACGGCCCTGAATACTTATCTGCTTTGCCCACCGTACGTTTCTAAAGTTATTTTGGACCACACTGACATCCCGTGTCTCGGAAAGCACGTAAAGCCGTTGGTACCGGTTGTCATTCGTAGAACTTTGACAGTCGTTACGGGTAGTCAGAAGTCAGAAAGTCTGACCTGCCTAACCAAGGGCCTGACGCCCAGTTACTGGATTTTGAAGGGGACAGTCGGTCCATGTAATTTATCTATAATAATAATAATATGTATGTATTTATAAATTTTATAAGTACGTATATCAGTTGTCTGGTTACCATAACACAAGCTCTGCTTAGCAACCGACCCCAGCATAATTGGGAAAAAACTAGGGACATAGGAATATAGGTAACCTTTCAAACTCAAACTCAAGATCATTTATTCAATGAAACCAATCACAGGTATTTTCGTTGTAGAAGTCAGTCTGTCAGGTGAAGCTATTTCCTTGTGCTAAAAAAAAATATCTTTATTTCAGACCCAAAGTGTCCATAACGCTGTTAGTGAGTTAGTAACAGAATGTACTTAAATATACTATGTTAGTGTAGTTAGTACTAATTATGTAATCCTAAAGCTAATTCCACCCAGTGTCTTTGGAAGGGGCAATCTGGTCTACCAGCAATCATTTTCAGGATGCTGTTACGACTGCTACGCAACCGTTGCAGTAAGGAAGCTGCTTTCTTACGCATAATGGCGTGAAAGCCATCCGTGTGAGCTACAGCAAACATTCCCGACGCACTGCAACGTCGCGGCAGCCGCAACAGCATCCTGAAAGCGTTATTGTATTGTACGCGCAGGACGTTGTAAGCTCGGCGCGTATATGATACCCACAGGCCGCTCGAGTAGAAAGACTGGCAGAACGCCATGAATAAACTCACTTTGACGTCTGCCGTGCAGCGAGCGAACCTACACCTACCTACCTACCTAGCTAAAACAGAGTAGGTTCCTATAGAGAAGAACAAGTAAAAAATTCCATGAAAAGTCTTTTAAAAATTAATAAAAAAATTAATTATTAACATTAAACTTTATTTTAAAATCGATAATACAATAGGTATCGTGTTATTTGGTAAGTGAGTTACGAACAGACCCGCAGGCTAAATCTAGCAAGTTACAAAAATAACTTTCAAAGACCTACTAATCTGCCAGATATACATCGTATGATTTCACGACATAATTTTGCACTTAGTGTTTACGTCAATCTATAATTAAGAATTTCCACTCGCGAAAAAGATAAATAATTATAAATAAATCAATTCTTGGTAAAGGTAACTTGGTAGGGCCAGGCAAATGTGGTTCTGTACCTGAATTTACTTTTTCCAAAATATTTTTCCTAAGGCGATATCATTTGATACCGTATTCTTGCGATGACAGGAGCTCAAGATCGTCGCTAAACGGGCCTGTTGGTGTAGTGGTTAGGAGCCCTGACTGCTAAGCCGGAGGTCGTGGGTTCGATTCCCACCCAGAACAAACTTTGTGTGATGAGCATGATTGTTTGTTCTGTGTCTAGGTGTAATTTTTCTATAATATGTATGTATTTATAAATTATATAAGTATGTATATCAGTTGTCTGGTTACCATAACACAAGCTCTAAGCAGACCTTAACTTGGGATCAGATGATCATGTGTGAGTTGTCCCAGTATATTTTATTTATTTAATTAATAAACGTATATTAGTTACCAAGATCAGCTATACTTCATGTGAACGAATAACTGAGTACAATACTTAAGTGTCGAGTTTCGTTTATTAATCAGTCTACACTCAGCTGATGACGTACACTTAATCCGGAACTTGAGCTCAAAATCAATCTTGTTTATTAATACGAACAAGATCTTAGGCTGGGCACACGGGCCTAAAAATCTGATCCAGCACAATGTTCTTTTTATGAATTTTTTTGTCTGTATTATTACTCTTATGGTGAGATACTCGTAAATAGACGCACAGACTTTGGCTTAGCACTATACCTGTCACTGTTACACAACTGCCAAACGTCAAGTGTACGATAGAGACGGAACATGGCTAAGCCAAAGTCGTGCTTAGTAACGTCTATTTATCTCGCCATCAGATCTTCGAACTACAAAACAGGTTATAATGCGGTTTTCATCAATAGACTGAGTAATTCAAATTACGTTTTTTTATGCTGTTTTATTCTATTAGCTGTTGAATTACCAAAATTCGCTTCTTCGTGTCTCCCACATTTTCTAATAATATCAACATTTTATGTAAAAATGTGTAGATATGTTATTTATACGACATTATATCTTTTTTTTTTTGGAGAGTGGGAAATCATTAAATGACTGCTCTCGTCCTGGGTGCAACGGAGCGTGTCAGACTTTTACTGACTAAAACCCACTCATTCACGGTAACTATTATGAACATTCTGCAACCCCGGACGACATTATATCTTCAAAAACCGCACACTAACGCACACATACACATATAGATGTGAAAGTAGGATGGCAGGATTCAACTATTGCGAATGAAATAGAGATAAATGACGTCATTAAGTAAGCAACTCAATTGCCTAACTATTTATTGATTACAAAGCATCAAAAAATCAAATTTTACAGTAAATTTAATATAAGCCAGATTTTTGGTGCTTAAATTGCGAGAGATTTTGAAGAAATGATGATTTACATTTATTTTTTAATGATATAAATTACCCTTTTGGTAAAATGACTAAATTTTAAAGTGTCACATGCTGACTGCCTAAAAACTATCCAGACCATTTTACTTATAATATAACTAGCCCGCGACTTCATCCGCGTGGATTACTTATAGTTCCCGTTCCCGGGGAATTTCCGGGATAAAAATTATCCTATGTCCTTTCGCGAATTCCAGACTATATCTGTACCAAATTTCATTCAAATCGGTTCAGTGGTTTGAGGCGTGAAGAAGAGACAGACAGAATTACTTTCACATTTATAATATTAGTACGGATTGACGGTACCCTAAAACCAACCACTTGAACCGCTTAACAAATAACAAGAATCACAATCTAATAGATAATTATCTACATCACTATTCGAACGATAATATTCTACTGTAATACGTAAACAGCAGGAAATAGGATTAATATAATTATATCTACGGACATGTTATATCCATTAAAATGCATGATTCGCTATCTTTTCTTAATAATTAACCGGACTTCTGATTTCTTGGAATACCCAAGCAATCAATCATGATTTAATTTATTAGTTACTAGCTTTTGCCCGCGACTTAGTCCGCGTGGAATAATAGTTCCCGTTCCCGGGAGATTCCAGGAATGAAAACTATCCTATGTCCTTTCTCCGGTCCCAGACTATATCTGTACCAAATTTCATTCAAATCGCTTCAGTGAGTTAGGCGTGAAGAAGAGACAGGCAGACAGACAGAAAGACAGACAGACAGACAGAAAGACAGACAGTCAGAGTTACTTTCGCATTTATAATATTAAGTACGGATTCACAGAACTTGTATATAATATCTAGTAAAGTTTCATCATTTCTTTAAGAGTGCGCATAAAACAAATCTTATGTTATTACATGAAAAATTCTAAATCGAATAATGCAATAAAAATATATTTATAATATTAATATATTTTTATAACTACATGATATTTTCAAGGGCTCTAATTAATCAGTAACAAAAAATTATTATATTTCCTCTTTACAAAAAAAAACAAAAAGTAACCTCAAGTTTTTCATTTTTGCGACAAAAGTTAAAATACAAATATGAGGGTTATTTTTTTGCCTGCCGTGATTGCGGAATGTTTATAATAGTTACCGTGACCCCGGAACATAAATAGCAACCGAAGGAACATGAGTGGGTTTTAGTCAGTAAAAGTCTGACACGCCCTCCCGCCGCACCCAGGACGGGAGCAGTCATTTGATGATTTCCCACTCCCAAAAAAAAAGGTTAAAATCTTCTTGCAATAAAATGACTTACTGCATAAACCCATCCTAACGATGGCTGTGAGAAATCTAAAGCTTTTAAATTCCATTTAAAGCATTACGAACGTGTAAATATTTTGTAAACACCTTGTCTCGCACCTGGATTTGTCTGTGATTCATAACACTGGAAATCCTTACATTTCTACCATAATTCCCCATTGGGTTGGTTCAGCAGACGACTTTTTATGATAGATACTTGTGCTGATTGTCTTGTTCACAAACTAAATCAAATGTATGTTTAATAAGTGCATCCTTCTCTTTCCATTTCATTAGGAAAAGGGCAGAAGATACTGCACTTCTGTCAAATTAGTCAGCGTTTCATACGCTGTCTAATTTGAAAATGTAAATCGACATAGTTTTAGTGGCCGCGTTTTAATCGCGTCTAAATTATCTATGAAGTGTCTTAATTTGACAGGACTTAACTAATATTTTATTTTCTGTCTTGTTTATACAGTTAGACTATATCTATATGTACAATCGACCAAATGGAATCATGACCCACCATTTTTTTTTTTTTGTGAATGGGAAAAGCTTATTTTCCTACAGACATTTAAATACAATTAGGTCGACAATTGCGTAAACTTGTATTAAAAATGTCACACGTCAAGTCTTATTATTTTGACAGCTTCAAACGATTTGTCATCGAAATGGGTCATGATTCAATTTTGTCGATAGTACAATCCCACCACACTATTCCCAACCACTGCAACTCCTGAAAGCTAGAATCAACAGTGGAGTCCGCCAGAAAAGCGCCGAGCAATGAAGCTCGACGAGTCCCAGAGAAACGATTCAACTGTCATGGATCCCGCAACGAAATTAATCAGAAAAGTTCAGCGGAGGAGTAAGAAAAAATATAGTGGAAAACATATTTATATGTACAGCAGACTATGTATATTATATGCACAGTTTTGACTTAGTTAGGGTATCATTATATGAATAGACTAGCTTTCGCCCGGGACTATGTCCGCGAGAATGTCGAAACTTCCAGGCCCTATTTTACCCCTAAAAGGTTGGAATAACCAAAAAATAATTTCTTAGTGGTTACCTACTCTTTACAAAAAACACACCCTGTAAGTTTCATGTCTCTAAGAGCAGCGGTTTGGGCTGTGCGTTGATATATCAACAGTCAGTGTTTATCAGTCGTTATATATGTATAGATTTATCCTCTATCTTTGCTCTACATTCCCTACTAATGATAAATGCTACTGCGCTTGTTAAAAATACAACACTTATAATTTGCGCCATCTTCTGTGAAACAGGAATAATTATGTAACAAAGCTCCATGTAATTGGGGCAGACTTTAATAAATTATGCAACAAGCCATGTATTCTGAAAGTCACTCGATATCGAGAAATTTTTTAACTATATTTAGCGCCATAGTCAAAATATAGGTTTCCAATGTGACTTTTTCAATTCATATGTACTTTATAAAGTTAATCTCGGACATCACTGACATCCCGTGCCTCGGAAAGCACGTAAAGCCATTGGTCCCGGTTGTCATTCGTAGAACTTTGACAGTCGTTACGGGTAAGCCAGAAAGTCTGATCAGTGTAACCAAGGGGTATCGTGTCGCCCAGTTACTGGATTGTGGAGGTCTGATAGGCAGTCGCTTTACGTAAAACATTGGTATCCAGCCGGTTAGGCTGGAAGCCGACCCCAACTTAGTTGGGAAAGGATTTCCTTCCTCATTTGTTTTATTTCACTGATGTCTGTGATGTTTAAGATAAACTTTAGAATCTTGCAGTACAGATAACTGTAATAGGCTGGTAATGCTGACAAATAAGGTTCCATTAAAATAGATGGACAACTTTTAGTTATCATTCAGGTAACTAAAATAAAGACGATAGTAAAAAAGAAGAAATAAAACGCTTTACATATTATCTACATAGAATAAAATCAGCTGACAATTTACACTAAAAACGCACACTTTTTATTTTCGGTCAAACCTTTCAACCACCGCGCGACGGCCGGCTGTCGCGCTGCTATTGTCTTTCTATTGTGTCTCGAATCACGTGTGTTCGAAGATTTAATCAGTGTGGTTTTTTTGCTTAAATATCTTAAGTTAGACGTACTAAACGTTGTATTTTTTTTCGTCTATTTTAATGGGACCTTATAACTACGTGTATTTTTTGAAATATCAGCTGTTTCTGACAAAAGTTCAATGTCCTCCCGACCATCCACACTAATATTATAAATGGGAAAGTGTGTCTGTCTGTCTGTATGTTTGTCTATCTTTCACGGCAAAACAGAGCGACGAATTCACGTGATTTTTTAAGTAGAGATAGTTGAAGGGATTGAGAGTAACATAGGCTACTTTTTGTCTCTTCCTAACGCAAGCGAAGCCGCGGGCAGAAGCTAGTAATGTATAAAACAGCTGATATTTTTTTCGCGATTTCAGAGTTGGTTTCATAACAAAAGTTGTTTGTTTTTATGAGTAGGATCATCTCCTAGCAGGTTTTGTAGGACCAAAAATACACCTTGTATATTATTATAGCGAACACTAACAAGAATACTCTCTAAGAGATTAGGTCAAGTTAGCTGTATCTAGGTAACATAACTAGATTAAAATTGCACTAGACTCTGATTGAACACTGAACTGACTTCTGAAATTCAGTTACTTTTACTGAACACTGGGTTTGTGTTACGAATTAAACTGCATTTATATTGTAACTGGCACTTGCTGGCAATTTTACTTACGTGGACCTATTTCTATTTTATTAAATGAATTTAAAAAAGTCGCTGAAGGTGTAGCTAAGCATCTCGAGAACAGTTGCACCGATTTCGCATTTTTTTTAAGAATATTCCTTGAAGTACGGGTCTGGTAAAAAACAAAAAAAAAATGCTTGAATTAATTTAAAAATTGCAATTGCTGCCTTATAATTTTATTTTTCTTTTTTATCTTACTAGCTTTCCGGGCGGCGTTGTGAGAAGCAAAAAAAAGTATGAAAAAAAACTAAAATTTAAAAAGATCTACTCTTAGGCGATACGAAGTTCGCCTGGTCAGCTAGTTAAATATAAAAAATCAATAACTACTTTTCTTGATCACGCCATAACTTGAGAACTTTATTTATGTTTTATTATCAGGTACTTTGAAAAAAGGTTAGGTTAGGAATATTAAAAAATCGTTGAATTTTTGAAAAATGACAGAAAGCTAAATATTCGGTTAAGACTCCAGAGGGCAGCTAATTTTCTGATGTCCATAAAAAAAACTTAGAAACGTCATAAATTAATTAAAAAAGTCACATTAATAGTTGCCCGGTAGTGAATCCAGCTTTATTTTATATTACTATAATGCCGTCAAAATATAAATATCTAGCAGTTTTATACGAATCAAATATGTGGCCAAGCAAGCAACTTATTTTTAAAGTATTGCAAACGTAAAAAAACAGTGTTGCTTTTTTCAACGGGTTTCAAAAAGAGACCAAGATATTAATATTTATAATATTATCTTAAATCTGTCACAATGAGGGGTAGCTAGCGAGGTACGAATCTTATTCTTATTATTACTCGAGTAGGGTAGCGGGGACTGTTGACGTCCGTGTTATTATTTTTTATTGTTCTACTGAGTTGACTAGCCTTTGCGAGTTCATCTACGACTCGAGAAATACACACGTGATTTCGAAACACAATAGCAGTGCGACAACCGGCTGTCGCTTGGTCGTTGAAATTTTCATAATATAATACTGTACTCTTTGGTTGAAAGGTAAAGAGCGGTGTCATAAGTTTGAATGCTATGTGTGTGTCTGACTGTCTGTCTGTTCCTACGTAGTTAATCAGGATACTCCTGATTAAGTGACCACGGTGAAACTACGTAGGCATAACTACGTGGGGCGAAGTCACGGGGTATCCATTAGTGCTATATACTAAAACCTTCACCAGAATGTAACAAGCACTTTGCTGAAAACCGCATCAAAATCGGTTCAACTAAACGCGAGAAAATCGCGGACAAACATACAAACATATGTACATACATACAGGTCGAACTGAGAACCTACTTTTTTTTTAAGTCGGTAAATATAATGGGTGATTTTGCAGGAAAAAGGTAGTCAGGAGAAATCACATTTACGACGTATTTTCGTGTATCAGTTCAATATATCAATTACAAAGTTATTAATCTTTAAAAGATATTATCGACATAGTGCTACTGTGTCTAGTCATATCTATTTTGGGCAATTAGTAATTAAATTCAATAGTTTTGCTATAGAATAAGAAAAATAGTGGCCGAATACTTAGACGTCACTCAATTTTAACACGCTCTCAAACCTGTCGCTGTCTTTGTCACTCTAAATGGATAAAGAAGGACAGCAACAGATTTGTAAGCGTCTTAAAATTAAGAGAAGTTTAAGTTTTCGGGGATAATACTTCTACTTGTGAACAGTCCGTAATACAATTATATACATGTATGTCATAAATAAATAAACAAAATAAAATAATAATATAGCCTTAACTAGCTTCTGCCCGCGGCTTCGCTCGCGTTAGAAAGAGACAAAAAGTAGCCTATGTTACTCTCCATCCCTTCAACTATCTCCACTTAAAAAATCACGTCAATACGTCGCTCCGTTTTACCGTGAAAGAAAGACAAACAGACAGACAGACACACTTTCCCATTTATAATATTAGTATAGATTGATTCTCTACGAAAGTATTGTACATTATGTTAATATAAAAGAAAATACTATGACATAATTTAGATCGTAGGGACCCCTTGTCGGGTGAAGGCCTCCTCCAGTTTTTGCCAGTTTTTCCTGCCTTATGTCTTCAGACACCAGTCTTTGCCAGCTGTGGACACGATTTCATCAAACATGTATGTCATACAAAGTAAAAATTATACTCATAAGTAATTCATTAATAATCTTTGAATCATTTTTTTTTTGTAAGGCTTTTCATGCACCGCCGAAATTTTTGAAGCTTAAACCTATTTACATATTATTCTACCAAGATAACTTGAATTATACTTTGTGGCAAAATAGTTAATAATATTGTGTAATAGTAAATAATATAGTAATTTAGATTATATCCAAGATAAGAATGCTTGGAAGCATGCTGGTCCTGCTCCATAGGATAATCCACAGTGTAGACAAAACCAAACTGGTGCCTAATTTAAACTGATAATGATTAACTACTTTTACGCTTACAATTATATACTTATAAATTAGACACTTTAAAGACTTTTTTCTAATTGTTGGAAACGCTGGCTCTTACATTATTTTTCATTGTTTGAGGAATATGATTTATTTGTAAATGTGTTACACTAAATGTTCGTGAACTTGTTTAGCTTCCATTTCCTAATTAATTATATTTTTAATTATGGTAATACTAGCTTCTGCCCGCGTCTTCGCTCGCGTTAGAAAAAGACAAAAAGTAGCCTATGTTACTCTCCATCCCTTCAACTATCTTCACTTAAAAAATCACGTCAATCCGTCGCTCTGTTTTGCCGTGAAAGAAAGACAAACAGACAGACAGACAGACAGACACACTTTCCCATTTATAATATTAGTATGGATACTTTTTTGACGGAAATAGTTTTGACATTATATACATTCTTCTCTTCACACTTAACAATGTACAAATAATATTGTAACAACATTATTTTAAAAGAGTAAGTATGGAGTTTCTTGCCCATTCTTCTCCTTACGAATCAACCTTTTAAATGGTCTATTAGAAATAAATAATTTGAGTTTGAGTTTGCATATTTACAATATAGTAAAAAAAGTCGATATTTACAAAGTTCATGTCGTTCTATTGTCATTTTTCATAGTAAGTGCTAATTAAAATATAATTTCTTTCTATATTTTACAACATAACCGCAAACTGTCTTCAACACCCGACAATAATGAGATTCGTTTGTAAACATCTGGATAAGATAGGATTAAAATATTATTCCGCTTGGTCCGCCGTCTGTTGAGAATAACTTATTTGTCCTTTGTTTCCATTACAAGTCTTTAAACCCGCTTACACGAGGGGGGTAAGCAGGAATGTAAGTACATCTACCAAGAGTTTACAAGCGTTTCCATAATTCTCTATATAAAAAAATTTGCCATAAAGTATTTCCGCCCATACCTTTTGAACTACTACCAAAATAGATGATTCTTTATTTTTGAAGTGAAAACTTCTTTAGCGGCGTTGAGCACTTTTTCTGTAATGGGTATAAAATCTTAAACTCGCGTCAGGACACGTGACCTGATCAAAAAAGCGTAGGACGGATGGATAATGTTCAACGTTAATAATCAAGTTTTCACTTCTGCCGGCACTCCCGGAGTGCAACCCGTCTTTTTTCGTATTTCTTATTTTAAAATCAGAATCTTTTGTTTTTTAAACAGATAATTACATACCAGATCTAAAAAAACTGGCAGTGCGCTGTTTTGCCAATTTAGGTAAATATTAATAATTAAGAAAAACAAATACTAATAGAATGAAAATATTGTAAATTCATCACAAAAAAGGAAATGCATGCAAGAAGGGAAAATTTAAAGAAAAGACTTGTGTTTATTTAATTAAATATTTCTCTTATTTAAATCTGAATAAAAGTCAAAAGTCAAAACGTTTATTTCCATTGGACCATGGAGGCACTTTGGAAAAATTATTTAGTATACATGATTACAATGTGTAAATTAAGATGAATACAATGTCAAAGATGTCAAAATAAATACCCCATAGTAAAGAAAATTTATTGAATGAGACTGAATGACAATTAAATCTATACACTATAAACCTATGATACTTCGTCAATATTTTGTAAAAGTTCTAATACTGTTTTGAATAGAACCTCATTTGATCTTCTTTGATTTAACAAGAGTTGCAGGCCTTCTTTCATCAAAAAAATTAGAAACGCCATTTGTGTTTCATTTTTAATTCTTTTTTTTCTCAAGAAATAATGGCTGTCACCTGTTTTTTGGATCATGACGGCCAGTTTTAAGTGTCAGTTTGAAGACGACTAAACTCTTTCGTGGGTTTCATTAAATTATATTGAGTGTTAATTGATTATTTACTAATTGATCAAATAGCTTACTAATGGCATTAATTATGTGATTTCGTTATTGGTTTCGTAAATCTATTTCTTAATCCTCCTATGGTTATTACTGACGTAGACGCACTTAAAACAATACAATATAGAAAGAAAGTTTTGTTTAAAAATAGCCAACCAAAGCCTTTTTTTTGGGGAGTGGGAAATCATCAAATGACTGCTCCCGTCCTGAGTGCAGCGGGAGGGCGTGTCAGACTTTTACTGACTAAAACCCACTCATGTTCCTTCGGTTGCCCTTTATGTTCCGGGGTCAGGGTAACTATTAAACATTCCGCAACCATCAACCACAGCCTTAGAAAATAACTAGTATATAAGTAAGGATTACAGCCAAACAAAAACAACAGATTTAACAAATTTTGACCTTAAATAAAAAACTGCGCTGCAATTCCGGTTATTTTTATCAAATCCGCCGCGTGTGACATACAGCATGATGCATAGGCCTGTTATCACTACAAAGGTAATTGATAAGACTTTTTGAAGGCTGTTTAACAACCCTGACCGAATTTTTGCAAATGATTGACGGCCGCCATCTTGGATTTTTTGTTCTTCAATTCCAAAGACAATGAAAATAATTTGAAGTCTAACTTTTAAAGTTACTACGTTTAGTTAATACGCTAACTTTCAGGAGATCAAAATTCCCGTTTCATTTAGCAAAAACAAACTGTTTATTGTTATGATTATACGATATCATATAGGAATTAAAATATGTTTTATCCACGTAAACAAATCAAATTTTAAATAAGATGCGTCTCGCGTTTCCTTGTCGAATGACATTAAACTCGAAACGTATTTTGATAAGAAAATTAAATATATAATAACATAAGCAATATTATTCTTTATTCTTTCTTTATTCTTTATTGCACAAGAAAAACAATACATATAAAATAGCAAAAATATATGAGTTATATGTACAATGGCGAGCTTAACCCAAATTTGAGTTATCTTCCAGCAAACCTTAATTCTATAAAAGAGATTGCAATAGAGGATATGGCTGTGTGCAATAACAATACAATTTTAGCTTAAAATTAAATTATGATATAAAAAAAAAGTATACATACTATAAATAAATAAATACATCAATAAATAAATACATATAATATAAAATACATACATATATATATCAATCAACAGACAGGAAATGTTCCCTAATCCTCCTCTTGAACACCTCTAACGAAGGGCTATCTCGTAAAGAGTGCGGAAGTGCATTCCAAAGGCGCACAGCCTGAACTGTAAATGATCCATCATACCGACTTGAAGAGTGAGAAGGAAAACGAAGGAGAAGAGATGATGTAGACCGACAAGGTTTATCTCTCGGTACAAGAAACTCAAAACGTTCGCGAAGATAAGAGGGCGCCTTAGAATTGTGAAGAACAGAAAAGAGAAAAGAAAGAGTGTGACAATCTCGACGCTGCCGAATAGGTAGCCACTTCAACTGCCTCCGAAACTCCGACACGTGATCGTATTTTCGGAGGCCGAAGATGAAGCGAATACATAAATTCTGCAGACGTTCAAGCTTGTTAAGAAGTTCCTCAGTCGCATCAAAAAAACAGACATCAGCATAATCTAGAAGAGGCAGAAGAAGAGACTGAGCAAGAGTAATTTTAGTTTTAAAAGGCAGAAACTTCTGTAGACGCTTAAGAGATTGATACGAACAGAAAACCCTCCTGCTTACTTCAGCAATGTGAACATTCCAAGATAGGTTACAGTCCAAGAATACGCCTAAATCCCTTACTTTACTGGAATAATCTATAACAGTACCTTCAAACAGAACAGGCGGAAGGGAGAGATTATTCACTAAATTGACAAAATATCTACCACCAATAATGAGGGCTTGTGATTTTGCAGGGTTGACTAACAGTCCAAAACTTTTAGCCCACTGACTGATGTTAACAAGATCATTATTGATGGCATCAATGGCTTCAGGAAGCTCCTCGATTTTAAAATGGCGATAGAGCTGCAAGTCGTCTGCATAGAGATGAAAATGAGAAGTTAATACCTTAGTGACAGCGTCAATGAAAACGGAGAAAAGAAGAGGAGAAAGGACACCACCCTGAGGAACACCCGCAGAAAGGTCACACCAGTCAGAGCAAGACTCATTCAAGTGTACAGACTGCGAGCGACCACGAAGATAAGAATCAAACCACGAAATCACAGGAGGAGATATGTTTAGAGATAAAAGGATACCTAAGAGGATGTCAAAATCAACTGAATTGAAAGCACTACTAAAGTCCAACAGAACCAACACCGTAAGTAGTCGGTTTTCCATAGCCAGTCGGATGTCATCAGTTATTTTGAGCAAGGCAGACACAGTGCTATGGCTAGGACGAAATCCAGACTGGTAAGGACTAAGCAGGCTATTAGAGGAGAGATAATGCAACAGTTGATTATTAACAACACTCTCAAGGACTTTGGACAAAATTGGGAGTATTGAAATAGGACGAAACTGGGATACTGAAGTAGGATTTGAAACCTTAGGAAGAGGCAAGACATGGGCCTTCTTCCAAGCAGACGGGAAAGTACTTGTAAACAAAGAATAATTAACAATGTGTGAAATTACAGGAATGAGGACATCAAGGATGGGAAGGAACATCTTAAGATGCAGACCATCATCACCTACTGCTTTTGTAGAAATAGATGTGATGGCCCGCTTAATATCCCCTTCTGTGACTGGGTGAAAAGAGAACGAAGTACATAATGGCAAAGGAAAATTAGAGATATTGTCAAGAGTGGAAGATTTTTTTAACAGCATTATCCAAAGTTATTGGTGATTTGGAAAAGTGAGCATTAATTGTGTTTAAGTCAATATCAGGCATGTTGTTATTCGCAACTTTGCCGATTCCAAGAGATTTAAGGAATTGCCATACTTATTATTATTTTTATTAATTTCTAATATGAGAGTTTTATAAAAAAAGATTAAATCTTGAAACCGGATTTAAATACCAATGTGAATTTGACAATTCATGTGTACCTACTTTCAAGTTTATAACGAACTTTCCTCGCGTTTATAACGAACTTCCATTCACCAAGTTATCCCTTTAGGGGATGAACTTCCATAAATCCTTTCTTAGTGGTTACCTACTCTTCACAAAGAACACACCCTGCAAGTTTCAGTCTCTAGGAGCAGCGGTTTGAGCTGTGCGTTAAATATAATCATCACCCAGTCACTAAGCCAGTCAGTTTATCATTTTATATACATTGATAACTATCCCATGCGTCTTACTGCTTAGCTCCCGCATCAAAACGTGATGTTACGTAGCCAATAATAAAACTTAAATCATTTATTTCTTATAGACCATTTCAAAGGCTCAAAAAGTTGATTCGTATGAAGAAGAACGGGCAAGAAACTCTATACTTACTCTTTTATAAAATAATGCTTTTACAATAGTATTTGTACATGGTTAATTGGGAAGTTTTTAAAAAACAAATAATGTCTTCTTTCAGTAAAATGCTCTATCTTCAATATTCAAGGTACTTTCCCTCCATGTGGCGTAGCCGTGGGACGCCCTATATATATCCCTGTGCATAAATACAAAATTTAAAGTCAAAAGGAAATAAATTATAGGCCTTTTTTAAAAATCTTATGAAGATCAGAATGTAATCTTACACTGACGAAGTAGCTCCATCTAGCGGCGAATAGCAATAACAATATTCAAAAGACTTTAATAATAAGTTAAAACTATATTATAAGCTTAATGTCATTAAATTCCATTAATAGTCCGTAAAAATATAAATATCAATAATTAAATAAACTTTCTAAAGGTAGGCTTATTTTTCAAACTACTCATTTTAAGATTCAGGCTTCTAGCGCCATCTATTTCAATTTTCTTTACCTCAACCATCAATCCTACTTACTAAGGCACTGGCTTGTCACTACTGTCTTGGACCAAATCAACTAGTTGCTAAATTAATCTATACTAGTCTATACTATCATCATCATCATATTATAAAGAGGTAAAATTTGTAAGTTTGTAGGTTTGTAAGTTTGTATGTTATTTATGTATATATGTCTTATACTGCTTACTTATTATTTTACGAGTGAGTTCAGTAAGTTTATCAATTTACGAAAATATGGACGTAAAATATTACAATTTATCTCCCGTTTAGAATCTTACGTAAGTTTATAAACTTTCTAGTAGATTGATAAACTAACGGATTTTGTTATTTTCCGGTGACATATACACATTTTGTAACTGTTCCCTATGTACACTTTTGTAAATAGTTAATTGAATAAAATTTTATTATTTATTTATTATTATTATTATTATGTAGGGGGTAATCTCTAGAACCACTGGTTCGATTTGAAAAATTCTTTCAGTGTTAGATAGCCCATTTATCGAGGAATACCATAGGCTATATACCATCACGCTACGACCTACGGGAGCCGAGCAGTAACAAAAAATGCGGGTGAAACCGCAGGGTACAGCTAGTCTATAATATAAAGAAACAGACTTTTTGATAATAATTTTATTGCTATAATAATAAATTAGGTCTGTAATTTATTCTATTGTGAATGCTGTAGTCTCCTATTAGTGAAGGAATACACATTAGGTATGCGTTTTTGGCAATGTTTTGTGTATATCCTTCGTTGGAGATCTTCAAAAAAATAAATTAATTAATTAATTACTAACACTAAAAACCGGTTTTGGGAAATTCAGCTTCTAACGTTTGAATTAAAAAAAACACAAACACACAACTTCCGAAAAATGGAGTAACAAAAAATAGTAATTAAATAATCAAAAAACTCAACTGCAACGGGTTTATGGAGGTAGAATTTTAATAGCATAGGTCTTTGACCCTCTACAATTAAAGCTTTTAATTGGTCAAAGTTTTTAATCAAGTAACAAAATACATATCGAAATAATTTCATAGAACAAAAAAATGGTAATAAAATTTTCCTCTTAAATAATATTACTAACATACATCACATTATGGATAATTTAGATCCCAATCAGTCAAAGATTTTATAGAAACGACAATACGATAAGAACTGATAACCATCTCTGATAAGACAAGTAATCAACTATCGCGAATCAGTTTGCAAAACATACAGACATTAACAATAATCATAAGCTATTTACATCCTGATTAGAACGTGACTATACGACCGATACTAATATAAAAATACTTAATAGTTAGACTATTGCTGTCTAATAATAATAAAAATAAAACTCAGCGATCACTGTGCCGATAGTTGTTTCTGCCAATGGTGCCGATTCTCTTATTCACTAGCTAACCTAAATTTAAGTTAAGTGTATCTTTCTCTTTCTATTTCATTAAGAAAAGGACAGAAGATAAAATATTAGTTAAGTCCTGTCAAATTTAGACACTCCATAGATAATTTAGACGTGATTAAAAACATGGCGACTAAATACACGCCAATTTTTTTCAGGCTCTGTCTAATTTGACAGGATTAAACTAAAATGTATCTTCTGTCCTTTTGCTTTAAGAAATGGAAAGAGAAAGATGCATTTAACTTAGATTTGGTTAAGTTTGTGAACAAAAGAATTAGCACCATTGGCTTAATAGCCAAGAGCCTTGATCAACATCTAAAGAGGCTCTCGTTAGGTGGCTGGATCAAGCGCTTGATTCAGAAGGCAGTACTACTGGACACGGCGCGCATTGTCAGGAGGTTCCTTTCTCAGGAGCCCTGAGCACCGGTAGCTGGACCCTGTTTCCGATACCGGTGGGCTACTAAATTTTATATATTTACATGTTTTTTTTTATTAATTAAATATTTATAAATGTAAATTTTGATGTATTTAAAATGAATAAAAATAATAAGCTATCCCACATGACGAGAACCTTGTGAAAGCTATTAATGATAAGCAGACCAAATACCTTAACTTGGCTCACGAGGTTGTCGACATGTGGAATGTGAATTCAGCAGTAATTGTGCCGATAGTCGTGACGACCAAGGGCATAATAGCGAAGAGCTTTGATCAACATCTGAGGAGGCTCTCGCTAGGCAGCTGGGTCAAGGGTCTGATGCAGAAAGAAGTACTCGTCCGGAGGTACCTCTTTTTGAAGAAACCTGGACTTGTAGTTAGTATGAGCCCGAAATCGCCAATTCACCTTGAGCGCGCGTGGTGATCAATGCTCGTGCCTTCTCTGTTGTGAAGAGGCCTTTGCCATGCAGTGAGACAGTAATAGGCTGATGGTATTAAATTATTATTATGACCTCTCTCTGGAGCTCTGACCACCGGTAGCTTTGACCTTGTTTCCGATGCCGGTGGTGTACATATTTTTATACTTTCAAATGTTTTTCTTTTTATATTAATATTTAAATATCCATACTAATTGTATTGGTCAAATCTTGCGACGACCAGGACCAGGTTTATGACTGAAATGCTCTCTTGATGAGAGAAACACACAGATTTGAGTGGACCGGTCCAGACAGTGGAAACTAAAGAAAAAGGCACGAGTAACACTAAATTTGTTTAATGTGGATTGACTATTTCAGACTAACTTTAAAAGTTCAAGTTTTCCTTCATTAACGCCATAGAAGTAATCTGACAAAAAAAATTAAAATTAAAAGTAAATCATGTCATTTGGCAGATAGCTGATATCGTTAGGTGGATGCTGAAAATGTGATGATGTGGGTTCAAATCCAGGCAAGTACCAATGTGACTATTTTAATTTACATGCACTTTCTAAAGTTTATCTTGGATATCACTGACAACTCGAGCCTCGGAAAGCACGTAATGCCGATTTCACACGAGGGCAGAACAGTGAGGCAGAACAGTGGGCAGTACAGTACTGCACAGTACTGGAGAGGAGGACAGTACTGTCCTGTGCGTTCAAACAGTGGCGGCATAAAGCCGTTGGTCCCGGTTGTCATTTGTAGAACTTTGACAGTCGCTAACCTAACCAAGGGCTATCGTGTCGCCTAGTATCTGGGTTGTGGAGGTCTGATAGGCAGACGCTTCACGTAAAACACCGGTATCCAGCTGAAACCTGTTAGGCTGAAACCCAAGCCCCAACTTGATTGAGAAAAGGGCTAGAAAGATGATGAGCCTTCTATTGTAGTAGGTCGGAAAACAGGAAAGTTCTAGTGTGACTTTTTCTCTTTAGATCTATCCTGAAGATCAGTGAAGAACAACATAGAGCAAAGATTTTTATGTAATTTGAAATCGTCATCAAGCCTTAAAAAATCGGGATGATAAATACTCATTCTTTCTCTGTTTTATAAAAGCCCTTTACCCTGCAGTTGGACTACAATAAGCTATTATTGTCATTTTTGATTACGCTTATTACAAAAAAACTATAATAGCTTAGTTTACCTTGAAATGTGCATCATTTACATAGTACAACACAACATACACAATACACATACAGTAATTCAACTACCGCCCTCTCTTAAAATTACTTAACAAACTACATCTAAATAAACTAAAGCTTTTAAAGAAGAACTTTCATCATAGCTTTTGCAATTCTTGCATAGTTGCCACACCCCTCCAGAGATGGCGCTGTTTTATATATTCATTTATATTTTACCTTTGAATTATTTATCTTTGCGTATACGTTATTATTTTGTCAGCATTTTGATTTTTAATATTGTTTTTTTTTAAAAAATCTTTACAAATAATAAAAACTTTTTTCAAAAAAATAATAACCGCCTTCAAAAACTAAAAACCCAAAAATAACTAAAATTTCGGAAGTCGGTGGCAACACAAATTAAATGGCAGAAGAGAAGCCACCGACTTCCGAAATTTTAGTTATTTTTGGGTTTTTAGTTTTTGAAGGCGGTTATTATTTTTTTGAAAAAAGTTTTTATTATTTGTAAAGATTTTTCCAGGCAGAGGCTACATATCAAATCGAATTTATAGTTTTGGTTTTTTAGAAAAAAAAAACAATATTAAAAATCAAAATGCTGACAAAATAATAACGTATACGCAAAGATAAATAATTCAAAGGTAAAATATAAATGAATATATAAAACAGCGCCATCTCTGGAGGGGTGTGGCAACTATGCAAGAATTGCAAAAGCTATGATGAAAGTTCTTCTTTAAAAGCTTTAGTTTATTTAGATGTAGTTTGTTAAGTAATTTTAAGAGAGGGCGGTAGTTGAATTACTGTATGTGTATTGTGTATGTTGTGTTGTACTATGTAAATGATGCACATTTCAAGGTAAACTAAGCTATTATAGTTTTTTTGTAATAAGCGTAATCAAAAATGACAATAATAGCTTATTGTAGTCCAACTGCAGGGTAAAGGGCTTTTATAAAACAGAGAAAGAATGAGTATTTATCATCCCGATTTTTTAAGGCTTGATGACGATTTCAAATTACATAAAAATCTTTGCTCTATGTTGTTCTTCACTGATCTTCAGGATAGATCTAAAGAGAAAAAGTCACACTAGAACTTTCCTGTTTTCCGACCTACTACAATAGAAGGCTCATCATCTTTCTAGCCCTTTTCTCAATCAAGTTGGGGCTTGGGTTTCAGCCTAACAGGTTTCAGCTGGATACCGGTGTTTTACGTGAAGCGTCTGCCTATCAGACCTCCACAACCCAGATACTAGGCGACACGATAGCCCTTGGTTAGGTTAGCGACTGTCAAAGTTCTACAAATGACAACCGGGACCAACGGCTTTATGCCGCCACTGTTTGAACGCACAGGACAGTACTGTCCTCCTCTCCAGTACTGTGCAGTACTGTACTGCCCACTGTTCTGCCTCACTGTTCTGCCCTCGTGTGAAATCGGCATTACGTGCTTTCCGAGGCTCGAGTTGTCAGTGATATCCAAGATAAACTTTAGAAAGTGCATGTAAATTAAAATAGTCACATTGGTACTTGCCTGGATTTGAACCCACATCATCACATTTTCAGCATCCACCTAACGATATCAGCTATCTGCCAAATGACATGATTTACTTTTAATTTTAATTTTTTTTGTCAGATTACTTCTATGGCGTTAATGAAGGAAAACTTGAACTTTTAAAGTTAGTCTGAAATAGTCAATCCACATTAAACAAATTTAGTGTTACTCGTGCCTTTTTCTTTAGTTTCCACTGTCTGGACCGGTCCACTCAAATCTGTGTGTTTCTCTCATCAAGAGAGCATTTCAGTCATAAACCTGGTCCTGGTCGTCGCAAGATTTGACCAATACAATTAGTATGGATATTTAAATATTAATATAAAAAGAAAAACATTTGAAAGTATAAAAATATGTACACCACCGGCATCGGAAACAAGGTCAAAGCTACCGGTGGTCAGAGCTCCAGAGAGAGGTCATAATAATAATTTAATACCATCAGCCTATTACTGTCTCACTGCATGGCAAAGGCCTCTTCACAACAGAGAAGGCACGAGCATTGATCACCACGCGCGCTCAAGGTGAATTGGCGATTTCGGGCTCATACTAACTACTTAACAAACTACATCTAAATAAACTAAAGCTTTTAAAGAAGAACTTTCATCATCATAGCTTTTGCAATTCTTGCATAGTTGCCACACCCCTCCAGAGATGGCGCTGTTTTATATATTCATTTATATTTTACCTTTGAATTATTTATCTTTGCGTATACGTTATTATTTTGTCAGCATTTTGATTTTTAATATTGTTTTTTTTTTCTAAAAAACCAAAACTATAAATTCGATTTGATATGTAGCCTCTGCCTGGAAAAATCTTTACAAATAATAAAAACTTTTTTCAAAAAAATAATAACCGCCTTCAAAAACTAAAAACCCAAAAATAACTAAAATTTCGGAAGTCGGTGGCTTCTCTTCTGCCATTTAATTTGTGTTGCCACCGACTTCCGAAATTTTAGTTATTTTTGGGTTTTTAGTTTTTGAAGGCGGTTATTATTTTTTTGAAAAAAGTTTTTATTTATTACTTTTTAGTGTCGACTCCCAATGTAGATATAGAAACTTGAAGAAAAAACACACATCGTCTATGAATATTTCGTAATTTTTTTTTGTTCTTGGTGAATTTTTCGAGAACCGCTGAACCGATCGCTACAAAATTTATATGGGAGCACCCCTGAATCATGACTTATCAAACAAAAAAAGAACCATCAAAATCCGTTTACAATTGACGGAGATATCGCGTAACAAACATACAAAAAAAAAAAAAAAAAAACATACAGACGAATTGAGAACCTCCTCCTTTTTTGAAGTCGGTTAAAAATGATTTACTGATAAGTATGTACGTTCATAACTTTTTAAGACAAGGTTTGTATAAAATAAAATAAAAGGTTGTTCGTATTAAAGTCTAATTAAGGGCTGATTCTTTAATCATCAGTTAACTTCTATCTGAGGTATAAATACATATTTTATATACAAAACCAGACAACGTGTCTAACGCTGTCACTTGCACACTCCTGCAACAGGACTCCGACTAAAACAATCTTACTTTAAACGTCATGGTAAGGGGGCTGGTGTCATTTAAAGAAGCCAAGTCATTTATGACATCGTCCGTTGCAAATGATTGCATGTCCACCAAAATTTTTATTACACAAAGTTTGTCCTGGGAGGGAATCACACCCATAACCTCTGGTTGTGAGGATCTCCAACCATTAGACCAACACCCCTGTCAATAAATATCGCAAATAAAATTAAAAACCGGCCAAGAGCGTGTCGGGCCACGCTCAATGTAGGGTTCCGTAGTTTCCCGTCCGTCACAATAAGTGTACCTACTTATAAGTTTAAAAAAAGGCTATTTGTTACGTTGACATACTAAGTACGCAAAAAATATTTTGTACAACCTTTTTGTCTTTTTTGTACAAAAACTGTTCTTTCTATCAAGTTCAAAATAATTTTCCTAGAAAGTGCTTATAAAGTTCAACTTTCCAGATTTTTTTCATATTTTTTAAACCTACGGGTCAAAAGTTAGAGGGGGATTTGATTTTTGAGAGGTTTGATTTTTCCTTTTGGAGCGATTATTTCCGAAATTATTGACATTATCAAAAAATGATTTTAGTAAACACCTATTCATTTTTAAATAACTATCCAACAATATATCACACGTCAGGGTTGTAATTAAAAAAAAAACCACTTCCCTATTTACATATTGGGGGGCTACCCTAATAAAACGATTTTTTCCAATTTTTATTTTTGCACTTTGTCGGCGTGATTGATATACATATTGGTACCAAATTTCAGCTTTCTAGTGCTAACGGTTACAGAGATTAAGCGAGGACGGACGGACAGACATGGCGAAACTATAAGGGTTCCTAGTTGACTACGGAACCCTAAAAATGGTTTACAAGATATGAATGCGTGGTGGCATTTGTTATCTAAAATGTAATGATGGAATTTTTAACCAATTTCTGTTATAATCAATCTACTGATAATGTACTTCATTTATTAATTAATATGTATTTAAACTTTTCTACTATATTGCTGCTGCATTTATAAAAAACTCTCCCAACGGCCAATATCACTGGAGTACCGAAGATATTTTATACTGGCGACTTATCATCTTATAGCCTTTTCCTAACTATGTTGGGGTCGGCTTCCAGCCAGCTGGATACCATTGTTTTACGTGAAGCGACTGCCGATCAGACCTCCACAACTCAATAACTGGGCAACACTATACCCTTTGGTTAGACTGGTCAGACTTTCTAGTTTCTGACTACCCGTAACAACTGTTCAAGCCCTTTAAATGCCAACCGGGATCAAGGGTTTTACGTGTTTTCTGACTGGCAGAAGAGAAGCCACCGACTTCCGAAACTTTAGTTATTTTTTACTTTTTAATGTCGACTCCCAAAGTCTGACTGTGTATTACAGTATCTTTCCAAGTAATTTATTTTCAAACAAACTAAAACTACTAAAAATCTTATATAACGAAAAAAGAAACTTGAAGAAACGCAATTATTATGGTCAATGTATATGTACCGTCGATTTTTTTTGTTCTTATTTAATTTTTCGAGAAGCACTGAATCGTTCGCCACAAAATTTATATGGGACCACCACTGAATACCACCACTTATCAAACAAAAAAAGAACCATCATAATCCGTTTACAATTGACGGACATATCGCGTAACAAACATACAAAAACAAAAAAAAAACATACAGACGAATTGAGAACCTCCTCCTTTTTTGAAGTCGGTTAAAAAAGAACCATCAAAATCCTTTTACAATTGACGGAGTTATTGCGTAACAAACATACAAAAAAAACATACAAACGAATTGAGAACCACCTCCTTTTAGAAGTCGGTTAAAAAAACATGCAGACGGATTGAGAACCTCCTCCTTTTTGAAGACGGTTAAAAAGTACATTTGGATCGGAAAAGTCACACTAATATTTGTAATTGATTTTAAGTTGATGAGTTATGAGATGACCAACGCAAGAAATAGGAGACAAAAACTTAGTTAAAATAATATCCCTTGAGGATACCTACGGTTAGCCTTAAACATTCTGTATTTTTTTAGTTCTTGACTTTGAAACGATATAGGAATTGCAGATAACTAGATCTTAAAGAATATAAAATATGATCGCGGATAGTCAAAGATTCTGACAATCAGAATAAATAATTATAATATTATGACCATAATAAATCTCTTTTGATAAAATCTTTATCAATACATTTTCAAGAACCCATATGATAAAACTTCTCGAAATCGTTGCGATAAACATCTATAATCGCGTTGTATGTGAGATAGAACTATCTACCGTTACTTAAAGATCTTGTCAAAATGATTGAGTTATTAATACTTACGTATTGACGCTTTAATTGTGCTAAATATAATAAATCGGCTAGCTATGGAGAGTTATGGGTTGCGGAAGGTTTATAATAGTTACCGTGACCCTGGAACATAAAGGGCAACCGAAGGAACATGAGTGGGTTTTAGTCAGTAAAAGCCTGACACGCCCTCCCACCGCACCCAGGACGGAAGCAGTTATTTGAGAATTTCCCACTCCCTAAAAAAAAATGGAGAGTTGTGGAAAGGATAATCACCAGTAGGGGCCTTTTTTAAAAGCCGGAAGACTGGCTTGCAATAATAACAGTGTCCGACTCTATACGCCGACAGCCGCTACGCCGACAGTCTGAATGCCGACAAGACATTACTACCGACGGGACTTCACGAATCAAACTCTTCGCCGACAGGGTTCATCGGCTCATTATAATTATAATTACTTTGGAAATCGATATATGCCTTTCTACTAATTATACAATTCATAAAAATTAAGATATAGTATGAAGTAGGGTCGCTGATGAGCCCTGTCAGCGAAGAGTTTTGTCGGCTTGAAGTCCCGTCGGAGTCAATTGATGATGGTGTCAAATATCGTAGTGTATTGGTCAAAAACATGCATGAACCACAAAGGTTAATGTCTGAGATGCTCTCTTGATAATAGAAGCACACGAGTGATTACTGCCACATATTTGCAATACCAGAGGCGAGCAGACGCGTTGTCATTACAGAGACACACATACCCTTAAAAAACCTTTATTTTGTAAATAAGTACTCGTCTTACTAATAATCGCTGCATAAAGTTATGACAGGTTTATACGTCAAAAAATGTATGGTTACACAGGCTTTATTCATGACATAACTTTACACAGTGATTATTAGTAAGGGCAAATATTGTATAACACTTTTATTTTATCAAAATTTTGTTGTTTTTTTTTTATATTAATCGAACGATGGAGCCGGTGTTTTGTAACTGACTACTCTGAGAAGAAACATCCGAAACAAACTCAGAGGTCAAAGTCTCTTTTGAAGTCCATGCAATTGTATTGGTCAAATTATGCGAGGACCATGAAGGTTAATTAATGACTAATGTGCTTTTTTGATGAGAAAAGCACACAGATTTGAGTGGACCTGTCCAGACAGTGCAAGAATTTGTCAGTAATCGTTAAGCTCAACTTTAGATGTAAGGAGCCCAACGTTTTGACGAACAATACCTTCAAACGGTATCAGCAAAATAGATATCTCGCTAGTACTTCCCCGGTCGAGTTCCTTCACGAAGACCTCAGCACTGAAATTATTATCAATGATAATGATTTGATAGGTGACCGGCAGAATTTGTACCGCAATATGCCTTATGTTGTTTTGATATATAATTTATACCACTTATTAAGACGAGTGTGCTGATTATTTTCATGTAGATGCGGTTCTTTTAAAACTTCGGATTTATACGATATCAGTAAAAATATTTTAATAAATGAACGTATTATAATAAAGTTGCTGTTTAGGTCGATGATATGAGAGGTCAAGCAGAGTAGAGTGCATTATATAAAATATTATGAACAATAATGCTGATTATTGCTAAACACGGTGACAAAATGCAACCGATTTACTTGAAGTTAATATGCTGCAAATTAATAAAGGTACAACAAAATTTATTGCTATTGCCATAAGCGGTGCGTCGACTCGATAGTTAATATTTTTATCATATTTTACTACGCTAATCAAATTCATGTTCCAATAGTAGGTAATTATTGTGATAAAGTTGTAATCTATAAATATAAAATGGAAAACTAGCTGACTGACTGTTTGACTGAGTAATATTTAAACGCACAGCCCAAACCGCTGCTCGTAGAGACATGAAACTTGCAGGGTGTGTTCTTTGTGAAGAGTAAGTATCTACTAAGAAATAAATTTAGGAAATTCAGACCCTAATGGGATGAAATAACGGATGCAAGTTTCAACATTCACGCGGCCAAAGCCAGGGGCGTAAACTAGTATAGAACGAAATAGAAGGGATCTCCCCGGTGCCTCAGATAAAGTAAGTTTTTCTTAAAATGACGTTCTCATCGTAAATTTTGTTTTCATCATTGATAGCATGAGTCTATTATCTGATAATTTCTCTTAAAAGCTTTAGGTGTCATAAATTGTAATTATTTTGAAATTATGTTTTGTTACATAATTAAGAAAACAGGTCAAATGTGTGATTGGGCACGCGTCACATTTTGTTGCGTAGTTTCACATAATCGCCACCTCACTACTCCGAGACTGGAGTTCGTTAGCACGATGATTCATCAATCTGTACATCTTCATATAACGATTGCCGCCCCGGTGTAAGCAATACACTAGAACCGTGGAAGGTTTTTTAAGGACACCCCCACCGATCGCCTCTGCAAGGACACGGCGGACACCACCGCATACTTCACCGTGTCCTCCAGACGACCGCGCGAGGCGACAGGCGTTGCTGCAGTGGTGACACCGAGGCGTCGCTTCCTCCCGAATCCGACACAGGAACCTCCTGAACTGACCATGTCCGGAGAGGACCTGTGTCAGGCAATACGTGAGAGCGCTGTGGCGCCTCTCCAGCCACTCCTCAAACAAAGGGACCTTACTGCCGCTATTACAGCGTGCCCAAGCTCTCATTGTGATCAGAGTCATCATATCTACGACGAGCTATGCAAGATTATTTTACGATCATCTAATCATCATCTTACAATGTAAATCTCTAGACCGCGGTAACGACTTTAAGTCAGATGACTGTCAAAGATTTACAAATAACAATTAACAAGCGGGACTAACGACTTTACGTGCTACCCAGGTGCAAGGGTCAGTGATATCCTAGATAAACTTTCAAAGTGCATAAAAATTTAAAAACTCATAATGGTATTTGCCCAATTTCGAACCCCCAAAACAAGAATCTAGAGAGCATGTTTGGAAATATCAAACACCACAAAAATAGTGTATCTTTTGATGACTAACATGAAATCAATTTTATCACTGAGATGTGAATCTAAATCGATCAATAATATGGCATCTGCGTGATAAGAAGAAACGTTAATACTAGATAAAACTATGTTTGAAGTTACGTATGACCGATTCAAAATAAGTAATGATAATATTGTCAATTCTTCTGAACGATTCATCGTAAGTAATATCAGTGGAAACCAGCCCAAATGAACACACTTTTTCTTATATAAATTAAATAAACTATATATTTCGATGGTGTCACGATCAGGACAAGAAAATACAGCTGTGCCTTATTTGTCACCAATTTCAGAACTTGGGGCAGCTGTTGTCAAATTTCAAACAAGGAAATATTTGATGACACTGTAGCAATTGCATAGAATGATTTATACACTAGAATCTAGAAAACCTTGTAAGCGCAGCAAAGTACAACCTCCCGCTAGATGAACGGATGACCTTGTGAAGGTTGCAGGAAGCCGTTGGACGATGGGCGACACAGATCCACATGCTGCGGAATAAGTTAGGAGGGCCTTATATCCAGTGGACGCTTACGGTCTGATGATGATGATGATCGGTTCTGCGGATGGCGAGCGATGGGTAGCTCGCCGCCCGGCTAGGACCAGGACCGCGTCGACGGTGCGTTAGTGTTCCACGCGCGCCTCAAAGAGAAGGAGTCAGCACAGGAAGGGGCCCAACAGGGCCAACGCCTGCCGGGATTGCGGAATGTGTATAATAGTTACCGTGACCCTGGAACATAAAGGGCAATCGAAGGAACATGAGTGGGTTTTAGTCAGTAAGAGTCTGACACGCCCTCCCACCGCACCCAGGACGGGAGCAGTCATTGGATGATTTCCCACTCACCAAAAAAAAAATGATGATGATGATGGTGGAACATAAAACCAAATACTGTCACGATAGAAAGCAAAAAATATTGTCTGTCCTTGTCATTCCGTTGCCCTAAGTCTCCTATACCTCTCGTTCTGGCTGTACTTAATGATCTTTTGGATTCTAATCCAACAAATGGTCTGTTTGCGAATGAATGGTTAAGAATTTTGAGTTCTAGAATCCCCAGTATTGGGGATCGTAGTATGAGCGCTATATACCTAAGATACTGATTTATTGGATCAAGGTTAGGTTAGGTAAGGGTTAAGAGAATCATGAGCATGAATGTAGAGGGATAGAGGGTAAAGAAGGGTGAAGAAAAGATGGATTGTGTGAAGAATGATATGAAGGAGAAGGAGTAAGTGTAAATATCACTCACTCCTTTCTCCATCATATCATTCTTCACACAATAACCGTCATATTATGACAATTAATAGGACATAGAACTTGGAAGATATTCAGTAAAATACGTTGAGAAACCAAAAGAAAAAGTACATAAAGCTTGTTATCTTTAAGATAATTTCTATATGTCTTTAATTAATGTATAAATAGTTTTGTATGATGAAATATGGGCACGAAACTCTAATATTTCCTCTTGATTTTTTAATCATTTAGGTATTAATCACATGATAATAAGAACGTGAAGACGTTGGACGTATGCCGAAGATAAAAACATATTATAGGTAAGTACATTACGTCCACGAGACCAGAGGGGAACGGAGGACGAAGTATTCGGATTAAGATAACGTATATCGTCATAATTTACTAGAAATGACAATACGAATAGAGGTAAATGATAAAATGATTATAATGCCACAACAAGAACATTTTGCGTGTTTTACGCTTAAATCTAAATATATAAAATGGTACACTGATTGACTGACTGTTGATATGTCAACGCACAGTCCAAACCGCTGGTCTTAGAAACATGAAAGTTTCAGGGTGTGTTCTTTATAAAGAGTAGGTATCTATAAAGGAAGGATTTTCGAATATTCGGGCCCCTAAAGTAGTAAACTAGGTGATGGAAGATTGAACGAAAATCCGCGAACGAATCCACCTAAACAGCTAGCATAGGTCAGTAAGAAGGAATTTCAAGATACAGAGGCATTTTTTTACAGATTGTATTTATTTATGCATAAATTATAATTTATTGTAGGTACATTAGATTTTTGTTTTTCCTTGTTATGAATTTATTCGTCATTGGATGCATGGATTATATACGTCGGATTACCGATACGTGATTTATCGTTGTCTAGAATAGTCTGGTTTTACATACGTTGGTGGCATGTCTAAATTTTGTATTTGGGTGCTGATCTGTATGCGCTTATCAGGGTCAGCCTGACAGCGCTTATCGAAGCTCATCTGTCGGGGCTTATTGGAGTTGATCTGTCGGTGACCGACACGTCGTCACGTCGGTGTCACGATGAGTAATATTTTTCTTTATCGTGACTTTTCTACGTTTATTTGTGCTCAATTTGTACTTACTTTATTATTGTTGTAAATATTTCTGATAACAATAATAAGATGGCAAGAGACCGAATGGTATGTCTTTATTCCCATGGAAGAAGGGCAGGCCTTTAGTGTGGGACGCTACGTGTGTCGATACTCTTACGCCATCCCACATTCCTAGTACGGCGTGCTGTGCCGGTGCTGCCGCCTCGGCTGCGGAAAACCTCAAGCGGCGAAAGAATAGTAACCTTACTGGAAACTATATTTTCGAGCCGTTTGGGGTTGAAAGCCTTGGGCCATGGGGTCCGAGTGCCCACCTTATTTTTAAGAAGCTGTCAAAAAGACTATTTGACTCTTCTTGTGGCGGAAAGGCTGGCTTTTATCTTGGCTGGAGGGTTAGCACGGGGCATTGGGCACTTTACTTAATACTTAGCATACTTAGTAATTTAGTTTGTAAAAATTGTATATACTAATAAACTTATATATAGTCAACAATAATTGAATAATTATTTTAGAAAATACACACATCAAAAGTGTCTAGGGATATTTCAATTAAACCTAAATTACTAAAATTCTATTAACTTTTTGTTAAAACATGTACACATTAAAATAAACCTTGTTTAATAGACTATTTAATCTGATAATAAACTTTTAGACAAAGTTAAATTTAAAAAAAAACTTAGAAGAAGAGGAAAAACTCAAACAAAATTTCAATCTTAACTTTATTTTTGAAACATCAAAACCTGAACAAAACAACAATTTTTTTTATAAAAATTCTTGAAAACTTAAAATTAATATTCCGTGGATCCACCTAAGACTCTCCTGACACATCTGCAGCGGTTCTGCATACTCAAAACAAGGGTGTCAATATCCTGTTGTGGAATACTGTCCCATAATTGCCGTTTCTGAAGCCATGAAGACCAGTCAGAGCGTTATATCCAGGCTTTGGTCATGTTATCGTGTCACGGAGGAAGTGGTGGAACGGCACCGAGGACCTCAACGCATTACAACACATGTACAGGACCGATTCATAGTAAATGCTGCACGAAGTCAACTAAATGCAGCGGCGATGCAATTGGTTCAAAGGCTACAGAGATAGTATGGTTTGCTGGTAAGCGGTCAAACTTTGAGAAGGCGACTGCATGAAGTCAATCTACGTGCTCGTAGGCCATTTTGGGTATCAGCACAAAGGAGAGGTAATCGAGGAAGAAGATTACAATGGGCTATTGCACACGAAAACTGGAACCATTATCAATGGTCACTTGTGCTTTTCACTGATGAATCTAGGTTTGGATTTCATCCTGATTCGCGAAGAGTACGCGTTTGGAGAAAACCTGGACGTTGGAATCGACTGCAGCACCCACAACAAGTTCATGCATATTAAGGTAGCACGATTATGGTTTGGGCAGGGATTCGTCTCGGCGGTAGAACGGACCTCGTTTGGATACAAGGCAATATGACTGCTCGAAAATACCGAGATGTGGTGCTAGAGCCTGTAATCTTGCCCCACAAACAGCAAATGGGACAAAATTTCCAGCTAATGCACGACAATGCCCGTCCACATACGGCGCGTATCGTTACAAGTTGGTTACAACAGCATGTTATCCAAGCTTTAGACCGGCCTGCACAATCCCCTGACTTAAATCCTATTGAGCATGCCTGGAATATGCTTCAGAGAAGAGCTCGTAGGAATTTCCCTGTTGATATTGTGCATCAAAACCAGCTTTTCTTGCATCTTAGCAGGATTTGGGACAGTACTCCACAACAGGATATTGACACCCTTGTTTTGAGTATGCAGAACCGCTCCAGATGTGTCAGGAGAGTCTTAGGTGGATCCACGAATTATTAATTTTAAGTTTTCAACAATTTTTATAAAAAAAAAATGTTTTGTTGTTTAGGTTTTGAAATTTCAAAAGTTAAATTAAAATTTTGTTGAGTTTTTCCTCTTCTTCTAAGTTTTTTTTTTAATTTAACTTTATCTAAAAGTTTATTATCAGATTAGATAGGCAATTAAACAAGGTTTATTTTAAAGTGTAGGTGTCTTAACAAAAAGTTAATAGAATTTTAGTTATTTAGGTTTAATTAAAATATCCCTAGACACTTTTGATGTGTGTATAAATAAGACCTTAAAATATAGGTTGTTGTTTTTTGTTATAGGTCTTTTTTTATTTGCGAAGTTTTTAATAAAGTTTTACTTAGGTAGTAATAGTAAACCTAGCAAATTTCTGAAATAACTTGTTCGTTAACAGTTATATATTAAAGTGGTATATTAAAAAAATAAAGTTGAATGCCGATGCGGTGTAAATAAATTACCAAAAACAATAGCAATTTTTTTGTTTTATTTGACCTTTCCTATCAACACTAATATACCAACTAGCTTTTGCCCGCGACTTCGTCCGCGTGGAATAATAGTTCCCGTATCCGGGGGATTTCCGGGATGAAACCTATCCTATGTCCTTTCTTGGGTCCAAGACTATAATCTGTAACAAATTTTATTCAAATTAATTTCATTCAGTGGTTTAGGCGTGAAGAAGAGACAGACAGACAGACAGAGTTACTTTCGCATTTATAATATTAGTACGGATTTTATATCCAGGTCCAGGCAACTAAAGAGATAATGTTCCAATGTAAGCACGGTAAATAGATAAATATCTAAGCAGAACCTGTTTTATGGTAACCTATATTCTGTAAAATCTATGAATGATACCTTTTTCATTTAAAGTATTTTATTTACATTTACACAGTATTTCATAATCATCAGTCCACCGGCCTCTTTAAAGCGCGTCACTTAACCCTTACAGCTATAGCATCTTTCATGTTTATATTCTTATCATAAGGATTGCATGCAAAAAAAAATACTTTAGTTGTTTCGTCTGACTGTTGATTACCATCAAAAAGCGTGCCTTTTAACTTGCCAAAGTGTCTATCGTTCGTACTCTAGTCTTTCCCATTTTTCTTTACGGCGCTAAAAGCTGAACTTTGAAGGCCATGGATAGGCAGCGAATAGATGCATTTGAGATGTGGTGTTGGCGCCGTCTACTACGAATACCTTGGACAGCACGTCGTACGAACGCATCTATCTTAGAGGAGCTAAATCTTACTCGGTCCCAAAGGCTCTCTGCGACGTGTCTATATCGAGTGATCCAATTTTTCGGCCATATAGCTCGTAGAAGCCCCGACAACCTGGAACGCCTGATGGTCACAGGAAAGGTGGAAGGCAAAAGGCCTCGTGGACGAAGCCCCAAACGTTGGGCTGATCAGATATCAACAAGCCTTGAGATATCTGTCAGCACGGTCCTCCACGATGGCTCGGACAGAAGCCGATGGAGAGAAACTGTTAAGAAGTTTTTTCAAAGGAGTCCCGATCCTCAGTAATGAGGAATCGACAGAGTAGGAGGATTTAACTTGCAATGTATGTTTGTCCGGGTGGAATCTTACAACTCAATTTTAAGGCACTTGCCCTCAACCGATTGAGCTGAAATTTGGTATGCACGTTCAGTTCGGATGACAATGCACGAAAAAAAAACTTGTTTTAAAAAAGGATTTTTTACCTTAATTTTTAAATGGAAACTAGTTGTCCTTCACGGCTTCACCCGCGATTTTGGTTACTGCTTTGCTCCCATGTTCCATAGCCTAAACCTTCCTCAATAAATGCGCTGTCCAACACAAAAAGACTTTTCAATTCGGACCAGTAGTTCCTGAGATTAGCGCGCTCAACCAAACAAACAGCTTTATATTAACTAGCTGTTCCTCGTCCTCTCGCGCCCGGCGCTGGTTCAGGCCATGCTTCGGGGCGAGACGGAATGGGATGCCGTCGCCTCCTTCTGCGAAGCAGTTATGCTAGTGAAGGAGGCGGCGGCGCGCGAGAAGCAACGACGAGCCTCTCGCCCCGGACTAAGGCCCAGGCGAAGACGTCGAGAGTCGCAAGACGACTACCGGCCACCGTAGGCGCGGTTCTGCGGATGGCGAGCGATGGGTAGCTCGCCGGCCGGCTAGGACCAGGACCGCGTAGACGGCGCGTTTTGTTCCACGCGCGCCTCAAAGAGAAGGAGTCAGCACGGGAAGGGGCCCAACAGGGCCAACGCCTGCCGGGGTTGCGGAATGTTTGTAATACACACATCAAAAGTGTCTAGGGATATTTCAATTAAATCTGAATAACTAAAATTCTATTAACTTTTTGTTAAGACACCTACACATTAAAATAAACCTTGTTTAATAGCCTATCTAATCTGATAATAAACATTTAGATAAAGTTAAATTTAAAAAAAAACTTAGAAGAAGAGGAAAAACTCAGACAAAATTTCAATCTTAACTTTATTTTTGAAACATCAAAACCTAAACAAAAAAAACAATTTTTTTAAAAAAATTGTTGAAAACACAAAATTAATAATCCGTGGATCCACTTAAGACTCTCCTGACACATCTGCAGCGGTTCTGTATACTCTAAACAAGGGTGTCAATATTCTGTTGTGTAATACCGTCCCAAACTGCGGTTTCTGAAGCCATGAGGACCAGTCAGAGCGTTATATCCAGGCTTTGGTCACGTTATCGTGTCACGGGGGAAGTGGTGGAACGGCACCGAGGACCACAACGCATTAAAACACATGTACAGGACCGATTCATAGTAAATGCTGCACAAAGTCAATCAAATGTAACGGCATTGCAATTGGTTCAAAGGCTACAGAAAAAGTATGGTTTGCTGGTAAGCGGTCAAACTTTGAGAAGACGACTGCATGAAGTCAACCTACGTACTTGTAGGCCACTTCGGGTACCAGCGCTAAGGAGAGGCAATCGATGAAGAAGATTACAATGGGCTATAGCACACGAAAATTGGAACCATTCTCAATGGTCACTTGTGCTTTTCACTGATGAATCCAGGTTTGGATTTCATCCTGATTCGCGACAAGTACGCGTTTGGAGAGAACCTGGACTTTGGAATCGACTGCAGCACCTACAACAAGTTCATGCATATCAAGGTGGCACGATTATGGTTTGGGCAGGAATTCGTCTCGGCGGTAGAACGGACCTCGTTTGGATACAAGGCAATATGACTGCTCTAAAATACCGAGATGAGGTGCTAGAGCCTGTTATCTTGCCCCACAGACAACAAATGGGACAAAATCTCAAGCAATAATGCACGACAATCGTCCACATACGGCGCGTATCGTCACAAGTTTGTTGCAACAGCATGATATCCAAGCTTTAGACTGACCTGCACAATCCCCTGACTTAAATCCTATTGAGCATGCCTGGGATATGCTTCCGAGAAGAGCTCTTAGGAATTTCCCTGAAGATATTGAGGATGAAAACCAGTTTTTCTTGCATCTTAAAAGGACTTGGGACAGTATTCCACAACAGGATATTGACATCTTGTTTTGAGTATGCAGAACCGCTGCAGATGTGTCAGGAGAGTCTTAAGTGGATCCACGGATTATTAATTTTGTGTTTTTTTTGTTTAGGTTTTGATGTTTCAAAAATAAAGTTAAGATTGAAATTTTGTCTGAGTTTTTCCTCTTCTTCTAAGTTTTTTTTTAAATTTAACTTTATCTAAATGTTTATTACCAGATTAGATAGGCTATTAAACAAGGTTTATTTTAATGTGTAGGTGTCTTAACAAAACGTTAATAGATTTTTAGTTGTTTAGGTTTAATTGAAATATCCCTAGACACTTTTGATGTGTGTAGTTACCGTGACCCTGGAACATAAAGGGCAATCGAAGGAACATGAGTGGGTTTTAGTCAGTAAGAGTCTGACACGCCCTCCCGTCGCCAACCAGGACGGGAGCAGTCATTAGATGATTTCCCACTCACCAAAAAAAAAAAAAAAAAAGCTGTTCCTCGTGGTTTCACCCGCATTACGTTAGGTTTTAATAACCGCTTCCCTCTTGTGGGACATAGTGTGATATTATATGCCTATGTTACTCAGGGATTATGTAGCTTAAATTTTTTTTTGAAATCGGTCCAAAATCTAATCTTTTCTCTTCATAATATTAGTATAGATAAAGATTAATTTATCCTTTTAAATAGTTTCTGAAATTTCTCTTGGACATCACAGACATCGCTATGGGAAAACATCGTGAGGAAACATGGACTTGTAGTGAAAAGTAACTATTTATTAATCTGTGATATAAGTACGAAATCGCCAATCCGCCTTGAGCGCGCGTGGTGATCAAGGCTCGTACTTTCCATGTAAAACCTTTGCCCTGTAACTACTATTATTTTCCTTCGTTAATGAATTAATAATTGAACTTTCATTGAAATTTCGACCGATATCACACAAATGACTAACAGAATATCGGTGATTCTCTAAAACGACAGTAATAATATCGCGATTATTATCAACATTTTACAGTAGGTATGATCTATCAAATAAAGATTGCAATCGCCGATAAGTATCTAGCGATAGGTAATCTAAATTGTTCGATCTAATCTGTTTGTAGAAGCCGCTCAAGAATAGAAATAACGTTTTCTGTGTCATCATATGTAAAAATAAATTTGTTTATCATAATTACTGAAAATTTAACCTTTGGGAGAATTGTGTCACTTGTAAAAAATGTTTTTACCTACGGCGTAACGGAGAAAGTGTAAGCGTTTGGATGAGAGATTTTATGTGCGTACACCAAACCTATTTATATGCAGAACGGCTTGACCGATTGATATGCAATTTTATGCGGTAGATTTGTAATTTATCAACAATGGTTGTAGGGTAGTCACTATAGTATTGATCCTATAAGGGTCGTTGTTTTACAATTTCTTTCGCTCATTTGGGGTGAGAGGTTGTATGTGGACACCACACCCAATGAATGTTTTATCTTAACATTTATCTTCAAAACGGCTTGACCGAATGACATGCACGTTTCAGTGGTAGTTTTGTAATTGGGGGGCACGGTCGTGCCCCCGCCAAGACAAGCAAGCGAAGCGCAAGGGCACTACCTACCTTTTCTCGAAGTGTTTCGTCGTTTTTTTGAACCCTCATAGAGTTGGTTTCCGATGTACCAGATAGTTCATATTCACAAGACATGATGTCAATAATAGACTCATTAAATATACAAAGTCTCAATTGAATAGCTCTAATACTTTAGATTTTATTGATATCTAAAATACACCGATTTCGTCACTGACACACTGACACACTGATGATCATCAAAATGTTTGGTTACTTCCTAAAGTGCTAGAATGCTGAAATTTGGTATGCTGTCTAAGTTTAGTATACATCCAACTAAAAAATTCATAAACTCATAACTTTTGCCCCTCATAAAATGGGGGTGCAAGTAAAAGAAACAAGTAAATCATCTAGACAGAGAATGGACTATGAAAACCGGCACTGCTGATGAACAAGAAATTTATACACCCAATAAATGATGAAAAAAAAAACACTAAAAAGACTGCCTTGCAACTTACAAAAAAAACTGAAATCCCACCAAAAACATTTCATGTTAAATGTTGCCAAGACAACCAATTAGGTTTGCCCTGTGAAAAATATATCAGATCTCATGTAGAGCTAAGCTTCTGAATCTACACGGCCTAAATCTACCGACCTTAACTTCACAAATTCTACATATCAGTAAAAATTTATGGCTTGGCTTTTCGTTACTTACTTCAGAAACTAAATATTCGCATCACCTCCACAACGACGGTAGCGAAACGGCGAAGCCATAGATTTTTACTGATATGTAGGATTTGTGAAGTTAAGGTCGGTAGATTTAGCCCGTGTAGATTTAGAAGCTAGGCTCTACATGAGATCTGATATATTTTTCATAGGGCAAACATTATGTGGTTGTCTTGGCAACATTTAACATGAGATGTCTTTGGTGGGATTCTTATTATCTCTCTAAGCTCCAGTTTACAGCACAACAGAACACTGCTGAATTTCACACAGAGTCCTTAGACATACCTGACATTTGATTATCACACACACTCAAGGCGGATTGGCGATTTAAAACTAAATATAAGATCACCAATTCTAGGATAACGCACTGGTATACGGGATGAGACATACGGGTAACTTTGAAAAAAAAAACTACAATATTTAATGGAGGATATAATAATATACAGGACTTATCGCGTAACAAGTCGACAAAAGCTTTGTAGTCGTTCGGAACACATTTAGATACTTAGGAGGCTGACCTTCCACCTTGCGAGGACACTAAGACAACAATGCAAAAACAGCCATGGCGGTTAAAGGTCATAGCTCATTAGAGCCACCCGGCAGCCACTCCGCATCGCCTCGCCTCCTGCGGCTTGTATTCTTTATATGGACTTGTATGGGCATGCGCTCACTATATCAACTCCGCAGCGGCACTGGTCCGCCTCGGTTATAAGGCGAGTCGGTGCGGAGTGGCTGCCGAGTGGCTGTAATGAGCTATGACCTTAAGAGGTGATAACTTTAGAAAGTACATATAAATTACAAAATTTACATTGGTGCTTATGCGGAGTCGAATCGACAATCTGAAATGTCTGAGCTACCGACGCTATCACAATGATTTAGTCTAAACAATTAAAAATATTTAAAAAATAGATTACAAAATCTATTTTAACCTCTTATTTTTTCCTTTTTTTATTTAATTTGTATGAAAATTTACAATCTCGTTAACAAAAACAATGCGGCATAATTCAAAAATAAGTACTTGCCGTTTTTCCGTTTTTGACTATACTAGGTGTATTTTTGGTCTAGCACAACCCGCTAGGAGATGATTCTACCCATGAAAACAAACAACTTTTATTATGGAACCCACTCTGAAATCGCGAAAAAAATATCAGCTGTTTCTATGAAAAGTTCATTGCCCTCCCGACCATAATGTATGAAACAGGTGAATTTTTTGTCGAGATATTAGAGTTGGTTCCATAATAAAAGTTGTTTGTTTTTATGAGTAGAATCATCTCCTAGCGGGTTAAGCAAGACCAAAAATACACCTAGTATATTTTTAGTCAATGCGAGACGAATTTCTTAAGGTAGGTCTTAAAGAAAATACTACACCACAGCATATAAGTTTACATGCAAAATATAACGTTGTTGTCGCTGTCCACAAAGCGTGGTGGATACTCTGATGACAGCATGCACAATAGACTTAACAACTCGGGAACTAACAAGGTTATAATTAAATAAAAATAATTCATTTGTTTACATTATTTTTATTTAATTACAAACAAAAAAGTAATAAATATTAAATTGGTAAAAACAAGAAAAATGGGCATACAATATAATTTTATAATACTAGGTTTAATAATAGGTTATTGAATTATCATCACTTAACCAGCTAAATGGCGAATCAACAGTTCACAGAAAAAGATAAGAAAAAACTTTAGGTTCAAGCTCTGCCTCCTATTTTCAGCCAAATTATACCTTAACTAGCTTCTGCCCGCGGCTTCGCTCGCGTTAGAAAGAGACAAAAAGTAGCCTATGTTACTCTCCATCCCTTCAACTAATTCCACTTAAAAAATCACGTCAATCCGTCGCTCCGTTTTGCCGTGAAAGAAAGACAAACAGACAGACAGACAGACAGACAGACGGACACACTTTCCCATTTATAATATTAGTATGGATTTTGATTGAAAACAATTCCACAACATTTTAGAAAACTATTTACCACAACTAGCTCACTGATCGATCAATATTTAATGTTGCCGAGGCTTCGGCAAAACTCTTGATGTCCTATTCATATATTTTAAGCCAACAATCTCTCATTATCAAAAACGGCGGTCTTTTTGACCTCTAAACCTGTCAGATTGATTAAAAGATAAATGTAATTTCAATTCGCATTATGCAATCGCTTGGGTGCGTAACTGCAGTGCGATCTGATAAAACTATCTTTTGATCTGTCAGTGATAACGTTTATCACTTGTGATAAGACTTTTCGGTATCCGAAATGAGTAGCTTACGTCCAGATTTGTTAAAACGTGATTGGGAACCGGAAATACTGATTTTGGAAAGGTCTTTTTTATTCAATTTTCCTGCTTCCTCTCTTCATTAGAAATCAGAAAAATTAATAATTATTAAATAATCCATACTAATATTATAAATGTGAAAGTAACTCTGTCTGTCTGTCTGTCTCTTCTTCACGACTAAACCACTGAACAGATTTGAGTGAAATTAGTCTGGGACCCGAGAAAGGACATAGGATAGTTTTCATTCATTCATTTGACAAATGCTTGCACTGTTTGGACAGGTCCACTCAAATCTGTGTGCTTCTCTCATCAAGAGATCACTTAAGTTATTACCTTCATGATCCTCGCATAATTTGACCAATACAATATTATATGGACTTTAAAAGAGACTTTGACCTCTGAGTTTGTTTCGGTTGTTTCTTCTCAGAGTAGTCCAGCTAGGAAACACCGGCCCCATCGTTTGATTAAAATAAGAAAAAAAAATAACGTGTAAAAGTGTAATTTTTTACCTATTTACAAAAATAAATCATTTATAATCCCAGAAATCCCCCGGAAACGGGAACTTTAATTCTACGCGGACGAAGTCGCGGGCAAAAGCTAGTAAAATATATTATGTATATCTAATATTTACTCACACTACGGCTACCTGATCCCAAGCCAAGCAGAGGTTGTGTTGTGGTAGGCAGACAACTGATAGACAAAACTTATAAATGCATAAAAATCATAGATAAATTACTACCCGCCTTCTTCATTACTGTTAAATTGGCTTGTTACTGTCCTGCTGCAGGACAAAAGCCTCTTCTGTAACGGAAAAGGCACGAGCATTAATCACCACGGACCCTCAAGGCAGATTGGCGATTTCCGACACGTATTCTTTAAAAGTCAAAGTTTCCTCACAATGTGTTCTTTCAACGTTCTTTGTGATGTCTAAGATAAACTTACGAAAATAAATATGAACGGAAAAAGTTGCATTTACTTGCCTGGAATGGCAATTAAGTTATACTTATAAAAATAATCTAAGCTTAAAACATAAATGAACTATTACTTCGCCGCATCTGTGCCTCTAAAATGCAATTTTTATATATAAATAGTTTTTACATTGTCAGGGACAACGCACACCGGAATGGCAGCGGCCGGCAGCGGCCGTCCGCGGCCGCCCGCGGCGCCGCGCGGCCGCCAGGCGTCGCTAGAAACGAAAGGCGCGCGGCCGCTGGCGGCCTCGCGACCTTTTTAAGCTTTTCAAGCGATATTAGTCTTTTAAATATGTATTTAAAGTTTAAAATTATTTTACACGGAAAGTGCTCGCCGCGTCGCTGCCGGCCGCTGCCATTCCGGTGTGACTCGGGCCTAATACTTTAAAACTATGTGACGGTCATTATTGGTAGGTTCAGGTAAATAAAAACCAAAACAAACACAAATGGCATAATTTCTAAATTTTGTTGATGAAATTTTGCAAGCATCACATAATACAGATAATAGTTATAATTAGATTATGGACTCCTTACAGGAAAACCTCTAATACTATATACGGCCATATTTTGTAAAAGTTCTAATACTATTTCCAATATAACCTCATTGGATCTTCTTTGATTTTAACAATGGTTGCTGGCCTTTTTTCATCAAAAAAAAATTAGAAACGCCATTTGTGTTTCTTTTTAATTTTTATTTTTCTTAACTTAAACAGGTTGTCACCTGTTTTTTGATAAACAGCCGGTTTCGAGTGTTATTTGAAGGTGTGAAAACTCTTTAGTAAGTTCTATTAAATTGGTAAAACCTATTTGATTATCCTATTATTATAAATGTTAAGGATCGATCGATAGATTTTTCCACGAGATTATTCTTACCCTTACGTATTTTGTTAAAACTTTATATTAATATAGCTCAATATCAGAATAACGAATACGGCCACGTACATTTCTAAATATTGACGTGACAACGTCTTAAATTAGGTTGCGGCTGGGAGTCACTTATGAAAAAGTGTAACGCTCGGTAACGTTACGATGAGTCACCGAACGAGAGAGAGGCCCGCCGAATGCCTTGCGTCTCTCTCCCACTCAACTATGATCGATATGAAAGACGTTGTCACGTAAAATCTTCGCCCGTAAAACCGACTTTACAGGCAACCATTTTTTTTTGTTGCAAATATGTATTTTTAACGTTTACTTTGAAATTGTATTCATTTTTACTTTACAGAATGTAATCATGTATATAAATTAATTGTAACATATTTATTTTAAAAGAGTACACATGGAGTTTCTTGCCCATTCTTCTCCATATAAGCAACTTATTGGAATGGGCAACTACAATCAACTATTTTAATGTAATTGACGTTCCAAAGTGCCTTCATGGTCTAATGGAAATAAACGATTTGACTTTGACTTTGTAACATCACACTATGGTCCACGGTGAAACCGCGAGGGACAGCTAGATGCTAGACAATAGATAAAATGGACAACTGACTGACTCTGAATCTAGTTATATATAAATTACACTCAGACACAGAACAAACAATATTATGCTCCTCACACAAAGATTGACTTGGGTGGGAGTCAGCACAACCTCCGGCTTAGCAGTCAGGGTCACTAACCAACAGACCAACAGGGCCAATGCTGTTATAAGTAAAAAAGTGTAGATAGGTTATATGCAGTCAAAAAGTGGCACATTAAAAGTTTGCCACTTGACAAACATGATACTGAGTATCGCGTTGACATTTGACGTTTATCTCTTTTTCACACGCACTACTTCAATCATGTCATCCTAATTTGACGTGTAATGTATGTGTGCGTTAGTGTGCCGTTTTTGAAGATAGAATTTCGTTTGGGTAACCTATCTACACCTTTTTACTTATAACATCATTGAACAGGGCAGTCAGAATTTTATGTCCTTATTATTTTGATCCCTAGGCTTACCTCTGAAAACATGTCTGCCTAGAGACAGCAGAAAAACCTCAAAAAATATATTAAGGTCACAGCGTCTGGGTAAAAGCTCCACATTTGTCAAAAAGTATTATTTTCAAATGTCAATTACCTCTAAGAACATTAATTTCCGAATTATTAGAACAATAAACTATGTACTTATTACGTTGAATTATTGTCTATTGACGCATAAACATACATAGATAACAATAATCAATATTGTTTTTATTTTTGTGTCCATTAGATTAAGATTAATTAATAATAAGTAATGGTATTAAATCAGTGAAATCCAGCTAATCATAGGATAGGAATATTGCATTTTCAAAATTTAAAATCGAGGCACTTATTACACTTGGACCATTTACAGGCACTTATGAATTGTCAGAGTCGGTCGGTCATGCTAGTTGCCTGTTCCAAAACGTAGGTCTTGGAGAAGAACAAGCTAGCAACTCCACGGATACTCTTTTCAAAAAAGCACAGTGTCCTATCCTAGGATAATGCGAAAGGATCCTATTTTAGAATAGTGAGATAGTGTACTAGCATACTCCATTAGAATAGAACGAGTATGATAGTCCTATAATGCTAGAATACCCCGTTTTTTTTGGTGAGTGGGAAATCTTCAAATGACATCTTCCCTCTCCGGGAGGGCGCGTTCTTTTACTGACTAAAACCCACTCATGTTCCTAAGGTTGCCCTCTATGTTCCGGGGCCACGGTAACTATTATAACTATTCCGCAACCCCGGCAGGCATTGGCCAGACGGCCCCTTCACGTGCTGACTGCTCTTTGAGGCAGAATACCCCGTTAAGGTAGGATGCTCTGGTACGTTAAGGACATTACCTCCCATTTGGAAGTGGAATGTGAACTTTTATTTACTCCTCGGCTGTTCTTGTCTAATTAATTTCGTTGTGGGATTCACGACAGTTGAATCGTTTCTCCGGGACTCGTCGTGCTTCATTGCTCGGGGCTTTTGTTGTGGACTGTACTGTTGATTCTGGCTTTCAGGAGTTGCAATGTTTGGGAATAGTGTAGCGGAATTATTTCATAAAAATAAAACCTTCCATTGGTAATTTCTTTAACCATACGATTTATGAGTGTGAGATCTAAATGATAAGACGTAATTGTTATCAGCACATTACAATCTATCTATCTTGGAGGATATCGATGTAATCAACTCGTTTTCTGGCGATTACTGGGAATGGTGAACTCATTATGAATATCCTGCTTTGTTAGAAAAGATCGCAATTTGATATACGCATATACGTCATGAATGATGCGAATTCTGATGAAATAAGCTTAAAATGAGCTGTCAGTGATTCAAGTTCAACTCAAAATCATTTATATATAAATAAAACAATTTCTTTTTATGAATGGGAAATCATTAAATGACTTATCCCACCCTTATTGTCAGACTTTTACAGACTAAAACCCACCCTTGTTCCTTCGGACGCCCTTTATGTTCCGGGGCCGTGGTAACTATTATAACTATTCCGCAACACCGGCAGGCCAAATAAATTAAAGGCGGTGATTGCCGGGTACACAGAAAACAAGTTTTTACTTCCATCCATAACAAGCAGGAAACAGAACAGAACTAGGCCAATAGGCACATAGGGGCGATTACAACTGGGAGAAGAAGCCAAGATTGCCTAGCACCACGGAATAAATATTGATAGAAATTACTGGGTCCTGCAAGTGTGAGCTGTTTGCCTACTACTTTCTACAATCCTCGTGTGTTCACATTGTGTTTGAATAGGAACGCAACCTTGTTTAGAATAGTACTTCTTGTCACTCAAAACACACACTGCAAGTATACATTTACACAATTTTGTAATACTCATTTAAATCTTTTGTTTATCCCGTAACTTTTATTATTAGCCAATGAACTAGCATCTCAAACAATGACGATGATCTGATCATTGCGAAATTATTAATTAATATTATAACACATTGCGAAATTATTTTAAATTAGTGTGACGCTGACAATTGTGTTTTTTATACAAATTAATATATTCGTCATGATAATCCCTTTTATATATAAACTCACTAGCTCTCCTCAGCGGTTTCACCCGCGATATATTAGGTATTTTGTTACTGCTTCGCTCCCGTGGGTCATAGCGTGATGTTATGTAGCCTACGTATTATTTTGATGTATAAGCTACATATTATATTACTGTAAAGTTTAATAGGAGCCATAGGAGGTCTATTCAGTCATTTTCTATGCCCTCGGACTAGTCTGGGACCAAGAGCAAGCCCATAAGTTATAAAAAAAAAAATTGCGTGAAAAAGAAACAAACATCCATACAGATTTTCCCCTTTATAATATAAGGATTTTCTTATTTATGGATGGAAAATCATTAATGACTTCTCCCGCCCAGTGCGGGGCGGGAGGGAGTATCAGACTTTTACTGACTAAGCCCACCCTTGTTACTTCGGTTACCCTTTATGTTCCGGGGCCACGGTAACTATTAGAACTATTCCGCAACCCCAGCAGGAAGTAAGGATTGTCTTGGTCTTTTACATTTAGTTTAAGACAAACTAGTAACTAAATAAAAAGTGAAAATAAACTGTTATATTGAATAAAAACTATATTATAATATACAATAGTTGCTCAACCATCTAGAAGACTCGGTTCATCGCTGACATTGGTAAAGAAAAAAAATATCGTGAAGAAATTTGGCTTGATTAAAATTAATCCTGATATTGCTAATCCGTCTTAAGTAAAAACAGTGATTACTAGTCACACCTCGGTATTTGATTAGACCTTTGTCCAGCAGATGGACAAGTCATCATTTCTAATCTGATTATCATCGGGACAATCCTGCAACTAAGCACTGCAACTCCTGAAAGCCAGAATCACCAGTGGAGTCCACCAGTAAAACGCCGAGCATTGAAGCTCGACGAGTCCCGGAGAAACGATTCAACTGTCTTGGATCCCGCATCGAAATTTACCAGAAAATAACATCAGTGGAGTGAGGCAAAACGTAGTTTTCACTTCCCTTCATATCGAGAAGGAGACAGAACAGAACTATGCCAAAAAAGGCGATTACAACTGGGAGAGACTTAGATTGAATTGACTACGGATTAAAATTGATCTAATGAGAGCTGTATCAGTTGATTCCATAAGCCCTAAACATACTTCCTAAGTAGGAAAATGGGAATATAAAATCTGAATATTGTTAACTACAGCGAACAACGATCCGATTTTTATAACGGGCCGACGCGCAGTGTTCTAACGATTAGTATAAAATGTTTGTTAACGCGATTGTCACTTATCAAAAGTGTTTAACCACACTCTATATGTATTATTCTTCAAATTTTTCCCCACCTCTGTTATGGCCGGCTCCCATTTTATAACCGGATCCAGCAAAATTCCACTTCCAATTTCGCATATTTTTAAAACTTAAGTGGCAATGAGCGGGGCATATAGCTCGTAGAACTGACGGCCGTTGGGGCGGAAAGGTTCTCGAGTGGCGATCACGTACCGTAAACGTAGCGTGGGCAGGCCTCCCGCAAGATGGACCGATGATCTCAAGATCGCCGTGTCCCGTTGGATGCGGGTGGGGCAGGACCGCTGCATGCGGAAATCTCTGAGGAAGCCTTTTTTCAGCAGTTGACGTCTTTCGGCAAATTATGTCGATAATGCCTTTTTGAATAAAATTCTAAACATTATATTGTTAAAAAAAATTATGCATCGTTATCAGTCAAAGTAAAAGAAGTTTTCTCGAAAAATCATTTTCATAATTAATCATTAATCCTTTTGTAGTCTATAAAAATAAAGAAGCAATCTCTTTTCAGAATTTCCTGGTTTACGCAGAACTGTTTCCGGCGATATGAGGAAATGATAGAATTTTATAATCTTTAGAGTCGGAGTGTACTAAAATTTAGAGAGTCAGTAAGGTTCCGTATGACATAAATAATGTTATGTACTTGATTATTTAATTCAGTTTTATTTACTTACAATATGTAGCACTAACATGTACAAAAACTACAAAATGATCAATCTAGGACATCGACTAAAACAACGACGACTAAAAAAAACTAAAACGGAGTAGCATCATGAAACTCCTCCGCATCGCTGTCAACAGGTAAAAGACCCAAGAGGCTGACATTGCCTCGTTGGGCGATGCTAAGCCGCTGGCCAAGGTAAAAGGCAGCCCTTGGTTCATGGACAGAGTCAAAAATTGAAGATGGGCACTCGGACCCCACAGCCCAAGGGATTCAACCTCCATAAAACAACAAGAGGTTCTGAACAACCTCCTGAAAAGTTTTGCAGTTTCAAAAATCATCATCATCTCATCAACTATGTTGGGGTCGGCTTCCAGCCTAACCGGATTCAGCTGGATACCAGTGTTTTACATGTAGCGACTGCCTATCAGACCTCCACCACAACCCAGTAACTGGGCGACGACGAGATACCTCTTGGTTACACTGGTCAGACTTTTCAGGCTTACCCGTAACGAAACGAACGTCAGTTTCAAAAATGCACCTTGTTAAAAACACCCGAGATTATATGCGGATTAACTGCATGTATTAAAGTAATCCAGTATTTAGATTAGAAAATTGTTGAAAGTTTACCTTTTAATACTATTGGTACTTTGAAGGCTTTACTTGGATGTTAGGTAAGACAGGACTTACTTTACTAAATGTCCTGAGTTCCCTAGAGGGGGCAGAGAGCGTCCATAGTACTCTTTCATCGTGTTCTATCTTGGGCTATGCGCTTCATCCCGATTTTCTGGAGGTCGCAACCGGCCGCTTCCGAGTATTCGTTCTAAACCTTGTCTGGTATGGTTAGGAAGACGCACAGGCAAATTCAAAACCATTTGCGATGACATATCTGCTGTCCGATAGGTATAACTAAATAGGCCACGAGATACTATTGCTATAAAGGGAGGTAGGACAGGCACAATTAAGACCTTCTCAGTACCCCGGTTTTGGAAGACAATATGGGCAATTAAAAGTCAGTCAGTCAAAATGACAGACCTATCTTTCCGACTACCCAAGAAGAAGACTATCTTAGATGATTTCTCCATCAGAAGTGCGTAGAGACAATTAAGCTTGCAAGTTACAGAAAGCATCTATCTACAATTCAGCAATAAAATTATTCAAAACAAAAAAGGAATGCAAATTTTTGCATAGCAGATCAATCGCTAACCATGGGGCCATTGATATCAAAAGTACTTAAAATAAAACATTAAATACATCCGCTTAGATTAATTGATTGCATTAAATGCAAGAAAACGGTGCGTTTGGAATAAATTCCTTATTATAGTCTGTTCTGAAAGCAATTGTCGAAAATGTAAACAAACAGACGATAATGTACCTACTTGTTGAAATTGTTGCAGTCAAATTGTATATATATGATCGCAAATAAATAATGTGTCATGCTCATGCTTATGGTTGGGATTTCGAAACCGGACAAGTGCCAATGTGACTTAATTCAGAGCCGTCCTAGTTTATCTAAATCTGGCCATTGACGGTCATTTTTCTCGTCAATCTAGTCGTAAAACTGTGCCATCACTCCAAATGGTTTAGGCGGCCAACCAACTCTGGAGTCACGATTCCACACTCATGAACAAATTTTGCCAAAATTACCGTCAATGCTCAGCTTAAGACAAGACATCACTGACAACCTCACACATCACTGACTCTTAAGTTAAGCTAAAGAAACGATTGCTGACAAATGCTTGCACTGTCTGGACAGGTCCACTCAAATCTGTGTGCTTTTCTCATCAAGAAAGCTCATCAGTCATTAACCTTCACGATCCTCGCATAATTTGACCAGTACAATTGTATGGACTTTAAAAGAGACTTTGTCCTCTGAGTTTGTTTCGGATGTTTCTTCTCAGAGTAGTCAGTTACGAAACACCGGCTCCATCGTTCGATTAAAATAAAATAAAAAAAACAAAATATTGACGTGTAAAAGTGTTATACATATAACCGATTTACAAAATAAAGTTCATTTTAATTCATTTTTTAATTCATTTTTAATTTTAATCCTAAACCTTAACAAACACGTAAGTCCTAGTTATTATTGATAATTGTTGACAGTCGTTACGAGTAGCCAGAAGTCAGATATTGTCTAACCAAGGGGTAGCGTGTTACCCAGTATCTGGGTTGTGGAAGTCTAACGAGGAGTCAGGAGTCGCTTCTGTTGTAACACTAGTATTTAATTGGATTCGGTTAGACTGAAATGAGCCTGACATGGTTCGCTGGCAGACCCCCAAAGAAGTCTGGATCTGGTCTGTTGTCTAATCCGCTCTTTAAGATAGGTAGACCCCGTTCTATGATCCACCTTAGTTAATGAAACCCCAGGCCCTCCCATTGTCTTTCTATTATGCCTCTAATCACGGTATTCGAAGGTGAAAAGACTACAATGGATACCAATGCCTCTTAAAATAAAATTATATTAAAATTATAATTGGTACCTCAATTCATAAAAAGTTAAACTGCAAGGTCGTTTAAAACAAAATTTGGCGAAATAAATCTCAACCAGTGCTAGTGTTGAGCTGGATCTGGCCATATTCATTTGCATAAATATGGTGAAAATGTGTATAGGTCTAGTTCTGTTCTGTGTCTTACTTGACATGGGAATATATATAATAGGGACGTGGGAATTTGATTTTTCTTACCGATCATTGTTTTTCTGATTAATTTCGTTGTCATATCCAAGGCCGCTAAATCGTTTATCCGGGACTCGTCGAGGTTCATTGCTCAGCGCTTTTTCTGGCGTGCTCCACTGTTGATTCTGGCTTTCGGGGCTTGCAGTCTTGCAGTGGTTGGAAATAGTGTGGTGGGATTGCCATAAAAATGCTAGAGTGTCCCAAATGTTTATTTATCTGCATCTTTGACCATAATACAACGCCTTTGAGGAAGTAATCAACAAAGCCTCTTACTGTGATCAATTTGGTAGCTATAAGATCACAGATACTAGAAACATGAAGTTTTTTTTTTTAAATTGAAATATCTTTAAATGATTAACTTTCAGTACTGATACTACCAATTCGGCAATTTTGTTTACATTTTCATCAAACAACTTCCGAACAAAGTGTACCAAAATAATCAAAATCAAGATAATCTTATCCGAATGAAGATCATCGTTTCCTATTACTTCAAACGGTACCCAAAATCATTATCACACATGTTTACAATACATCGATTGTTCCATAATCACAAATTATCTTTGGATTACAAAAGATATGGAGTATAAAATATACTTGAATTTTCACATTCAACGCATTACAAAAGTGGTCTTTTGACTGTGTGTGCAAAAAAATAACATCCAAAAGCATCAAGTGACGGAATGTTAAGTAAGTCCACTTTTCCTTAAATATACTTTTATAGACTTAAAACTTTAAAAGCTCCGCCCATTTTTTGTTAAAACCGTGGTGAAAAATGTGACAATTCGGTTTTTGAAGTGATGAAACCAGTGTATCTTTGTGATTGGAACTGAAAAATCAATTTCTATAATATTGCTATGACTTTCCGCCTTTCCGAAGATAAATTTCCTCCGTGGTTAAACTAAAAGTGTCCTTAAAATAAAGTTTATTAATTTCAAACTAACGGTTCTTTAAAACAAACATGACGGATTAAAACAACAGCGTTCGAAATTCGAAGTGATTTTCATAGCGTTTAAACTTTTAATGAGATCATGGCTTTTGAGAAAAATGTTTCTGGAATAACGATGGGTATATAAAAATGGTTTTTACTGTTCTAAAGCATTTTTATGCACTTTTAAATAATTTGAACAAATGTGCGAAAAAACCTTTGATCATGAGGTTTGAGATCCAGGCTTTCGTCTTAGAGAGATATTTTAATTAATAGTTTATAATATTGCTAATTCGAAAATAAAATTTTCAAAGAAGTGAGACAATTTTTATAATTTATCTGTTTATTCATTTAATCTGTGATGAATGGCTTCAATCTCTGTTATTTCTTTTAGCTCTATTATAATTATTTTTTTCTTCGCAAGTTTGACAAAAAGTTTACATTTGAAAAACATTTCTTTTACTAAATGTTCTTAAAAAAATAGATTCAAGTTTTTGAATTCAATTTTACTTTTAAAGAATACAAAGTTATAATCAGAAGGGAAAATTTTAGAAAGTAAATAGGTATAACAGATACGGTTGCTAACACGAAAATAATCTCAAAATCCAAATACAGATTGCATCATAATTATCTGACGTCATCTTAATTGAACAAACAATCATCTTTGATAAATAAATAAATAATAGCTTAGTACTGCCCCACTGCAGGACATAGGCCTCTTCTCAAAAAAAAGGCCCGATCATTGATCGCCATGCTTGCTCAAGGCGGATTGGCGATCTCAAACTTAAATGAACCTAGCGTCCAGACCCAGGTGTTACTAAACTTTAAAAATCCCGGGTTTTTTATACTAAAATATACATGTATTATACATAAAAACCTTTCCCTTGAATCACTATTAAATAAAACCGCATCTAAATTCGTTGAACAGTTTAATGATTTAAGTATACATAGGGAATGACAGCGAATAGAGACTTTGTTTTATATTTAGTCGTGATATAAGTGTACACTTCCTCATTAGATTTTCTTAGGTTATGTAATACTAGTAACATATACGAGTAATATTTGCGTTATTATTAGTTATGTAAAGATATTGTAAAAACATGTTAGTACCTTTTAAATATGACTCACTGTAATCTATAGTGTGAATTATCGGATTTAGATTTTAATTAAATACCCACGTCACAGATTAATAAACATATACATTTTAATGCATTTATTTATTACAACCATGTTTTTTTTATTTTTAATTTTAACACTAGTGCTTAAAAGTTTAATTGTTTTTGCACTTTTATCAATATTACGGAGATTAACTGCTATTAAATTTGTTTTATATCTTCAAGATTCAATAATCGTACATTTAGTCCGTGCAGCCAATTTGGCTAATAAGAAACATGGATTTGCTATCACTCAAATTCAAAATAGGTACTTTGTTCTAGATTTCTTGGCTTAACGGATTTTCTAGATTACAATTTTGTAATCTGTAAAATCCTTTTGTAACAATACCTATTAAAAAAACCCGTATATTGCAATTTTGGAATTAATTATTGAGATTGATCGTAGGTATTTTCAAAAAACATACGGCAAACGCACCTTTTTAAAAGTCCTATTAAACTAAAAACTATTAAAAGCATAAAAAGTAACCCATCACTATAAAGAACAGAATCCAAGCTACAGGCAGTCCAAATCATCTAAAGAATGTAAACCTTCATCCAGCCACCTGATTCAAGATCTTCAACCAATCTTCTTATTTCCAGAAGCCTTATTCCTCCTGACGGCGCTTGCGCTAGTTCAGGCACGCCCAGGTGAAGGGCCACCTAAAGCCAACGACAGAAGATACGAACTCCACCCAGACTGCTCACCCATCCATGAGCATTACCTTCTTCCTCATGAATTTGACTGCACAAAGTTCTACTACTGCGAATATGGTCTAAAATGGATTGAACCTAGAGACTGCCCCCCTGGCACCGAATTCAATGCTATTGAACAGGTTGGTGTTTAAAAAAACTTCTTAAAGAGTTTCAAAAAAGAGTTTATGGCACTTGACTTTAGTGTGGGTTTCCATCAGTGAAATATCTTTTTTGAATCTCACTATTTCTAAAAGCTTTACAAATGAATTTACAATTTTCCTTTCTTTATTAAAATTATGTTATAAAACATATAATTCTAAGTGTATTATTAACTCTTTAGTCCATATTTTTTCATCCAGAAATTTTAATGACCTTTTAAGAGACTAAACTCATTATTTTCAATAATTTTTCAAGGGTAAAAGTGCCTTTAAAATTCTATCTCGAAATATAATCGCAACAAAAAACCAACTCATCTCTTTTTAACAGGTATGTGTTCATCCGATGTTAGCTGGATGCACATTGCCAGGAGTCTCTACAACTTCAGGACCTTGTGACCCAACGACCACTACACCAGGAGGTTGTGTAACGGCACCACCAACTACAACAACACTTAGCCCGTGCGACCCAACAACGACTACACCAGGAGGTTGTGGAGATACAACTACAACTCCTGCAACAACAACAACAACGACAACGACAACAACGACTACAACAACTCCTGTACCGACAACTACTCCTGCGCTTTGTACAACAACACCATCGGGTGACGGTTGTGTGACAAACCCACCACCTTCATCAACGACTTTTGGTAAAAACCTCATAAATTCTTTTATTTTATTTAATTTGTCTCCACACTCAACTTCTATAATCTCAAGCTGGTTCTTGTATAAAGAAACTGCTTCCACCTCTTTATAATATTTGTGTAGGTTACTGCTTAAAAATCCGCAAAAATGTCAGCGACAAAATTGTGGATTTAATAGTTTCTTTCTTCGTCCAAATTCCGAGTTATAATATATCTTCATTAAAATTCATTATTATAAGAGTAACCTTTAACAGTGATTTTAAAACTCAATATCTTTTTCAGTTCCTGATTGCGAAACCTTCCCTAATGGTTGTCCCGTTGATATCCACATTCACAAACTTGTGCCCCATGAAGAATGGTGTCATATGTTCTATTATTGTGACAAGGGTGAATTGGTAGAAAGATATTGTGCTCCAGGCACCTACTTCAACTATGAACTTCAGGTGAGTCAATGTTTCATCATCTTTCTGTCCTTGTCTTGTTTTGCCCTTCTCTTTCATGCCATTTTTTATACAATCTTTCTTTCTTTGATCTTGCTTTTCATTTCTATTCCTCCACATGTATATTAATAACTCTTCTGATCCCGTTTCATTCATCCTTTTTGTGTCTCTTTCTTTCAACTGCCACTGGTACCAATTTATTAGCATTATGTATCATTTACACATTTCCAATTATAAACATAATATTGACGTGCATCGAAAAAATCGTTACAATGAGAAGTGCGTTTTTTAGACAAAGACAGTTTAACATTTATTTACAAACAATATTAAGCATTTATCAAGGTTTTTTTAAAAACTCAATCATTAAAACTAAAATAATTTTCCTCATTTTTATTTACGAGTCAATTTCCAGTATCTAAATGATTGATAACGATGTTTCCGCTAAACAGTACTGTCCGTGAAACAAAAGCATTACCTCATTATTGCAACTATTATCAATATTAGAATTTTAAACCGATTAAAGGATTAAAGAAAACTAAAGGTCAGATTGGAAAGGGGACGGCCTGGCGTTAAAAACCTTGGACTACTTTGTGAGATAATAAGGAAAAACAATTTTAAAATAATCCAAAGGTCACTAATGAGTCAAGAATATCTCAGACCAGAGTAAGAATAATCATAATACATTAGAAACCCTGAAAGCATAAATTAAAAGTGTCAATTCAGAAACTTTTGTGACTAAATCAAAATAAATCTTATTCAGCAACTGGCAACATAAAGCTCATTGAGTCAGAAAACAAAAACAAATCAATGATGATCTACAAACAAAAAGAAATTCCATCAGAATCGTTTCTACCTTCATTATACACAATTACTAGACTTGGCTAGGCTGCAATCCCAATTCAGAAGTTTATCAAAAATTAACCAATCCCTCAATTTTCACAGGTTTGCGACTGGCCCTACAATGTTGATTGCGTCAACGATGGGTCCTATGAATATCCTTCGACTGAAGGACCTCCAGCCCCCGGCCCTGGACCCTGCGACCCAACGACCCCTGCCCCTGGTGGCTGCGGAACCTTAGACAATGGATGCCCAGCTGATTTCACCATCCATCACCTTCTTCCCCATGAGACAGATTGCGACAAATTCTACTATTGCGTATTCGGAGAGAAAGTTGAACGCGAATGTGCTCCGGGGACTCATTTCAATTTCGAAATTCAGGTCAGTACCCTTTAAGTATATTTTGTCTAAAAAGCTTAGCACAGTATTATGTTGAATGATATTTCCCTTAATTTACTTTAATTCACTTAAAAAGACAATATTAACTGTTAACATTGTGTTCTAAACTATAAATCTCTGGTTTAGTTAAATTCTTTCTTTTGCACTTCCTTAGTTAGACATTTAAAATGTGCCAGAACTTATAGCCGTTCTGTCATCGTCAATTATCAAAAAATCTGTCACAACATTCTAAAATCCTAAATCTTAGATAATTAATCATTGTTTTGTATCTACACAAAGAAGGAAGATAAAAAGCGATAAAATTAATGTCTATAAAAACAACTCTTAAATTCACTCAACTAATAAAATTGGCTACAAAACATCTAACAATAAATATTTATTACTTAATTGTAAACGTTCAATGTCTCACTAATCGTAGATAAAGTAATCAACGTATTGATTTGAATTTGCGTATTTTAAGTCGTAAACTCCAAGAATACCTATATCTTGTCCTTGATTAATCTAATATGACACGGGTATAGTTTTTCTGACATTATTTTGAGCCAGTTATCATTTTACTTTTGCTGGGTCATTTCTAAAAATATTGTGCTGAATTTTTTATTTCTAATTTTAATAACATTCTATTGACAAATGACGTACTGACAGAACAAAACAATTGAACAATAATAATGGAATTTAGCACATGACAGCTACAGAATCTAATTAAGGATAAGAGATTAAGATTACAAGAAGTAATAAATAAAATTCGCGGATAGTTGCCATTTTCCCTAAACAATATTCGATGATAGCTGAACGTCCTCAAGATAAACTGCTCATAAAATTCTTAGTAGACGATAAACATAAAAACAGCAAAACGGAAAATGTAGCAAAATTAATTAAACTTAAATCGGTTCGATTGATAAAACACATTTGATGTGGATAACGAAAAACTATTATTACTATGAGACAAAAGAAACGACAAAACTAGATAAAAGGATTGCCTACGTAAATCAAATAATTCAATATGGACTTCAAAGTATTTAATGATAAATTTTGATAATTTAATAAATTGTTCACAACTATTAGAAATAACTATAACATGACACATTTGATAAGCATTGTTAGAATAGAAGAAACAATGCAGGAAATAGTAAATTAATTGATAATAGATAGAGGTTGTGTTTTCTTTTGAATACTTACTTTAATAGTAAGTAGGTATGTACATGTAAATTGTTTAACATAAATACAAGCTATCGCATGCGTGGATGTCGAAATTTCCATATTTACCCTTTTCTGGTTGGAATCACCAAAAATCTTTTCTTAGTTGCAACTTACTCTTTACGAAGAATACACACTCCAAATTTAATGTCTCTAGGACCAGCGGTTTGGGCTGCGTCTTGATGTATCAACAATTATTGACACACCAATGATGCTATTTTTGAATCGTAAAACATGATTTCAGACTTAATTTATCATGTTCAGGATCTGACAAGTATCAATTTGATTGATGATATTCAAATGATCTTTTGGTGGCATTAAAAGATGTTGTTATTTTGTTAAGCTATCTTTCTCTCTTCACTCTTGCATTTCCAAATCACTTTTGACATTGGCAGAATAGTCGACATCGGCTCTACTTGCCATTATATAAAAAATAGAATAGAATAGTTAAGCTATCTGTCAAATTCGTTCCTCATTGCATCAAATAGGTACTGGAAATATAGCCTAACCAAGAAAATCGTAGATTGTTATAAAAATGCATTTTAATATTTTTCCTATATATGTTAATGGATTTTGTAATACAAATTCTAAAAAGTAATACTTAAGAATCTACAAATATATAAAATAAACAAATCGTCCGTATCTGTAAATTCGTGCTCTGATACTTTTCGAACAAACAATACGTATTCGAAAATTGTGTTAACGTTGCATTGACATTTCCAGGTGTGCGATTGGCCACAAAACGCTGGCTGTGAACATTGGGATCCCCCAACTGGCCCCTGCGATACGACAACCGCTGGACCCGGGGGTTGCAACCCTGATCCTACGCCTGCACCCACGCCTGCACCCACCCCGAACCCCCCGAGCCCCTGCGATACCACGACTGCTGGACCCGGCGGCTGTGGCCCCCTGCCCAACGGATGCCCATCTGACTTCAACATTCACCAGCTGTTGCCTCATGAAAGCGACTGCGAAAAGTTCTACTACTGCGTTCACGGCAACTTAGTTGAGAGGGACTGCCCCTCAGGAACTCACTTCAACCCTGTCTTGCAGGTAAATATTCGTAGTTTTTTTTTAATTTCGAGATTCTAAATAATCAATCCATACTAATATTATAAATGGGAAAGTGTGTCTGTCTGTCTGTATGTTTGTCTTTCTTTCATGGCAAAATAGAGCGACGAATTGACGTGATTTTTTAAGTGGAGATAGTTGAAAGGATGGAGAGTAACACAGGCTACTTTTTGTCTCTTTCTAACGCGAGCGAAGCCGCGGGCAAAAGCTAGTATCTAATAAAAATCACAATTATAATACAAACAAGAAACAAAATAATTATTAAATGTTTTGTCTGTTAGTTATTGACCGTGACTGCTAAACCGGAGGTCATGGGTTCGATTCCCACTCAAGACTGTGTGATTGATTGTTTGTTCTGTGTCTGATTGTAATTTATTGCCACTCAAGTAAAACTTAAAATACATGTTTCACTTCTAGGTGTGCGATTGGCCACAAGACGCTGGATGCGCAAATTATGATCCCCCAACCGGCCCCTGCGATACGACAACCGCTGGACCCGGAGGTTGCAACCCCGATCCTACGCCTGGACCCACGCCTGCCCCCACGCCTGCACCCACCCCGAACCCCCCTAGCCCCTGCGATACCACGACTGTTGGACCCGGCGGCTGCGGCCCCCTGCCCAACGGATGCCCGTCTGACTTCAACATTCACCAACTGTTGCCTCATGAAAGTGACTGCGAAAAGTTCTACTACTGCGTTCACGGCAACTTAGTTGAGAGGGACTGCCCCTCAGGAACTCACTTCAACCCTGTCTTACAGGTAAATATTCGTAGATTTTCACATGATTGTTAAAAACCTTTTAAAGTATAAATAAAACTTAACTTCAAAATTTAGTAACTACTACTAAAATTGCTCTAGTAAAATGATTTTATCATCCAATTAGGCACACTTGATAAGAATTCATGTTTTCAATTAAAATTACACTACTAATTAGTCGAGATGTGTATCGTAGTCGGGATTTAGATACATATCTTTCGGTATTTTTCCCTTCTTTACAATGACGATTATGTAAAACGTACGGTGAACAACCCAATTCAGAATGTAAATTATTATAAATGACCTGTCAATCAATTTATTTAAAAAATTATTAACTTTTCTTGTTAATTTTATTATTATTATGAACCTATATTGTCCCACAGACGGCAAGGGCCTCCCTTTCTTTTATGATAATAAATCGAACTTAAAATATATTTTTTCATTTTTAGGTGTGCGATTGGCCACAAGACGCTGGATGCGCAAATTATGATCCCCCTAGCCCCTGCGATACAACAACCGCTGGACCCGGGGGTTGCAACCCGGATCCTACGCCTGCACCCACGCCTGCCCCCACGGCTGCACCCACCACGAACCCCCCTAGCCCCTGCGATACCACGACTGCTGGACCCGGCGGCTGCGGGCCCCTGCCCAATGGATGCCCGTCTGACTTCAACATTCACCAGCTGTTGCCTCATGAAAGTGACTGTGAAAAGTTCTACTACTGCGTTCACGGCAACTTAGTTGAGAGGGACTGCCCCTCAGGAACTCACTTCAACCCTGTCTTGCAGGTAAATATCTATAGATCTTTTAATGACATTTTTGATAGTCAATATCTAGAATTCGGCCAACGAAAGCTATCCACAAGATCGAGCGTCACTTGTTAAAATTCAATCCATACATTTTCACTGCGATTTTTTTTAATTACTGCGCTTTCTGTGGACAGTTTTCGTTGGCAAAACGGTCACAAATATCGGAACAGATAGCTTTAAAAACCACATGAAAAATAATAATAACAAAACTTAATTTTGAAAAACAGTCTAAAAATATAGGGTTGTTTATCTGGAATCACTGTTACCAAAAAGCTAAGCTTATTAATAATATTAAAACCTAAAATAAAATTTTGTGTTTTAGGTGTGCGATTGGCCACAAGACGCTGGATGCGCAAATTATGATCCCCCTAGCCCCTGCGATACGACAACCGCTGGACCCGGGGGTTGCAACCCCGATCCTACGCCTGCACCCACGCCTGCCCCTACGGCTGCACCCACCACGAACCCCCCTAGCCCCTGCGATACCACGACTGCTGGACCCGGCGGCTGCGGCCCCCTGCCCAACGGATGCCCGTCTGACTTCAACATTCACCAGCTGTTGCCTCATGAAAGTGACTGTGAAAAGTTCTACTACTGCGTTCACGGCAACTTAGTTGAGAGGGACTGCCCCTCAGGAACTCACTTCAACCCTGTTTTGCAGGTAAATATCCTTAGATCTATTAATGACTTTTTGATAGTCAATATTTAGAGCTTGGCCAACGAAAACTATCCACAAGATCGAGCGGCAAATTTAAAACTGAACTTGTTAAAATTCAATCCATACATTATCACAGCGATATTTTTTATTTACTGCGCTTTCTGTGGACAATTTTCGTTGGCAAAACGCTAACACTTATCGGAACAGATAGCTTTAGAAAGCACATAAAAAATAATCCATACTAATATTATAAATGGGAAAGTGTGTCTGTCTGTCTGTATGTTTATCTTTCTTTCACGGCAAAACGGAGCGACGAATTGACGTGGTTTTTTAAGTGGACATAGTTGAAGGGATGGAGAGTAGCATAGGCTACTTTTTGTCTCTTTTTAACGCGAGCAAAGCCGCGGGCAAAAGCTAGTAATAAAAAAAACTTTAATTTAGAAAAACAGTCTAAAAATATAGGTTTGTTTTTCTGAAATCACTCTTGCCACAAATCTAAGCTTATTAAACCACAAACTTAAAATAAATTTTTGTGTTTTAGGTGTGCGATTGGCCACAAGACGCTGGATGCGCAAACTACGATCCCCCAACCGGCCCCTGCGATACGACAACCGCTGGACCTGGAGGTTGCAACCCCGATCCTACGTCTGCACCCACGCCTGCACCCACGGCTGCACCCACCACGAACCCCCCTAGCCCCTGCGATACCACGACTGCTGGACCCGGCGGCTGCGGCCCCCTGCCCAACGGATGCCCGTCTGACTTCAACATTCACCAGCTGTTGCCTCATGAAAGTGACTGCGAAAAATTCTACTACTGCGTTCACGGCAACTTAGTTGAGAGGGACTGCCCCTCAGGAACACACTTCAACCCTGTCTTGCAGGTAAATATCCTTAGATCTTTAAATGACATTTTTGATAGTCAATATCTAGAATTTGGCCAACGAAAGCTATCCACAAGATCGAGCGGAAAATTTAAAACTAAACTTGTATAAATTGAATACACACATTTCCACTGCGTTTTTTTTTAATTACTGCGCTTTCAGTTGACAGATTTCGTTGGCAAAACGCTAATATATAATGGAACAGACAGCTTTAAAAAGTATATAAAAAATGATAATAATAAAACTTTAATTTTAAAAAAACAGTCTAAACTAGTGAGAACAAACCAAAATATATAGGTTTGTTTTTCTGGAATCACTCTTACCACAAATATAAGCTTTTCAAACCAAAACTTAATATAAAATTATGTGTTTAGGTGTGCGATTGGCCACAAGACGCTGGATGCGCATATTACGATCCCCCAACCGGCCCCTGCGATACGACAACCGCTGGACCCGGAGGTTGCAACCCCAATCCTACGCCTGCACCCACGCCTGCCCCTACGGCTGCACCCACCACGAACCCCCCTAGCCCCTGCGATACCACGACTGCTGGACCCGGCGGCTGCGGGCCCCTGCCCAATGGATGCCCGTCTGACTTCAACATTCACCAGCTGTTGCCTCATGAAAGTGACTGTGAAAAGTTCTACTACTGCGTTCACGGCAACTTAGTTGAGAGGGACTGCCCCTCAGGAACTCACTTCAACCCTGTCTTGCAGGTAAATATCCTTAGTTCTTTTTATGTAATTTTTGAAAATCAATATCTAGAATTTGTCCAACGAAAAAGCTGTATTTAATGTTTTGTCTGTTAGTTATTGACCGTGACTGCTAAACCAGAGGTCATGGGTTCGATTTCCATTCAAGACTAATTTTGCGTAATTAATTGTTTGTTCTGTGTCTGATTGTAATTTATTGCCACTCAAGTAAAACTTAAAATACATGTTTCACTTCTAGGTGTGCGATTGGCCACAAGACGCTGGATGCGCATATTACGATCCCCCAACTAGCCCCTGCGATACGACAACCGCTGGACCCGGAGGTTGCAACCCCGATCCTACGCCTGCACCCACGCCTGTACCCACGGCTGCACCCACCACGAACCCCCCTAGCCCCTGCGATACCACGACTGCTGGACCCGGCGGCTGCGGCCCCCTGCCCAACGGATGCCCGTCTGACTTCAACATTCACCAGCTGCTGCCTCATGAAAGTGACTGCGAAAAGTTCTACTACTGCGTTCACGGCAACTTAGTTGAGAGGGACTGCCCCTCAGGCACTCACTTCAACCCTGTGTTGCAGGTAAATATATATGTTTGTTGGCTTTTTACAAGTTTTTGACCAATATTTTCTTTGATCTGAAACAACGCTGTATTTCATTTTGTGGAAAATGCAACATATTCATTATAATTTATATTTTTTCGACAGTCACTGTAACCACTGTTTCACTTGATCTTGCACTTTTTCCCCAACCTATACTGTCAAACAGCTGAGCTTTTTTAAGACCCCCTTTTCTGTACTTTCTCGAACTAGCCCTCATAGTTCGAGACCCATGAAATAAAGCTGTAAAAAATAATTTCAATTCTAGGTGTGTGACTGGCCACAAGACGCTGGATGCGCATATTACGATCCCCCAACCGGCCCCTGCGACACGACAACCGCTGGTCCCGGAGGTTGCAACCCCAATCCAACGCCTGCACCCACGCCTGCACCCACGGCTGCACCCACCACGAACCCCCCTAGCCCCTGCGATACCACGACTGCTGGACCCGGCGGCTGCGGCCCCCTGCCCAATGGATGCCCGTCTGACTTCAACATTCACCAGCTGTTGCCTCATGAAAGTGATTGCGAAAAGTTCTACTACTGCGTTCACGGTAACTTAGTTGAGAGGGACTGCCCCTCAGGAACTCACTTCAACCCTGTCTTGCAGGTAAATATCCTTAAATCTTTTAATGACATTTTTGATAATCAGTATCTAGAATTTGATCAACGAAAGCTGACCACAAGAAAGAGCGGCAAATTTAAAAATCGTCATTTAGAGCGACATATTTGTACACACAGTTTATTAAATAACTAGCTTTTGCCCGCGGCTTCGCTCGCGTTAAAAAGAGACAAAAAGTAGCCTATGTTACTCTCCATCCCTTCAACTATCTCCACTTAAAAAATCACGTCAATTCGTCGCTCCGTTTTGCCGTGAAAGAAAGACAAACAGACAGACAGACAGACACGTCTTTCCCATTTATAATATTAGTATGGATGGATATTATCTGAGTTCATAAACATATATTTTCTTAAAATTGCGCTCACATTTTCTATTAACCACTTCACACAACTGCGCGCCTAGTACTTTTGATTGATTTAAGTACTAAGTATCTCAGTATTTTAAATTTTCTCACATTATCACTTCACATTACTGCGCTCCTAGTACTATTGTTCTCTTAAGTTTTCAATCTTTAATTGAATTTAGAATTAACTATATGGGAAAATGATTCATCATTTATAATGATTTTCTCGTCGATTTTTCATTATTTTTAAGATGTATTCTGCTATTCGGGGCGCGGACAAATCCAACGAACCAAAAACCATGAAAATTGGTCTAGCCGATCTCGAGTTATAAGTGTTGTAACAAACCCGACTTTGTTTTATATATATAGATAAAGGTGGTTAATATTGTTGCTAAATAAAACAGTACCAATTGAACTTGTTAGAATCCCATCCAAAGATTTTTACTGTGATTTTTTTTAATCCTTCGAACACACGTGATTCGAGACACAATAGAAAGACAATAGCAGCGTGACAGCCGGCTGTCGCTTGGGCGTTGAAAGGTTAACTACTGCCCTTTCTGTGGACAGCTTTTTTTGGCGAAACGCTTACATTATATCGGAAGCTCTCTGGTTTTAAAAAGCACATGAAAAAATAATAACAAAACATTTAATTTTGAAAAACAGTCTAAAATGTAGGATTGTTCTTCTGGAGTCACTCTTACCACAAATCTAAGCCTATTAAAACAAAACTTAAAATAAAATTTTGTGTTCTAGGTGTGCGATTGGCCACAAGACGCTGGATGCGCAAATTATGATCCCCCTAGACCCTGCGATACTACAACCGCTGGACCCGGGGGTTGCAACCCCGATCCCACGCCTGCACCCACGCCTGCCCCCACGGCTGCACCCACCACGAACCCCCCTAGCCCCTGCGATACCACGACTGCTGGACCCGGCGGCTGCGGCCCCCTGCCCAACGGATGCCCGTCTGACTTCAACATTCACCAACTGTTGCCTCATGAAAGTGACTGTGAAAAGTTCTACTACTGCGTTCACGGCAACTTAGTTGAGAGGGACTGCCCCTCAGGAACTCACTTCAACCCTGTCTTGCAGGTAAATATCAATTAGTTGGTTTTTTTTTTCATTTTTTTAACAATATTTCTAGAACAACTCTATGTTTAACTTTGTGACACACTTTATAAGAAGCCATATTGTTTTCATATTGCTTTTTCTACAGCCACTCTAACCACCTTTTCACATGATCTTACATTTGTTTTACCTAGCCTATACTATCCTCCAACTGCTGGGCCAAACCCTTCTACTTTAAGACTCCCTCTTCTGTACCTCCACTAACTGTGGCCCTTCAAATAAAAATAAATTTCAATTCTAGGTGTGCGACTGGCCACAAGACGCTGGATGCGCACATTGGGATCCCCCAACCGGCCCCTGCGATACGACAACCGCTGGACCCGGGGGTTGCAACCCCGATCCTACGCCTGCACCCACGCCTGCCCCCACGGCTGCACCCACCACGAACCCCCCTAGCCCCTGCGATACCACGACTGCTGGACCCGGCGGCTGCGGCCCCCTGCCCAACGGATGCCCGTCTGACTTCAACATTCACCAACTGTTGCCTCATGAAAGTGACTGTGAAAAGTTCTACTACTGCGTTCACGGCAACTTAGTTGAGAGGGACTGCCCCTCAGGAACTCACTTCAACCCTGTCTTGCAGGTAAATATCAATTAGTTGTTTTTTTTTTGTTTTTCATTTTTTTAACAATGTTTCTAAAATAACTCTATGTTTAACTTTGTGACACACTTTATAAGAAGCCATATTGTTTTTATATTGCTTTTTCTACAGCCTTTCTAACCACAATTTCACATGATCTTACATTTGTTTTCCCTATCCTATACTATCCAACTGCTGGGCAAAAACCTTCTACTTTAAGACTCCCTCTTCTGTACCTCCACGAACTAGCCCTTCGTGACCCTTCAAATAAAAATAAATTTCAATTCTAGGTGTGCGACTGGCCACAAGACGCTGGATGCGCACATTGGGATCCCCCAACCGGCCCCTGCGATACGACAACCGCTGGACCCGGGGGTTGCAACCCCGATCCTACGCCTGCACCCACGCCTGCCCCTACGGCTGCACCCACCACGAACCCCCCTAGCCCCTGTGATACTACGACTGCTGGACCCGGCGGCTGCGGCCCCCTGCCCAACGGATGCCCGTCTGACTTCAATATCCACCTTCTATTGCCTCATGAAAGTGACTGCGAAAAGTTCTACTACTGCGTTCACGGCGAATTAGTGGAAAGAGATTGCAGTGAAGGAACTCATTTCAACCCCGTCTTGCAGGTAAATCTATTCATTGGTTCTTTAAAGTTTTTAGACCATATTCCACATTCATGAACCGTATTAGCTGGAAAAACAAGTGAAAAACCGAAGGTAAGTACTTATTGTTTGATTTTACAAAACGAGTTAAAAATCTATCTATATTCTTAGTCACATCTGCTCTATACGAACTTACAACTAAACTTTAATCTTGAAACTCTAGGTGTGTGATTGGCCACAAGACGCAGGTTGCGCTCACTGGGAGCCCCCAACCGGTCCCTGCGATGCGACAACCGCTGGACCTGGTGGCTGCAACACCGCACCGCCTCCTCGCCCCTGTGACACCACCACCGCTGGTCCCGGTGGCTGCCCCGGCCTACAGAGCTGACGACTTGGACACACTCAAGGACTTCGATTGACTCCAAATAGAAATATTCTGACCCACAAGTTCTGAAATCTAATATATCTGTGAATATATGTGTGATAATATAAATTATTAGGTATTGTACAAATAAATACATTGTTAAATATAACATTTCGATTTTTGATTTTGTATACAATTGTTTTTAGTTTTGTTGTGATCGATTGTTTTTTTTTTTTTGTAAAAACTAAATTTTTGAACGTTATGTTCGCTTCGCAATCTTTTAGAAGATTTTTAGACAATATTAATTTTTGTGAACGATTTTGAAATACCTCTCTTTATTGTTGTCTTATCAATTATATAAGAGGAGTGATTGTACTAATTATACGATTAGTTTTTAATCGTTTATAAATCTTAATTGTGTCTGCAAATACAAGTCTTTATGTAAAATGTATCAGGAATCAAATAAAAAATATATGTCATGTTCTGAAAAATATTATTTCATTTTGTAATAAAAATTGTAAATGTGAATGTTAAATACATTCACAATTCGATCGTATCCTAATGTTATATCTAATAATAAGGTTATTACTTAAGGCAAATTAAATTATAATCTTTAAAAAAGATCTTTTTAATACGACTCCTTTTTAGCTTTGGTTCAAGTTGTTTTATTTTTTTTTTAACGGTTCTTTTAACGGATTTGCATCAGTGGGCGCGTTTAACCACACTCAAACAATTTGACTACGAGCAAGTTATAAAAATATTTGTTTCGTGCAAAAATCGAACCCGTGGTACGCAACGCTGTAGCTGATTTCACGACAACTGTAAAGTTAAGATTTTAAAAGCTGAAGGATGCCAAAGGACACCAAACTCTAAAGGTGGCCATTGACGGTCATTTTGGCTCGCCAGTTGAACTGACGTACGTCCAAAATTTTACCGTGAGTGTAGAATCGCCATGCCAGAGTTGGTTGGCCGCCTAAACCATTTGGAGTGCCACAGATTTACGACTAGACTGACGCGAGAAATGACCGTCAAGCGCTATTTATCAGCGAGCTGTATCTTATGAACTGCAATGGGAGATGTTGAAATTTTTACAGATTGTGTATATCTGTTGCTGTTGGAACAATATCATCTCCCTAGCCTTTTCCCAACCTTGTTGGGTTCGGCTTCCAACTTAACCGGATTCAGTTGTATACCAGTGTTTTACGTGAAGCGACTGCCTATCAGACCTCCACAGGCCAGTTACTGGGCGTCACAATACCTCTTGGTAAGACTGGTCAGACTTTCTGGCCTCTCTAACTGTCTTACTCGTAACTGTCATAGTTCTACGAATGACAACCGAGACCAAAAGCTTAACAAATACTAAAAAAATTAAGTGAATGAGGTTTCCATAGATTTCCATGAAGTGTGATTTTGTGGAAGTGAAGCTTCTTGCTAGATCTTATCTTTTGATTTAGTCTTGTTGACGGCAACGGACCGATTTTCATAACGGACGACGGCTTACGCGCAGTGTTTAATAGGTCATTATGGTTAGTTAACGCGACGAAAACCTATCCGTGGCAACCTTGCCAGGAAACTCAACGTGACGAACCGTCATCCGTGGACCAAAACGAGGAAACTTCAAGAGGTCTTACTTTAAACAAGAAGGTAGCGCGGAAGCGCCCCGCTGTGGGCAGAGCGGATGGGAGTGTCAGACGTGTACTGACTAAAACCCACTCATGTTCCTTCTTAGTCCTTAGTGTCCAGGGCTGCAATCTCTTTAGGACAACCCATAGCCCCGGCACTCCGGCAGGCGTCGGTCATTGTGGGCCCGTCTGTTCTCCTGCTTCGGCTGCTGGGACCTGAGGTCCTTTCCCTCTCTCGTTCCGCCACCTCCTTAGCTAAGTGTGGAAGCCTTGCAACATTATTTTGTTTGCCTTTTTGCTAAACCGCAGTTGGTTGGTTTTTTGTTCCATCCTCATCTGAGAGAGATGATTGTGTGTAAGTGTAACTCTTTATTTTCTCGGAGCTACTAAACGACTGACCCGATTCTATGAAAGACATATAGGTATGTTAAATTTGTCTTTATTAGGCGAGTGCACTTTATTTTATTGTCATCACTAATTTATGATATTCAAATGTAGTTCAGTAGTTAGAATAAAAAAACACTCAGAGCTTAATATATTAGTTGTAGTGTAGTGCTTATTCACCCAGGAACGCGCGATCACGGCGGCAAGCACACGGCAAGTTAATATTCACAATGGCAGCCAGGCATAGCGTGAGTGTGACGTGTTCTTATAGGTTAGAAAGATGGACGACCATCGAGATGTAGCTTGAGCAGCACTAATAAACTCTTCTGTATTGAACTACATAATGAAGACGAGGTCACGTTTCTTCCGACCCAGGGTTACGGAATAGTTCTAATAGTTACCGCGGCCCCAGAACATAAAGGGCAACCGATGGAACATGGGTGGGTTTTAGTAGTAAGAGTCTGACACTGATAAGGGAGAAGTCATTTGAGATTTCGCATCCATAAAAAAAAACGTTTTTTTGCGACAAATTCAATTTGGTTGATTTGCGAGTAAATGGGTTATGAGACATCCCGCTCACAAAAAAAGTCGCCCTGGGCGAGATGTTCACTTTTTTAAATATGCATAGGTATATTCGCCTGAAAAGTAATATGCTGTTTAACCTTTCAACGACCAACTGACAGCCGGCTCTCTATTGTGTCTCAAATCACGTGTGTTTGAAGGTTTAAATACTTGTCATTTGATTTTCTGATTCGAAAATTTATTTAATATTCAGTTGAAACGAAAATCTTATTTTGCCGAAATATCACTTATTGTTTTTTTTTGGAGATATCTGGCCAATTCAAGTAAACTGATTAGGGCAGTTTTTTTGTGGGCGGGATGTCCCATGATCCATTTACGGGTTATGGGTTATCCCGCCCACAAAAAAGCTCGACCCGGGCGAGGTCCACTTTTTAAAATGTGCATGGGTATATTCGCCTGAAAAGTAATATGCTGTTTAAATACTTGCATAACCCGAGTAAATCGCGCGTTACGTCGCTAGTTCGACGTGAACACGCACAAACATCTCATGCGTTTGATTCTTTCGCTACTTTGCCCGCCACGCTGACTGCACGTGCGTTTTGAACGTGAATACTTAGATGTTCAATCAAATGTTTGATATTTCGAGTCAACGTGAACTAGTCTAGTACACAGTTAAACATCGAAGCTCCGGCGTTCCTAGGTTTTGCTAGTCTAATCAAAAGTCAGAAAATATTCAAACCAATCCGAAGTTTCCAATCCCTGTTATTAACACATAAATATTTGTTTTTAAACAACCTAAAACAATCCTAGCTTTTTTCTAGCCACTCCAATCACCACTCCGAATGAACTGACAACAAAAATTCAAAATCTATTTTTCTATTCCAGGTGTGCGATTGGCCACAAGACGCTGGTTGTGCACATTATGATCCTCCAACCGGCCCCTGCAATGCGACAACCCCTGGACCCGGTGGCTGCAACCCTGTGGTAGACAGATGCAGGGACGACTGCAATGCTACTCCATGGGCCCATGAAACAGACTGCGACAAATACTGGGTCTGCAGAGGAAACCAATCTGTGCTAGTCAAGTGTAGCGCTGGGCTTTACTTCAACTCGAACACCTTGACTTGTGACTATAGTCAGAACTGTAATTGTGTTAGCGGATAAGAAGGCGCGCAGAGTTGACGATAATATGGCAACATTGATGGACTTCGACTGACAGCAAATAGAAAACATGACGTACATGACATGACGTTTTGGTTTTGACGCACGAGTGACGTTATAATCTGTGATTATTGTGTGATACAGATAATATACATTAAGTGTTGTACATTTTTTTTTGTTTTGTAAAAAAATGTTTTTGTTTTTATTGAGATCATTTTTTGCAAAAACCAAATTGTTAAACGTAAAATTCGCTTGAAAGTCTTTTAAAAGTTTTGCATTATTGCACCTTTTTCAGAAAATATTAATATTGTGAACGATTTTTAAATACCTCTCTTTATTGTTGTTTTATTAATGATAATAAGAAGAGTTATTGTACTAATTATATAATTAGTTTTTAATCGTTTATAAATCTTAATAATCTTTTATTCTGTAAACACGAGTGTCTATGTAAAAAATTAAAATGTATCAAGTGCGTCAGAAATTAAATAAAAAATATATGTCATGTTGTTCTGAAAATATTATTTTATTTTGTAATAATTGTAAATTATTGTATCCTAATGTTATTTCTAAGGTTAGTATAGCTTAAATTAAATAAGAAAAATTAAATTACAATCTTTATTTTTTTTATACAAGTCCTTTAGCTTTGGTCCAATGTTGTTCATTGATTAAACAGTTTTTTCTATATCATAGGTATGTTTACGACTACTACTAGAAGAAAATACCGTCATCTAATTATAAAATGGGAAATTGACTGACTGACTGTCAATATATTAACGCACAGCCCAAACCGCTAGTCGTAGAGACATGAACTTTGTGAAGAGTAGCTGACCACTAAGGATTTTTGGAAATATCAACCGTTTAGAGATATAGAGAATGGAAGTATTTCTAGGCCCCCTTCCCCCCGGATCGCCTTACGGTGCAGACGTGCTCAAAACCCGTATTAGTCGTTCTAAATAAAATTAAATTAAAATAAAACTCAGTTAAATTGGAACAAAAAAAATAGGAGTGCATCAAATACAAGGAGATTGAACACAAGCAAGCAGTCAATCACGTCGGGTGACATCGTTCTCATACCATCCTGGTACTTCAAGCAACACGGCCACATACAAGGTACAGTGTACACCCCCTTTCACTGTATTTGCAAATCGGCGCACGCGCAGGAGTGGCTCCAGCAGGATATCGCACACCAACTCCACCCACTTATCGGTGATTCGTCAGCTTAACTCCACCCCCTCATTAGCACTCATTAGTAACAATAGACCAAATACTGAAGTGGGTGTGACACACCTAATTAGTAATCTACGAAAGAACAGTGATACAAAACGAGTATATTGGCACTGTAATATGGTCTCCTGGTAACTGCTGCTACTGACTGAACCTTTTTAACAGAGGACGAACGGAACATTTGAATGATTGCATACGTTACCGTTAGTTTATGATCGTCTGGTACACTGACCAGTGACATCAGCCGCACCGGTAAACTATACAACCCTACAACTTTTCGGCTAAATTACTACGTCTTCATCACTCCCTAGTAACCAGAGTCACATCTCAGTTCAACGTGAGAAGAGCGAAGGACCTGCGTCGTCAGAAATAGATTTGGAGCGTGTTTCAAACTAACATCCGATAAACCTCTTCGCTTTCATAACCTCCTGGTACCCATAATGAGTGAAACTGGTAACAACTCCCCCTCGGAGTACGACATCTCAGCGCAAATGGACATTTCAGAGCATGAAAACCAAATAACTCCCCCTAACTTCGTATCTCAACGCATTAGAAGAGTAAATGAGCATCAATACCGCAGTGATGACTTCCGTGCCTTCAAAGAGGAAATGGTCAACATGATCTCAAGTCTGATTACACCGCAACAAGTCGAACTCAAAAAAATATACCCAACACTGATGGAAATAAAAACTACCAATGCCAGCATTGAGAATGCAATGGCAGTTCTATCGGCGCAAAATGAAGACCTAAAAAAGAAGATTGATCTTCTAGAATCCCGGGTGAAGAAAGATAACGAATATATAATTATCCTAGAAGAAAAAATCGAGGACCTGCAACGAGGAACACGAAAATCCAACTTTGAAATAAAAAACGTTCCTAAAGTCCAGCATGAATCGAAAGATAACCTAGTACAGATGGTTGTAACATTATCCCAAGCTGTAAACAGTACCATTGATATCAAAGATATTACAGACATATACAGAGTGCAAAATAAGCGTAGCAACACCAAAAACAGCACTATTGTGGTTGAGCTGAGTTCAGCATTAGTAAAAACAGACTTTATTAGAAAGACAAAAGACTTTAATAGAAACAGTAAAGAAAAACTCTGTGCAAAACACCTCGGATTCAAGACAGGAGAATATACGCCAATCTATGTCTCAGAACATTTAACTACAAAAGGGGCCAGGCTATTTTATTTAGCCCGTGACCTAGCTAAGTCACGAGACTATAAATTCTGCTGGACCTCCTATGGAAAGGTACACGTTAAGAAGGACGAAGCTGCGCCAACCATTATCATATATAGTGAATCTCAGGTGAATAATTTGATGCAACAAATATGACTAGCTTTAGGTATTTCTCAGTCACATATTAAAATTGTTTTTGTATTTTGCTCAGAATCATATGGCCCTAAGAATAACTATTGTTTTAACTTCTTATTTTATAAGCCTAAAAATATAAAGCAATCGCGCTCACACTCAATACCCAGACATTCATCTACACTTTCGTTCAAGTCTTCTCTCACTCAAACAACTTACACATCACTACACACAATCACACAATTTATCAGCTACTACCATTTCACCCACATCTACAAAAATATGAGTGTATCCCATCTGGCCCGGTGACTTTGCCCGGTACCGGGCCAGATGGGACAAAAAAGTTTTAACTGGCCCGGTGATATGTTTACCGGGCCAGGGGGCGTACCACAAGCCCTTATAGCAGCATTACTTTGATATTACTTTCAGTGGGAAAGAGACGGCGCTAGACAACGTGTCTAACGCTGTCACTTGCACACTCCTGCAACAGGACTAAAACAATCTTACTTTAAACGTCATGGTAAGGGGGCAGATGATACAAATCAAGTGCCATCGTCCCCGGTAAGGGGCGAAAAGAGGATATGCCTCGTAATTTGTGAAATACTAACTATATGCATCTATGAAAGGGATTGAACTTATAAATCAAACCGCTTAGTAATAATCACTTTTTATTGTGAATAACGCGATATATCAACTTGTGTTATAAATCTCAACTTGAAATAGACTTCCTGTAAGGAGATTTTTGAATTTGAACATATTAACTTCGCTAATTTTAGAATTCTCTAACGCATTCTGCCGTTGTTCCTTTTTCGCGCGAAGGGCAGAATGGTGTGCTTTAAAAGAGACATTTTTTTGAGCCCACTGTTGAACAGTAACGTTTATTAATCATTTTACACAAAAGAAAGGGAAGGAGTTACAACTAAGTTAAAAACCACCCGTACACAAGTAGCCCTCAGTGCTGTACTACCCCTTCTCCCACAAAAGCGACTGGTGGTATGTGGCTGCTCAAAGTCCTGATGATGAAAACCGCAAGATATTTCGTTATTTAATGTTAAAACAATGGTTGCGTGATGATTTTATAAACGTGTGGGGGCGATTTCGGACAACGCCACCGTACGACAAATGCACTGGAAGTGTGGCACAGTAAACTTAACAAAACAATTAAAAAATAGCAGCCCAATATGATCGACATTTTAAAAGCGCTTCATACTGACGCCTCTTTTAACAAAACAAGATTAGTGCAAATTGCAAATAAGATACCAAGTACTCGACGCTATTCAAAGAAGGCCATGCTTAGCAAAGACTTTATTCAGGAGACAACCATGTAGCTTATGACCGGTCAAATAAACGTCGGTTATTTTTTAGAAAAAATGCGTTAGAGAATTCGAAATTATCGAAGTTAATAATTATGTTCAAATTCAAAAAATCTGCTTACAGGAACTCTATTTAAAGTTGAGATTTATGACACAAGTTGATATATCGCGTTATCCGCAATAAAAAGTGATTATTACTAAGCGGTTTGATTTATAAGTTCAATCCCTTTCATAGATGCATATAGTTAGTATTTCACAAATTACGAGGCGTATCCTCTTTTCGCCCCTTACCGGGGACGATGGCACTTGATTTGTATCATCTGGCCCGGTAAACATATCACCGGGCCAGTTAAAACTATTTTGTCCCATGTGGCCCGGCACCGGGCCAAGTCACCGGGCCAGATGGGATACACCCAAAAATATGACTAATCTTGCAAATGATCGCATACCACTTACTTTATATAATTATGAGTAACACATTAAAAGCCATAAACAATATAGACAGTTCAGAAACTGCAATGTCCTTTAGCTGTTCCCCTCGGGATCTTAATCGATTAATAAAACGAAATCCCACGGATATTGTCAACGTGACACAAAACATACGAACCATCTACTCTAACCACAACGACCTGCTACTCAACCTGCATAGTTTAGGAACAGATATAGACCTAATAATATTAACCGAATGCAGACTCGACAACGCCAAACCCATACCCCAAATACGCAACTATCTATCCTACCAAACTACCAATCACCTAAACAAGGCAGATGGAGTTGTTGCCTACGTTAAGAATACTCATAAGTCCTCAGTAAATGAAGTAAAATTGACACATGCATCCTGCCTACAAATTAATCTTCACCCTGAGCTAACTGTCTTGGCAATCTACCGTTCGCCATCAAAACCAAAATCCGACGAATTTATAATCTCATTAAATGATCACTTAAATACAATAGGGTCAAGCAAAAACATTATAGTCACAGGAGATATTAATATAAACTTGATATATTATAGCGAGGGCGAACACTGTTATGAACGGTCAAACAGGCTAACCTATCTCAACATGCTCGCGATGCACGGCCTACTTCCAGGGCATTCACTACCCACTAGAGGGAAAAATTGTTAGACCACTTCATGGTTAAACTTGACCCCTTAAATACAACTGCGACCATAGCTATATTAAATACAACTATAACAGATCATTCCATGGTTTTCCTAAAATTATCAAACAAAAAAACTTTATATAAAATCGCTAAAACTAAAACCTTCATTAATTTTGACAAAGTCTTGGAAAATCTAGGTGAAAGTAATTTACAAAACTTGTTAAACCTTACCGACCCACATACAATTTGTGAACGATTAATACATATATTACAAACTTGTCTTAAAAATCACACCATTCTGACAGTAATACCGCAAAAATGTAGATTAATAAAACCTTGGATTACGGTCGGTTTACTGCGCTGCATACATAACCGCAATAACATGCAACATAAGCTGAAGCTTGAGCCTCACAACGAAGTTTTGAAGATCACCTTCAAAAGATACAGAAACTATTGCAACTGTATTATCAAAAAGCAAAAGCGGAAATACGATAGAGATCAATTATCTAAAGCGCATAATAATCCCAAAAAAATATGGGAAACTATAAACAACATTACTCATCGAAAGCCAAGCAAAACCCCCAACACGGATTTATTAGAGATCAAGGCTACACCAAAAGAGTCAGCTGACACTGTAAATAAATACTTTTCCAGCATAGGTAAAATTCTTGCTAACGAGATAACTGCCAGCACCGGGGAGTACGGCCAAAACTACAGTCATGAGTCACCTCAAGTTCTACCTCTCTCGTCATTTGTACTTTTAAACACTGACCAGGATGAAGTTCACCGCATCTTAATGTCTCTTAAATCAGATAGTGCCCCGGGCTGGGATGGCCTAACTGTCAACTTCCTAAAGACCGCGCATGTTCTTATCGTCCCAATTATAACTCACTTAGCGAACCAGTGCTTTGAACAAGCTATATACCCGAGTGCCTTAAAACTAGCTATTATAACACCGGTACACAAGTGTGGAGACAGAGCTAATCCGTCGAACTATAGGCCTATATCCGTACTGCCATCAATTTCTAAAATAATTGAAAGATTAATAAATTCACGTCTTCTATCTTACCTTAACAAAAACAACCTTCTTTCACCCACGCAGTACGGTTTTAGACAAAAAATGTCTACGGAAGACGCAGTACTGACATTGGCCTCCACTGTAACCAACCAAGTGGACAGAGGAGGCAGGTGCCTTGCTGTCTTCCTGGATCTTCAGAAGGCTTTCGACACAGTCTCTGTCCCCACACTTCTGGACAGGCTGGAATCAATTGGAGTAAGAGGTGTTCCTCACGCGTTACTCAAAGACTACCTAAGCGAACGCAAACAAAAGATTAGGATAGGCAATACCATTAGCTCTGAAGAGACCGTCCAGTTCGGAGTTGGTCAAGGCAGTGTGCTCGGACCGACATTATTCCTTATTTATATAAATACACTATGTAGCATGAAAATTGTGGACGGACATATTATTTCATACGCCGACGATACTGCTATAGTGTTCTGTGGTTCTACCTGGGAAAATGTCCGGACAACTGCCGAGCGTGAACTGGCAAGAATAGCGGCCTGGCTCGATCTTAGCCTCCTAACCTTAAATATCAACAAAACCAACTTCATCTGCTTCACAAAGTACAACACCTCTCAACCCCCTCCAGAATACAAAATTAAAATACATAAATGTCGTTACCCTGTAAGCCCAAATTGTACTTGCACTGAAATAAATAGAGTAGAATTCACCAAATATCTAGGTATTATAGTAGATCAAAGGCTATCCTGGCATAACCACACTGAATTAATAATGAAGCGCATACGCATACGCAAACTAATCTGGACTTTCAAGACATTACGTCACGTTATATCAAAAAAACTCCTGCTACAGATTTACATATCTCTTGCTCAGTCCGTCCTGGCTTATTGTCTACCCGTCTGGGGTGGTGCAACCAAAATTAAATTCCTTGACCTCGAGAGAGCTCAGAGGTCCCTGCTGAAAGTTACGCTTTTTAAACCCTTCAGATTTTCAACTGAGATCCTTTACCGGGATTCAGATGTTCTGTCCGTTAGAAAGCTCTACGTAATTAGTATAATTCTAACTAAGCACAAAACTCTATTGTTTAACCCAGAGAAAACAAAAGGCAGAAGGAAAAACACGGTTGCTCCCACTGTCTCAGTAAAGTCTACATTCGCAAAAAGACAATATCCTAGGCAATCGTCCCATTTATACAATCTTCTAAATAAAGAGCTTGATATATACCGACTTACCTACCGCGAATGCAAAAACGCTGTGTCTAAATGGATAAAACTAAAGACTTACGACGAAGTAGAAAATATGGTGCAATCGATGAGACTATGATATACACATAAAATAGAATAAATGTTATTTTTGCCACTAATGGAAAATAATGTTCCACATTACTTCCGATCCCAAGACTAGTCGTAGGGTTAGCTTGCAAAATTATACATCTTGCTTTAATTTACCTTAGTTAATTAATCCCTAACATTACAATCAATGTGTGGGTACAACCCTAAATCACACACTTTCTCTCACCCACTACTCACACACTTACTCACCTCCACACTATCTCACACACAACACACATCCCAGCGCGTTCCTGCCTCTCACTACTTTTTCCATCTCTTATTTCATTGTTAGATTAAGTTTATACTGTGTTTTGCGCCTACTTAATAACAGTTATAATAACCTGGGGACGGGCGGAGCATCCTAATACAAGCAAACTACTTGCTTAAAAGGATTCTCCCCATTGTAACTAGAATAAGTTATTTATGTAGAAGCAATAAACATTTTTTATTTATTATTTTTATTTTTATTATTCTAAACTAGCTAGTAAAAGCTAGTCTAATTTATAAAATAGTAAACTGATTGACTGACTGTCTGATACTTATATCCACAATTCCACACAAAGGACTAAACTACAATACTAGACAACAATTTTCTGGGTTTGTAGATAAATGGAGGTCCCCAAAGCCCCCCAAGCCCCCAAACTGCGGAAACGCATACTTTTAAAGATATAATGGTAAATATATACGATACCAGATTGGCAAATTAAATGCTCGTGAAGGTCTCCGGCGCTGCGTGAAGCGATGTTACCTGGGGCCCTAGTCTGCTATTACAATCGTGTCACAGTGACCAGTCATCGGCCGGATATTTGACAACTTTGACAGTTTTTGTATGGGAAATGTGTCAAAAGTTTGACGTTACACGTCAAAAATCGATCATTGAGACACGATTGTCAGTAATAGCAGACTAGGGCCCTACGCTTCAGACACTGCAGAAACTTCAGTTCAGTGGGTAGTCTTAGGGGCGGACAAGATGCAAAGTTTAGACACACGCACACGTATAATTTTCTAAAGAAAATAGTAGATTATTAACCAAGGGGACGCAGATAAAGCAGTGTCTTCTGTCGCGGGTGACGATTTAAATCGCGAACGTAATGAATATGGTAACGAAGGACTCGAGGTTTACTCCCGAGCGTAGCGAGGGTGTTAAAAACTCGCTTCGCTCGTGATTTAAGACGAGTCCTGAGTGTAGCGAGGGATTTAAGTTCACCTAAGACTAAGACAGCTTTATCACCGAGGAAAATACTCTACTTTTCGTACCATTTGCGAAAAAATTAACACAATAATAATATGAGATAAGCATTCATTAAAAAAATGACAATTTAAAGTAAAAGTTAACATTTGAAACATTAAATTAAAATAAACTTGGGTAAAGTTTATGTATTTGAAGAAGAAAACAAAAACGCAGCAAATTTCTAGACTAATATTTTTTTGTCGGAAAAGCAAAGGCATCAAGAATTCAAGACATCAAGCTCATACGGCCTCGTCAGTTTTCGTAATTTTATTTAACACTTAATAATTTTAACTGCATAATAAATGCGTATTCCTTTTTCAAAAAGATGTATAATGCTTTGTATACAAACCAAATGATATATTATAATATCATTGATACAAACTCAATTGTGTGAACACAGAAGTAGTTCAGTATAAATTTCGGTAAGTATTCCAAATTTAAATCACATTCTCTCCCTAGGGGATGAATGAAATTCAGTACAATGTTCTATCCCTGTTTTTAACAGATTTAAAATGACTATTGTTATGTTTGCTTTTTGTGGTATAGAATGTCACTTTTTTGAGCAAGTGGTACGAAATATATATTATCGTAATTTTTCACAACTTTTTCACATATTTATATTCTGTTCTGTTCTGTTTGTATGACCACAGACAATAAATAATGAATCGCGCGTAAAACTCAATATTAAAAAAATTACACCAACCAGTAGTAAATTAATTAATTAATTTATTTATTTATTTATTTAGAGCATGGAAAAGCTACAGCTAAATACATCTAGAATAATAATAGAATAGTAACTGGTAAGCCAATAACAGGTTCTCGCTTATAGAAATAGAGAAAAAACAGAGAGTGAGTAAACTTACTTATTTAGAAAAAAGGAGATAAACAATTTAAATATATTAAATCTATTGCGGTTCACGAAAGAAACTGAGGCTTAAGCACCTTTTCGCCGAAGCCACAGTGGTAGTAAAAGGGTCCAGATCATGCTGTTTACACAAATTATTAAAGCTTTTACTTGCACGGAACTTTTTGGTGATAGCAGAGGAACTTAATGAAACGTCTTTGTATGTTCTCGATGCGATCAATATATTTATGATACCGAGGGTTCCATATTTGAGACGCGTATTCAAGCTGACTTCTAACATAAGTGCAATACAATATTTTAAGGGTTTTATAATAATATAAATATATTGTCCCTACTATACTACTGTCCTATTTATATAGTGTCCCTTTTTACATAAAGTTTTGCCCAAGGGGCCTCTGCGAGTTGGCTTCGGCCCCTCGTACGCCTTCCAAAAGCCCGGGACCCCTGGGTCCCGAGATATAGAAATATATAGAAAAAATAATAATAATAATAATTTATTTGCATCAAGTTTTACACTTACATTAATACATGCCATGGTAGTACAATACAGTTTAGTTACAATAATGTGGCGACACCAGCATCCTTGCTAAGTTGCCGAGACAACTTGTGTTAAAGATGCTGGGCCCTACCCTTTGTTGGATGTTTGTTATTTACATTATAGGTTTTAGCCTTTGTGAAACTTTTAGAAAGACACATTATAAAGCCAAGTAATTTAGACGCTTTTCTAATAATAGTGTCAATGTGAGTGTCAAAAATCAGCTTGGAATCGTGGTGTACGCCCAGATCACGTATTGTGTTACATCTAGGCAAAGATTGACCTGCCAAAGTGTAAGAAGTGGGTAACACTGTGCGCTTTCTGGAGTAAGTAATTACCGAACACTTAGAGGGATTGAGATCGAGGTTATTAGCCAGACAATAACCTTCAAGCCGAGACAAGTCAGCCTGGAGTAAAATCTGATCGTCAAGCGATGAAATACTAGCATAGATTTTCATATCATCCGCAAAACTAAGTAAATAGGACGACTGCAGGCATTGATCGATGTCATTTATATAGATAACGAATAAAAACGGTCCGAGAAGCGAGCCCTGAGGTACTCCACTGGGCACTGAAACCCAGTTCGACATGTAGTTATTGAGCACTACGGCTTGGGTCCTGTTATCTATATAAGATGAAAACCATCTAAAGAGGTTGCCGCGGATACCCGCGCTGCAGAGTTTCCTCAGTAAGATATCATGGTCGATCCAGTCAAATGCCTTACTGTAATCAGTGTAAATGACATCGACCTGCCTACCATTGTCCATAGCATCTGTAATATAGTCATTAAGTAGTACTAGATTAGAGGTCGTAGACCGTCCACGTAAAAAACCATGTTGAAAGGAATTCAATGAATTAGCAAGAGCAGGATACAGTTGATTATAAATTATCCTCTCAAAGATCTTAGCTATAATGCATAACTTTGAAATGGGCCTGTAGTTTTTGATGTCATATTTAGATCCCTTTTTATGAACCGGGGTTATAAACGCTGACTTCCATAGTTTCGGTACGACGCCTAGTGACAATGATTTCGTAAACAACAAGGAAATTGGCAGGGCTAGGGAAGATGCGCATTTAATAAGTAGTTTTGCGGATAAGTTGTCGGGGCCAGCACCTTTAGATTGGTCTAAATTACGTAAGAGAGCAGTTACAGTATCAATCGTAATCTTAATGTCATAAATGTCAGTCAGAGGATAGCAAGCGTACATGGTTGGGATAGACGCAGAATTTGGTGTACTTCTAGTAGGGGAATGAAGAAAGGTACTTCAAATAGGTTGAGAACGCCTCACAAATCGAATCACCAGTAAACAGTGACTGGTTCTCAAAGTTGAGTGAACTAGGAATAGCATTGGAATGGTGACGCTTTTTGACATAGGACCAAAAATGCTTTGGATTACTCTTAATAGATTCTTCAGTCAAGTTGATGTAACTTTCGTAGCAAGAAGATTCCATAGATTTCACTCTATCACGTAGTAATTTGAAGGTTAGCTCATCAGATTTATTGCCATACAACTTAAACTTTTTATGCAATTTATATTTTTCTCTGATGGTTCTTATGAGTGATGCGCTATACCAAACAGGGTAAGTGTTTTTGCGTATGAGTTTTTGTGGTATAAACTTGTCTTGAAATTTAACTACAGCCTTCATGAAATACTCAACAGAAACATCCATTGAGCGAGATGAGAATTCACGCTCCCAGTCAACAGAACAGATCGCGCCATTCAAAGACTCGAAATCGCCCTTGCAATAGACGTATTGCAGTCGCGGGGCTTGATCCAACCGTGGTACCTCAAAGGTGTCAATATAAATCAGTAATGCAGGATGGTATGGGTCAATAGGCACTGGTGGGTCGACACACTCACATACACTGACTAGTCTATTCGAAAGAACCAAGTCCAACATTTTACCATACCTATTAGGTATCCCCTTATATTGTCCCAAGTCTAGCGTGCATAATTCATCCGCGAATAAACATTCGTCAACAGAGGAAGGGTTCGTCGGGACGAGCGACGCATCACTAGACGGTGTCCACGCAATTCCACTCGTATTAAAATCGCCCACAACTAAGAACATATCAGAGGATTTGTTTAAAATTGTGTTATTCAACTTGTTAAGAAAGTTACAAAGTTGGTTGGAGAACGAGAGGCCCTGATTTTGTTTACATAAGTAGACAACGCAAATAAATAAATTAATATAATCACGCGAATTAGGTTTTAAAAGGCGAATATTAAGCCAAAGGTCCTCCGCTGACAAGTGTAATGTGGGCTGCGGAATAGCCGGCACATCCCTACGAGTTGCGATAAGCACACCTCCACCTCGCGATTGTCCAGTCAAGTCATAATCCCTGTCACGGCGCCACACTATGTAACGGTCATCGAACAACTCCGAATCAGAAACACCATCCATTAGCCACGTCTCCGTTAATACAATAATATCGTAGGAGTTTAACGACACCTGACGTAAAAACGTATCTGATTTTGTTCGCAGTCCTCGTACATTTTGGTACAAGACAGTCAACTGGCCTTCACTGTTATTAGTCATTGCAAATTACACCAACAATTAAATACACAACAAAATAAAAAATAACATTAAAGCAATACATCCCAAAGCAAATAGGTAGTAAGACAATGTAAATTATTGACAGTACATAGAATAGTGGGTAAAAGTGTAAAGTTTGAGTGCAGAAAAAATACGATATTATGTTAATAGTAGGCAATATTGAGCGAGCAAGCCAACAGCAATACACCGCGAACGCGGGTGCGAGCGAGATAAGTATGTTTTTAAATATTGGACCTTCGAAGCAAACAGCGCGGTGAGAACAAAAGAAAGACCCTCATTGGCGAAGCAGGGGTACTAAACCATTTGTAATAGTGAACCGATGTTTTGAAAAAATTAACTATAAGCATTAACTTAAAAAATAAATTGGAAGAATAATAGAAACTTTTTAAGCAATTTTGTTTAAATCCGTTTGTTTCCTGACAATAAAGGTTCTGCTATTAACGTCTTTACGCACATGTATTTTACCATGCTTGACCCAAACGTAGGCATATTGCTTGTTTTTAGCGGCGATCTTAACTTGACTCAAAAGCTTCTTGGAGTCCGCAACTCCGCACTTAGGTGGTCATTGATGTAGACGCGGTGAGGTGTATCTTGGATGGAACCCCAGATCCGAGGAGGAAAGATCCTTATAAGCACGTGCAGCAGCGATAAAGTCTTCCTTAATATACCTATTAAGGAAGCTTAGTATGATCAGTTTCTCGTTTGAGTTGTGCATGGGAACTCTTGATATATAATTAATTTGAGTCACTGGGCAACTGTAATCGATCTTACGACAAACGGCTTCAAAGATTGAGAAAAGATTCTCTTCTTTTTTTAAAGGAACACCTTTGATCTCTACGTTATTAAGTAGAGATCGCTGATCGTGCGAGGAAAGCTCAGACTTAACCGCTGACAACTCAGTTTGAAGGGAGGTGACTTTGTCCTGAAGTTTCTCAAACTCAGACGTTTTGGATTCCAACTGCACAAGTCTGGTGCTGAATTCGTCTAGTCTATTACTGGAGATTCGTCTAGTCTATTAAGTTATGTTTTTAAAATAAAAAACAGTAAACAATATTTATATAAGAAAGAGTTAGCCCATATCGAAATGGTTGGTAAGGTTAGGTTAGAACTGTGACCACCAAGAATTTTAAATAAAACACTGGATTCTGAACGTAGAAGAAATAATTGAAGCCAAGTTTATTCACCCCTCGTATGTTTTTTATCTCGCTCACACCTATATTATGATATAAGTGTGAGCGAGGTAAAAAACGTACGAAAAAAAATGTTTGCGTCTCTTTCTTGAAAGTCCCTTATGAAAGAGACGCAAAACATAAGTGACGAGTCAAGGTCATATTTTTGGTCCTCAATTCTTTCTTCGTGGCGCAGTATCCAGTGTTTTATTTAAAATTCTTGGTGACCACACAACGCGATCAGCGCGTGCCGCGGCAACGGCCGCTGAGCGCCAGGGTTCCTTTTAAGGCATACATGTTACATAAGGTTTATTTAGGTTACTGTAATTAATCATACATTTTTTGAATGAAACCTAAAGTCAAGCCTAATCTACTTCTGAGTGGAAAGTTATTTTTTTTTTTTCATTTTGAATTTTACGCGCCAGACGTTATATGTTACCTGTGGTTATAGATACATTATACAAGTGCGTGAAATAATGTAAAAAAATACCAAAAATACCTTTTCTTCAAAAAATTATACGTGTCCTTGTGTCTAAACTTTAGATGTGTGTGCAATATCCGAAGTTTAACAACGCTTTCCACAGCGCCGGAGATCTTCAGAAGCCTTTTGACCTGTACGCACGTCCGACCCTATATTCTCTTAACTACTAAATGACTTTTGCATTTTGTTGTTAGATTTGTCTTTATTTATTTAACTTTATTTACAGCACCGAACAAAGGCGGACTTAATGCCTTAGGCATTTTCTGCCAGTCTGTCTACCTTAAGGTGATTAAAAGTCAAAACATAGTAGGTGCAAGAATACAGAAAAGTTACATGGATATAAAATATACATACATACTAAATATACGAAGAGAGAAAAAAATATAACAAACTACCTTATCATTATTGCAAAAGCGAAATCTACAGTAAAATTAGATATTCAAATTGTTGCAATATAACGCCTGCACCCAGTTAGCATTCAACCCACACCTGCGATACAACCGCTGGACCCGCGGGGTTATTACCTATGAAACAGCAATCAGCAATATTTGCGCAGTGATCGCGCGATCTCCGCGCGATCGTCAAAAAAAATCGTATTATGTATGAACCGATTGCTAATCGCTCGCTGATTGTTCTTATGCACTTATTGCTACGATGAAGATAAAGTAGCAATCGCTGGAACTAATTAGATATCACCTTTAACAAAAAAAAACTTAACTTTGCTCTTAAAAACCATACTAAATACGAAACCACCAAACGAAAAATGCATATTTTAGTTAACTGATTGCTCAACAGAGGCAGCACTATCGCAAGATTGCTATTTGACGTGACGTATTTTGAATTGACGTTTGAGCAGCAAATATTGCTAAATTATCGCGATCGCTCGGCTATTGCAAGATACGTAATCCCGCGGCCGGTGGTTGCAACCATGATCTCAAAAAAACTCTAATCTTTTATTTCTAAGTAGACCATTAACCTTTAACGACCAACCGAGATCCCGGCTGTCGGGCTGCTATTGGTGGTGATTCTCTTGTTCACAAACTTAACTAAATTTAAGTTAAACGCATCTTTCTATTTCTTAAAGAAAAGGACAGAAGATACATTTTTAGTTTAATCCTGTCAAATTAGACAGCGAAGAAAATTGACGTATATTTAGACGCCATGTTTTAAATCGCGTCTAAATTATCTATCTTTGGAGTGTCTAAATTACGCCTGCACCCACGGCTGCACCTACCACGAACCCCCCTAGCAAACCACCACTTGTTACTGGCCAATGTTGTTATAAGTAAAAAAGTGTAGATATGCAGTCAAAAAGTGGCACATTAAAAGTTTGCCAATTGACCAACATGATACTGAGTATCGCGTTGACATTTGACGTTTATCTCTTTTTCACTCGCACTATTTCAATCATGTCATCCTACTTTGACGTGTAATGTATGTGTGCGTAAGTGTGCCGTTTTTGAACATAGAATTTCGTTTGGGTAACCTATCTACACCTTTTTACTTATAATATCATTGTTACTGGCTTGAAAATGAAACTAATCATTAGGCAGGACAATAGACAAGGTCTGGCGTAGACATCTAGTACTAAATAAAAACAAAGATACATCAATAAATGATTTTAATAACATAACATCTAGATAATAAGGAATTTGTGTATAACCTAAGTGCTCACAGTTCACAAATAGTTAACACGTAAAATAATTTCAACATAATTCTCTATGATTTTAAATCCAATATTATCTAAATAATCATAAGATTGTTTTAATAAATATTTGTTTAAATATTAACATAGATATGCATTACATTGCTTTTTATATTAATTTCAAATGAAACGACAGCAGAGATCTTTTAATCTTATGTCATATTGAATATGACAAATGATTAACATTCAATAATACTTACTTGTTTCTTGCGGATTATGACAAACGATGATTTTAACGATATAGCGTTTATTAACATGGCGTAAACACTTATAATTTTAGTAGCATTTACATACATTTTATGACACATTTATTAATTTATTATGACATTGTGGTTTCAATTATACGCTGTCATATTTTTTATGACAAAGCGTTAACATATTTTTTTTTATCTTTCTTCCATTTCATTTTTGTTGTAAATTTTTATATTATAGTATCAAGATATTTTAAATGGCGGATAAGCTACCTTTTTATTTTACCTTTCACTTGAAATATTTAAGGCAGCATTTTCTGTTTAATAGTTATTTTTATAATCATGCAAGATTAAATGAATAACTAGTACAATTTCAGATTTTTAGCTGCTAGCGAGCCTTCATTAACTGTAGAATTTATAATGTTCTACATAAGTATGTGATGCCATTACGCTAGAATAATTCAACAATTACATTCCCGAACATATGTTTTCAGGGTTTTTTTATTGAAAGCTTATCTATCTTTTTCTTTCATCACACTGATATTGTTTTCAACAAATTATAATAATATATGATAATATTTTTAATAAATTGACAAATTAAGTACATTTATTGTATATTTTGATTATATTTGGAATGCATTAATAAACTCGAATAATTTCAACTTGAGCACCTAAAAAATATAATTTAACGTACGTACAACACAACATACATATATTTCTCTATATTTTTAATACATTAAGTACAACAAGGAGTAATTTTTAATAAATATCACACTTCTACATTTTTATAAGGAATACAACAATTTTACAAGAAAAACCGATTAAAGTGTTGTGATAAATGCATAACACATATTAATAAATAATAACGATTAAATACAAAATACTGATTTTATAAAAGTTTCTAAATAATTACTTAGTGCCTGCTTTGCGTATCAACGTACTATTTGAAATACTATGATTATCAATTATTTAATATTTCTTATAACAATATCAGCTGTCATTAACAATGAAACATTTTACTACAAACGGAATGAATAAGGACGTGTACACACTTACGGAATATAACCCGCAATGAAAGAATTTGTCGATTACTTTAAAGCTCTGTTCGTGCGCGTAGTGTGCTCAATTCGTGCGCACAACCCGCTAATGGGAATACGGTATATAACCATCTCGACGTACTTTTTAAGAACTGTCTATTTCTCATATAATGGCAAGCAGAGCCGATTTCGACTATTCTGCCAATATCAAAAGTGATTTGGAGATGCAAGAGTGAAGTTAAGAACTATCAAAACGTTATATTTCTCCAATAGATTTGTATGACAATGTCACTTTATGACGTCACTAAGTTAGCATTTCGATTGACTTACCGTTTATTGATTTCAAAGCAACCAAAATTCTAATTTTACAGTAAAATGAAAATTAACCGGCATTATGAGAGCTTTTATAGAAAATTGTCTTACATTTATTAGATAACCTTTCAACGACCAAGCGACAGCCGGCTGTCGCGCTGCTATTGTCTTTCTATTGTGTCTCAAATCACGTGTGTTCGAAGGTTTAATGGTGTAAAATACCCCACGCAGTTACATTTCGTAAGCCTGTAAAACTAAGCAACCTTGTTTTGCTAGTTACGTCAATAGCTGGCTCATAGTTTATGGAATAAACTTAAAAAACTAGGTCGTAAGCCGGTATACATTTTAGTACCATGAGAGTGATTGAAGGTTCTAATGTAAACACAAACATACCATTAGTTACATGAATCAGCTGACCGTTTTAAGACGGGTTGCTACAAATACAAAACACGCGGTTAAAAACATGCGCTAACCGTTCGTTTATCCAAAAATAGATTGTTTCACAAAGTTTTTGCAATTAAACTATAACTGGTGCCCGATAATACTAGGTGTATTATCACAACAACAAACAAACAATTGGGTAGTTTCCACCATTAACCAATAAATGTTAGGCACAATTCCTATAAAACCTCTATTAATTTTAGCCTAATAAATTCGGTTCATTGTCAATTTGCTATAAAATTTGATTTTTAGTTGTTTTGAAATCAATAAATAGATAGTCAACTGAGTTGTTACTTTAGTAACGTCATAAGTCGCCATTGCCATACAAAATCTATTAGAGAATGGCGTTTTGACAGCTCATAAAAAGTACGTCAATTGATAATGGTGGAAACTACCGTATTTTTATTATGGAACCAACTCTGAAATCGTGAAAAAAAATATCAGCTGTTACTAAGAAAAGTTCAATGCCCTCCCGACCATAATGTATGAAACAGCTAATATTTTTTTCGAGATTTCAGAGTTGGTTCCATAATAAAAGTTGTTTGTTTTTATGAGTAGAATCATCTCCTAGCGGGTTGAGCAAGACCAAAACTACACCTAGTATAATGATAATACCAGCCCATTACTGACCAGTTAGACTTATATTTACCGATGTCTGTGTCATTTTAGTACTCAAAAAGCCAAGTCAGAACCGAGCCACTAAACTGTCGCTTTGAAATGAAAACGCTTTATATTAATTTAACGAACTGTAAGCGTCGCACGTAAATTAATTTTTAACTTTAATATACGTCCCAACGATTTGAAACAACCCGCCTTTAATTGTAAATAAGTGCTGTTTCTTTTATTATGCAGAAAAATTATCAATATATAATTAAACTAACTGTAATAATAATAAATATAGCGTAGCTTTGAAAGCACCTAGCACGATTGGTAACACTGTTTTATTTCTACATTATTATTTAATTATAAACTCTATTAATTATTGAGTCCTCATATTTATTTTGGAAATGTTGCTAACATATTTTGAGTTAACTGATATAGGAATCGACACAATGGAGTTTTATCGACGCGCAATAGATCGGAAATAGATGTATTCAGTACCAGATTCATATATCTCTAGCAAAATTTTACTCAAACCGCTGTATTAACCGGTGAACGCAGTTATAACGATAGCTAAGTAGTATTATACACGTGGAAGCTTGTTATTAGCAAATTATTTCTATTTATGCATGTCACTTTTAGGTTGATATTAGTCTGTAAGCTTTCTTTAAAATTAAATAAATAAATAAATTTTCGGTCGCTTATTAACCTTTCGACGACCAAAAGACAGCCGGCTGTCGCGCTGCTATTGTCTTTCTAGTGTGTCTCGAATCACGTATGTTTGAAGGTTTAAAATCATCATAAGCGATAACTTATGAAATTGCATAATGATACATACTATACCTAACATTATCATTGCCATTTGTTTCTGAACGAAACAATGGAACCATCTAATTACAGATATATAATATGTTTTTTTCCAAAACGAGGTTTATTTGTACAAACTGCGGGGGACAAGTAATCTTATATAAACGCATGCAAATTTCAACGCTGAAAGATCTAGAATCAATGTACTGAAATCTAACAGATGCCGTGTCTATTCCAGTGTCCAAATAAGTTATTTATTCAAATATATTTGCAACACTCCCAAAAGCATCTAACATTTCTCTATACAACAATACTCTAATAAACTTTATACTATAATAACATTAAATATAATGGAATGACACTAAAATGTCAAAAAAGCTGCTGCAGCGTATTTTTTAGATTACATTATTTATTTTTAGCAGCGCAGCGCTCTTTGACAAATCGACGTAATTTCACCACAATTTTACCACATTTATTGTATCAATTTCTTTATATACATAATATAAGGAATCTATTTACGACGAACACATAGTTTTATAGAAGCATAAAGTTTGTTTTCGGCAGTTTTTTATACTATCCTATGACGCAGGCAGCTTTGGAGTTCCGAATTATTGGCCCTTAATATGAGAAGGCAAGGAGATATACATATATTTTCTTTGGAAGGTAGTTGGGACCCCTACCTACCCTACTATAAAGAACCCTTCTCTGTCAACAGTAGAATAAAGACCAGGGGTCTTTTTACACTGTTAACCGTTTCATTTCTCGTTTATGGGACTTCGAGAATCTAACCTTTTGGAGTACATCTGATTGACCAACCCACTTTGAACCAACATGACGGTGAATGGCTTCCTTCTAGGACTTTGTACTCTAATATCGAATTCCAACTTTAAATTGAAATAGTTGCCTTTCTGCCCGTCATAGCTGCAGCTTAAAAAGCATTATCGATATATCTTTATTGGACAGATTTCTCACAATCCTAGTGATTATTATAATCGCAATAAACTATTTTTAAATGTCGGTTATGAGCGATATCATAGTAGAATATTAAGCATTACTTTCATCTCTAAAACAATGTAATTAAAGAAAAAATCTTGTGTTCGTTTAAATTTAAATGCATTTCAGTCAAATGTGGTTTTCAAGTGGTGAACAATACAATTTAATAATCAGTATAAGTGTAAAATATATATTATAACAGATTTCTTTATTAATACAAAAGGAATGTATAAATCTTAATTTAAACAAACTTCGTCGTTTATAAACTTATTTTAAATAGGAATGGCTGAGACAGACTAATAAAAAGTCAGTTTTTTTGTTTAACATAGCCTTTTGGCAAACCGAGAGTAATCAAAATTGAAATTAAAATAACATGTAACTTTATTTCAATTATACTACTTTTCAAAAATGACTTAAGAATCGTTGTATTAAAAAAGGAAGACATACTTCGGGAAGCTGCGCAAAAAAATTGCAATTACACAAATGCAAAAAAAAATCAAACATCTTCTCTAAGAGAGCTTAATTCATATGAAAGAAAAATATATAAATTATATGTAAAGTGCAAAAAATTAAGCTATACGCTTAAAAAAATACAGCGATTGGAATGTATGTATTTGTGATAAATAATGACTATCGATATGTTAGTAATAAAAAAGTATTGGAAAATCTAGATTAAGAAGTGTATAAAAGAAAAATTATATATGAAAAAGAAAAAACAGCGCACAATGGCTCAGCCCAAAGCCGTTGTTCACACTTTGTTACTAAGCGTTACGCTCGCTGACTGTTGGCGGTTACAATCAGCGATAAATCGGCTGCTAATTGTATATCCATACATTTTGAGCATTGCGCTTACAATCAGCGGCCGATTATACGTTTGATATAAACATTGACGAAAGGACCGAGTGCGGAAATTAACCCCCCTTAAAGGGACCATAGAGAAGAAAAAAAAAGTAAAGTATTTTCTTGTCATATCTCAGCACAAAAGTCAAGAATCAAATAGACATCAACTAAAGAATAATCCTATAGTATTATTATACCTATATTATTATTGTTGCAGTTGCTAATATCTCATTAAGCCATAAAGAACTCTAGTAATTCGTGATTTGGTCTAATTTTGAATACGATATCGTTTTTTTTTTAATTTTATATGAGTGATTAATTAATTACGTGATGTCGTATTGAATATGACAACTTAAAATTGTATGCAATAAAAAAATGTTAATTTGAGTGACGATTTTAAATACAGAATAGATAAATGAAAATTAATTAAACTGCTTTAAACCCAGATCTTCATGGTTATTTTTATCGTTGCGTTAAAACGTACGAACGTACCCTCAAAAACAGATTAATTTTGAATTGGATAAATATAAATCGTCATAAATATAAAAACACCTTTTTCAGAACAAAATGTGAGTACAAATCAAATAAAATTAATAATATATAATTATTATTTATAACACCAATAAATAGAATATAATAATGGCACCATTTTGAACGATGGCAATAAAAATGTAGGAACGAATAAGTTGAGCTGATTGAAGTTATAAAATGCAAGTTGTATTTTTCAAAGGTTTACATCCACTTAGATGTCATAAAGTAATATCACTGACAATTATTTCCGGGGTTGCGGAATGGTTATAATAGCTACCGCGACCCGGGAACATAAAGGGCAACCGAAGGAACATGAGTGCGTTTTAGTCAGTAAATATCTGACACGCCCTCCCGCCGCACCCAGGACGGGAGAAGTCATTTGATGATTCCCACTCCCCAAAAAAAACTGTCAATTATTTACCGAAACGGATTTAAGATTTTAACTTTTGTAATTTGATTTTGACTCTGAGCTTCTGCAGATAAATCCGTACTGATATTATAAATGCGAAAGTAACTGTGTCTGTCTGTCTCTTCTTCACGCCTAAACCACTGAACCGATTTGAATGAATTTTGGTATAGATATAGTCTGGGACCCGAGAAAGGACTTAGGATAGTTTTCATCCCGAAAATCTCTCGGGAACGGGAACAATTTCATGCGGACGAAGTCGCGGGCAAAAGCTAGTTCCTAATAAAAAAAAGTCAAAATACTGTTAGAACTGGGACTCAAAACTTGGTCACAACTAAACAGTAGATTTCTGTTAATGTGTCAAATGCTATAACACCTTAATGGGCGTAAACCTTTATTAACAAAATATCTGAAAATAATAATAAACCTAGAACATGTATCATGTATCGTTAATTCGATTATTTGAACTAATTCTTGCAGTTACACCGTATGTTAAAAATACAAAATAATAATAAAAAACAAATACCTTTATTATGCTTCTGATCTTTACGTCTTCCCGGTCTTTTCGGAAAAGACCGAATTTATTATGGAACTTAACAATCTAGTCTATAGTTTGAACAAATACTTTCTTATTTCTACACTATTTCCGGTCTTTTAACTATATTATTGTTTCTCTTCTTAATTATAAACGAAAATCTATTTTAAAAATAATAATCGTTGTTGACATAACAAGTTTCTACTGCGGTCTTTTTGGTCTACTCGTCTTTTGAGTAGACGAAGACCTTAATATTCATAAATAAAGTAATAACAACTATTGGCGTGTCTAAAAACCTTATTCTGACGGTCTTTTCCTGTGGTCTACTCGGTCTTCTTATATTTTCGTGAGTAGACCCTCTAGTTCTAGGACCTCTGGTAACTCGACGGCCTCTAGACGTATTGAAGAGGGGTTGAAGGGAAATTGTACGGAGAATATCATTTTTGAGTCCATTAGGAGGTTTTGCTGTAACAAAAAGAAATGAGTTAATTTTCTGTTGTTCTTTTTTTTTATTACATATGGGCTTGCTCTTGGTCTCAGACTAGCCCGAGGGCATAGAGGGGGCCTACGATGGAGCGAGCTCACCCAAAAGATGCCTATGCACTCTTCTCTTGAATACATCCGGGTTATATGCATTTGGGAACACAGACGCCGGCAGTTCTTGGCATTTGTCAGCGATTCGGTAACCTTGATAATATTTAAACTCTAGTAATGTGAATTTTTCATCGTGTTTAGGCAACCATTTAACTTTTGGAAGCTATATAATAATAATAATAATAATAAACGTTTATTAGGAACAATGTTTTGGATACAAGTTTACAATAAGAAACGAAGATAGCTACAAAAGTTAAAACTGTGGCGCAGCTATCAAGGCCCAAGGCAAAAAATAAGTACATTTTTGTTCCAGACTACTATCTACAGTGAGTGCAAATATAAAATTGGAAATTAAAAATGAATTACACAAACAAAGTACGTTAGGAATAAATATCAGACTGGAGGCCATATAAATATTTTTTCGGATATGGAAATCGAACCTGCGACACGCAACGCAGCAGTCAATTGTTCAACGTAGTAGTTAAACTGATTGGGTCGATAAGATACATTTAAGTTAGCCTCTTCATGGCAGGCCTACAATAGCTTTTCATACAAATATGAAACATACTCATCTGTCGTTTAAGCTCAATTTCGTTTACAGCATAAATTCTAGATCAATGGTAAACACTTAGGAACCCCCGCTTTAAAGTAATATAAACCTTACATCCAAGAAAATAGAGCACAAATTGTCAAAACTCACCGGTTCCTTGTCGGGATTGGTGCCAGCTTTCTCCAGCATCTTCTTCTGTATCTCGTGGATGAACTCCCGCGTGACCTTGACCTCGTACTCCTCGGCTGGAGTGTACATGTTCAGGATCTGGAGACAGAAAGTTAATTAATATTTTAGGACTAGCGATCCGCCCCAGCTGCGCACGGGTGTTACAAATCTTTAAAAATCCCGGCTTTTCTCTATCCATACTAATATTATAAATGGGAAAGTGTGTCTGTCTGTCTGTCTGTCTGTCTGTTTGTCTTTCTTTCACGGCAAAACGGAGCGACGGATTGACGTGATTTTTTAAGTGGAGATAGTTGAAGGGATGGAGAGTAACATAGGCTACTTTTTGTCTCTTTCTAACGCGAGCGAAGCCGCGGGCAAAAGCTAGTATACTATATTATGAATGTATTTTACATATAAACCTTCCTTAAGAATCACTCTATCTATTAAAAAAACCGCATCAAAATCCGTTGCGTATTTTTAAAGATCTAAGCATACATAGGGACAGACGGCGGATAGCGACTTTGTTTTATACTAAGTAGTGATAACTCACACACGGCTTTGTCTCTAGTGACCGAATACACAAACATCACTCAATGTTAAGACGCTGTCAAATCTGTTGCTGTCCTTACCAACCAACCGACAGCCGGCTGTCGCGCTGCTATTGTCTTTCTATTGTGTCTCAAATCACGTGTGTTCGATGGATTAAATGCGTCTTAGCATTGAGTGATGTTTGAGTATTCGGCCCTCACCGGGGTAAAATAAAAGGTGTTTGAAAATTCGCCCCTTGCAGGGGTAAAATAAAGGGTTCTTTGGAAATTCGACCTCTAAACGTTAAACACACACGAAAGCTAGTACTATAGAATTATACTATTTTTGTTCATACCTTGCACACTTGCATAGCGTTGAGATTAGCACACATATCCACGGTACTCTGCACGTCTTGCATAGACTTGCGAGCTTGTAATAATTGTACCGCTTGTGTTATCGGCTTTAACACGCCTAGGATTTCTTCCACCTGAAACGAATTATGGTTTATGTAAATACATATAATAATAATAATAACGGACCCAACAGACGTTGTCCTGCATATGTAGATCGATTTCTCGTCCCCGAAAACCCCCACATATCAAATTTCAGCGAAATCGTTAGGGTCGTTTTCGAGATCACATGCTTTTTCAAGCAATCAGCGCCATCTGCCGGGTTGATTTGTGAATCTAAACCATTCCCAGATCCCCTTGAACACACACAAAAAATTTCATCAAAATCGGTCGAGTCGTTTAGGAGGAGTTCAATGACATACACACTCACAGAAGAATTATATATATAAAGATGAATAAATATCTTGGGATAACGCACACAAGGACTTTTTCTAGTTTGATTACTGAGCAATGGCTCAAATCAATGGTCAAAATCTTAAAATGTCCAATCAAATCCGGAAAATTTCAAAAATGTTAAAAATGTCGTTAACCCAAAATGTCCGAATCTCATTATGTTCAAAACTTGAAACTTCAAATCACAAAACGTCAAAATCCCAAGACGTCAAAATCCGAAAACGTCAAAATCCGAAAACGTCAAAATCCTAAAACGTCAAAATATCAAAATCCAAAAATGTCCAAATCCCAAAACTTTTAATTCTAAATTTTTTTTTTCTCTTAAATTCTTTCAAAAAATAATTATTCAAATTCTAAAAATGTACTCTCCAAAACTATAAAGAACTGTAACTCACGCTCTTCTGTCCATACTCCGCTAGATGCTCCTTAATCCAGGTCTCGAGATGCGAGATGTTGTACCGGATCTGCAGACCCTTGGCCCAGCAGCACAGGTCCTTGCGAAGGAGCAGCTGGTTCAGGCTGTAGGCGCAGATGTAGTAGAAAAGCTGTGGAGGAATTTGTGGTGTGAGAATAGCTTTCTTAATATTTTTACTAGCATCCGTCAGAGCTTCGCTTGGATCAAATCATTGAAAAAGCTTTTTTAAAAAAAAGATAACCGACTTCAAAAACTAAAAGCTCAAAAATAACTATTTCGGAAGTCGGTGGCAACACAATTCGACCGGCAGAAGAGAAGCCACCGACTTCCGAAATAGTTATTTTTGAGCTTTTAGTTTTTGAAGTCGGTTATCTTTTTTTAAAAAAAGCTTTTTATTTTTTACTTTTTAGTTAGAGTCTCAGTATCTGACTACGTTTTAGGGTAGCTCTCAAAATAAACTTATAATCTTATAAAAATCTACAATCCAAGAAAGCAAAACGCGATCTATGCGGGCAACGTCACGGGATATCTATTAGTGTTATATACTAAAACCTTCCCCAGAATGTAACAAACACTTTGCTGAAAACCGCATCAAAATCGGTTCAGCCAAACGCGAGATAATCGCGGACAAACATACATACTTTTGAAGTCGGTTAAAAATGTCGCTTTTTCCTTACTAGGCATATAGGTTATATACACATAAACGTTGCTTTAAAAAAAACGAATTTAAAAAAACCGCATCAAAATCCGTTGCGTAGTTTTAAAGATCTAATCATATATAGGTACAGAGAGCGGAAAGCGACTTACTTTTATAGTATGTAATGATTATGTACAAGCGATTGAAATAATCTATTTTAACGATTGTAGTTTTCTTCCAGGGCCCATAAAAACTTTCCACCCTGTATATAAAAAGGGTGTTCATGGAGTTTCTTGTTTGTTTTTTCTCCATAGAGAACAACCTTTTTGGAACAAGCTAAATTCAACTTTCTTTTTGACTGACCGACCGACTCTTTCACAATACGGTATTTGACACTATTAACCGATAAATCTGAATCTAAATATAATTTTTATAAAATCTATCGTTTTATTAGTCCTAAGCATCCGATTTGTTCTCAATTTACTGTAAAATTTGATTTATAATTGCTTTGAAATCAATAAATTGTTAGTCAATAGGGTTGCTAGCTTGTGACGTCACAAGGTGACATTGTCATTCAAAATCTATAGGAGAACCACGTTTTGACAGTTCATAAAAAGTACGTCAATTGATGATGGTGTCAAATACCGTATTCACAAGTGCATGGGAGTGGTCTAAGTGAAATAAATGCTTTGATTTTTTTGTATGATCTTTGAGTAGAGAAACATAGAGATTTTTAATGGTTTGTAACACCGAATATCGATTTATGGAAATAAGAGGCCTAAAGTTTTTTTTAATAAATTCAAGAGAAGAATAGACTAGAATCGAATCGTATTCCTCAGAGATCGGAATTCAAATCGTATCAACTAATATCGCATCAAATATATAAACTTCGAGTTTCTAGTTTCAATAGCTTTACCTTTGAAAAGTTTTACAATACATGCAATGTTTTTAATTTTGTTCATAAAAATTACAAAACCATCTTCAGAGTTCGAATTAGATGGATTTTATGCAATACGATTAAAATCGTGAATCAATTCACGAAGTTATTAGGATTGGTTCAAAGTAAAAAATAAAACATCCCTACCAAAAATCCTATATTTTTACATAAATTATGTTTTTTTTACAGTTTCAGTAACAAAATCAAAACATTACCTGTTTAAATATCATCAACCGCAGCGGCTGGTCGACAGCAAACGTATGCAGATGGTCGTGTGTAGCGCTGAGCTCCAGCTTCAGTCGCTGCGGGCCCGCGCCGGCAGCCGGCGGCCGCGCCGAGGGCCCCGAGAGGCCCGAGATCTCCTCGTGCTCTAGTATAGCGGGCACTATCAGGCGTTCCAGTTGACGCTCCAGGAGGTGGATAAGACCTGAATTGGATGAATTTTAAAAATAAAAAATATTAATTAAATTCTTAAACCCCACCAGCAAAAAGTACTCTGGAAAGTACGAAACAAGAAAATATTTCAGACCGAAATCAAAATATAAGTACAAAAAAGCTTTTTTTTAAAAAAGATAACCAACTTCAAAAACTAAAAGCTCAAAAATAACTATTTCGGAAGTCGGTGGCAACACAAATCGACCGGCAGAAGAGAAGCCACCGACTTCCGGTTATCTTTTTTTTTTAAAAGCTTTTTATTTTTTTACTTTTTAGTTAGAGTCTCAGTGTCTGACTACGTTTTAGGGTAGCTCTCAAAATAAACTTATAATGTTATAAAATGAAAACGGCACTATGCGCGCAACGTCACAGGATATCCATTAGTGTTATATATTAAAACCTTCCACAGAATGTTACAAAGACTTTTCTGTAAACCGCATCGAAATCGGTATAGCTAAACGCGAGATAATCGCGGTCAAACATACAATCGTCTTTGAAAATCTACAATCCAAGAAAGCAAAACGCGATCTATGCGGGCAACGTCACGGGATATCCATTAGTGTTATATACTAAAACCTTCCCCAGAATGTAACAAACACTTTGCTGAAAACCGCATCAAAATCGGTTCAGCCAAACGCGAGATAATCACGGACAAACACACATACATACATACATACATACATACATACAGGTCGAACAGAGAACCTGCTTTTTTTTTTGAAGTCGGTTAAAAATGGTCCGAGGCTGCGGGTTGTTCTCTAGAGATACCTCGGCACGGACTAAACGGCTAAGAAGGAACATGGATAGCTTTTAGTCAGTACATGTCTGACGCTCCCTTCCGCTCCGCCCAGGGCGTGAGAAGTCATTTGATGATTTCTCATCTCATCCATAATAAAGTGCCAGTGACGTGCCATTATATAAAGCTGCGTACAGACCGGCCAAACGAACGCCATCGAACGGGTTTCGTTGACCTTCGTAGCTGCAATCTGGACGGCTAGCAATGCCAACGATCGCTCGTTGGCGTGTGCCGGAAAGAAATCGAGCTATTTGATCGAACTCTGTTTGGACGGTCGCCGAAGGCCAACGAACGAACGCTCAGTTGAAGCAAGAGATACACAGTCCTATTCTTAAAATATGTGGTTGTCCACCATCTTCGCTTACGTTTATTTTTTCTTGTTCTTGCTAACTCGTTTTGGTATATAAAACTAGCAATTATAATGATGTCGTCGTCGTCCATGATTAAATTGCGAATGAAAGAGAAAAGAACCGGAATCAAGTGCCAATGAACGTTCGTTCGAGCACTATATGTATTTGGATGTATTAACGAACTCTAGCGAACGATAAATATCCATCGTTGGGCGTTCGTTGGGCCGGTCTGTACGCACCATAAGCCGAAAAGCCCGGCTTGCTCTATATTTGACTTTTTATGTATTTGTCCATGTGTATCTGTGATATCGTAATCACAATTTCAACGCTGCGGTATTTATTTGCAAATCGCAGCTTTATGCTGAGATTGAGTCTTTGGCCCTCGCGTAGGTGTCCATTTTTATCTAATTGTTTATTATTCAGACCAAGTTATCAACTTATTACAAAGGCCACAGACATTTACCACTTAAAAGCTTCCACCAATTGCAATTTTTTACCTTTTTTGTTATGTATAATGTGTAACTAAGCTGTAAATGTAAATTCCCTATTTAATTTTTTTTTATTTCCTGTGTGATTCCGTTCCCGAATAACAATTTCTTCTCCTTCTTCCCTTACCCTGGTATATCCAGACGGCGATGTCGCTGAGGACCTGTCGATACTCCGAAAGGTCGAAGATGCGCAGACACTGCTGGTTCTGTCGAGGAGTGTTCGCTGCCTGGTATATCGTGTCGCCGCTGTACTGCCGGAGATTGTTTAGGAGCCTGGGGAAGACATTAAAATTTTGACTTTGAACTTTGACTTTTGAATTCGACTTTCGTCTTTGACGTTTGAATGATGGTTTTTTGGCAGCACGTAGGCGTCGGGTCCGGCTGCGGCGAAATTGGGTAGTTTCCACCATTAACCAATAAATGTTAGACACAATTCCTATAAAACCTCTATTAATTTCAGCCTAACAAATTCGGTTTATTTTCAATTTGCTATAAAATTTGATTTTTAGTTTTCTTAAAATCAATAAATAAATTGTCAACTGAGTTGTTATTTTACTGACGTCATAAGTCGCCATTGCCATACAAAATCTATTGGAGAATGGCGTTTTGACAGCTCATAAAAAGTACGTCAATTGATAATGGTGGAAACTACCATATTGGTGGATTTTGACATATTTGTCGGTAAAACGGCATGACATTGACAAATATGTCAAAACCCACCAATCACGCCGCAGCCATCTAGCGGATTTCTCATATGCAAAAAATCCTCATTGCGACTTTGTCTTTAAACTTTGACTTTTTACATTGACTATCAACTTTGACTTTCAACTTTGGCTTTCGTCTTTAACTTTCGACTTTGACTTTAGACTTGTCATTAATTTTTTACTTTGACCATAGATTTTGTCTTTTGACTGTTTTACTTTACACTTTTACTTTTTTCTTTTAACATATGTCTTAACGTTTGACATTGTTTGACTTTAACAATACTTTTAACAGTCTCACCAGTTTAATAAATAATTATGGCTTGTGTTTAAACACCGCCTAAAAAAGGACCAATTTTACTACCAAAAAAGTTCTAAAAAACGGTTACTAAAATGGATAAATGGGCACCAAATAACGCTTCTTCAAATATTATGAATTAAATCCAATTTGGTTTTTATATGAATTTGACTGAAAACTGAAACTTTACATGAATCACTAGTATATCTGGCATTCGGCGGCCGCTGCCGCGGAACACTCGTTGTGTGGTCACAGTTTAACCTAACCTAACACAATTTGGTGATCATTAACCCATTTTGGTAGCCAAAAAGATTTTTTGTTGATCATTTAAATTATATCCAATAATTATTACTTACCGCAACATATTAGCAAGCCACAACGCATTATACTCGACGCTTTCGCCGCGTTTTTTCAACGTTTTCTTGACGGCAGTTCTGACAGCTTTCATCAGCTGATGCATCTTAGGTTCATCGTCCACGTGGTCCATATGTCGTAACATCATGAACAGAATGTACGCGGGAAGTCCGGGGAGTAATGTTACCGCCGTTTTGGGTTTTAAGTCTGTGGGGTAAGGTTGAATTTTGATTAGGTTAGCTTTGTGTAATTGTAAAAAAAAATGGAAAATGTAAAGTTATGATATGCTGCGTGGAATGTGCAAAGATTTTTCGACTTTTGGTTCTTTTTCAACAAAGATTTTTTTTTTTGAAGATTATTAGGATTTCTTCCTTCCATTTTAACGAAGGAACTTTAACCTTTAAACACAAACATAGCAGAAACAAGCCTTTTATTGTGCAAGAGGAACTAAATGAACCTTTGAAAGAATAACTTTTAGAATACTAGCTACTGCCCGCGGCTTCGCTCGCGTTAGAAAGAGACAAAAAGTAGCCTATGTTACTCTCCATCCCTTCAACTATCTCCACTTAAAAAATCACGTCAATCCGTCGCTCCGTTTTGCCGTGAAAGAAAGACAAACATACAGACAGACAGACAGACACACTTTCCTATTTATAATATTAGTATGGATGTGTAAATATTTATTTTGAGCTTTGCATTTAGTTGCAAGGGTTATTATTATAATGACATTTGTCTGTAATTCTTAAGTGTCTCATTAGTGCCGATTCTCTTATTCACAAACTAACGTAATTTTAAGTTAATTGCATCTTTCTCTCTTCATTTCATTAAGAAAAGGACAGAAAATAAAATATTAGTTAAGTCCTGTCTTTAGACACTCCATAGATAATTTAAACGCGATTTAAAAACATAGCGACTAAATATACGCCAATTCTCTTTAGGCGCTGGCTAATTTGACAGGATTAAACTAAAATGTATCTTCTGTCCTTTTCTTTAAGAAATGGAAAGAGAAAGATGCATTTAACTTAAATTTAGTTAAGGTTATGAACAAGAGAATCAGCACCCATATGTGAAAAAAATATATCTTTTAACACAAGCCATCCCACTAAACATCATCGTATAAAAGTAAAAAATAAAAAACTTTCTTCAAAAAATAATAACCGCCTTCAAAAACTAAAAACCCAAAAATAACTAAAATTTCGGAAGTCGGTGGCAACACAAATTCAGATAAATTGACTGGCAGAAGAGAAGCCACCGACTTCCGAAATTTTAGTTATTTTTGGGTTTTTAGTTTTTGAAGGCGGTTATTATTTTTTTGAAAAAAGTTTTTTTTTTTTTACTTTTTAGTGTCGAGTCTAACTATGTCTGACTGTGTATGACATCTTTCAAAGTAATTTATTTTCAAAATAAAACTACTTATAATCTTATAAAACGAAAAATAGAAATTGAAGTTACGCACATAATAATATCGTCAATGTATATTTCGTCGATTTTTTTTGTTCTTGATGAATTTTTCGAGAAGCACTAAACCGATCGCCACAAAATTTATATGGGACCACCTCTGAATCATGACTTAGCAAACAAAAAAAGAACCATCAAAATCCGCTCACAATTGACGGAGATATCGCGTAACAAACATGAAAAAAAAAAAAATTCAGACGAATTGAGAACCTACTCCTTTTTGAAGTCGGTTAAAAAATAACAAAATGTAAATAACTCACCCGAGATAAGTTTCTTAATAATAATTCCTTCATCTTGTATCTTGTACTCGAACATGCCAAGATATTCCCTCTCTTTCTTACGTGTTACGGGCGCCATTTCTAACGTCATTGACGCGTTGGGCGGCGCTATCGTGTCTGTGAAAAAAAGTAAAACCAAATGTTTAGGTGTCTACTATGTACTAAAATTCCCGTCTTGGTGACGAACAAATGAAAAGATAATATTTAATTACTTTTTAAATAATAATGATCCCACCAAAAACATTTTATGTAAAATGTTGCCAAGACAACCAACACAAGGTTTGCCCTGTGAAAAATATATCAGATCTTATGTAGAGCCAAACTTCTGAATACACCCAAACACAAAACAAACAATTACGTCCATCGCACAATCATTAGTCCAGGATGAGAATCGAACCCATGGACCTTAGGCTTAGCAGTCCTAGTTACTCCCCACTAGCGTGACGAGGCCCTCTAGGGCCAATGCCCGCCGGAGTTGCGGAATAGTTCTAATATTTACCGTGGCCCCGGAACATAAAGGGCAACCGAAGGAACATGAGTGGGTTTTAGTCAGTAAAAGTCTGACACTCCCTCCCGCGGAGAAACCGTTTGATGATTCCCCATCCCATAAAAAACCCATTATCTACCTGGCAAACAGGTCAGATTTTGAGAAAAAAAAACGGTTTTATATCAATTTATGTGGTGGTTACCTATTTATTTTGATGACTGTTCCTAAATAATATACTTTCAATACATTTATTTAATTACTAGCTTTTGCCCGCGACTTCGTTCGCGTGGAATAATAGTTCCCGTTCCCGAGGGAATTTTGGGATGAACACTATCCTATGTCCTTTCTCGGGTCCCAGACTACATCTGTACCAAATTTCATTTAATTCGGTTCAGTGGTTTAGGTGTTTAGAAGAGACAGACAGACAGAGTTATTTTCGCATTTATAATATTAGTACGGATTTAGTCGTGATGGCCCAGTGGATAAGGCGCCCGCCTCTCGTGTAACAGGTTGTGGGTTCGAATCCGGGCAAGTACCAATGTGACTTTTTCAATTCATATGTACTTTCTAAAGTTTATCTTAGACATCACTGACATCCCGTGCCTCGGAAAGCACGTAAAGCCGTTGGTCCCGGTTGTCATTCGTAGAACTTTGACAGTCGTTACTGGTTAGTTAGAAACTCTGATAAGTCTAACCACGGGGTGTATCGTGTCGCTCAGTTACTGGGTTGTGTAGGTCTGATAGGCAGTCGCTTCACGTAAAACACCGGTATCCAGCTGAATCCGGTTAGGCTGGCAGCCGACCCAAACACAGTTGGGAAAAGGCTAGGGAGATGATGATAATATTAGTACGGATTTACCATTACTGTCAAGTATATCGTTGACATCTTCAACACCGACCTCCTTCAGCTTGATAATAAGCAACCGTATCTGATTCTTGTACCGACGACAGCTCTCTGATAGTTTGTCCACACGCTCCTGTTAGCAAAAATAATAAATATTTATGTCATTATCATCACCATTAAGCTTCTACATATACTTTCGTCTTGGAAGCCAATAGAGCTTAATCACACTTTTTTTCATCAACGAATTAAAAAAGGTTTAAAATGCTAATTGAAGAACGTCACAATATAATTCACTCTCTCACAATAAAGATGATTTGATTGATTTGATTGATTGATTGTTTGATTGATCTATTGAAACCTTGCCATGATTTATGTTTCAAAAACCATGTTTAGACGTTCCGCTTACTTTTAAAATAACCCCTAATTCAACAGAGTAAGCTTGTAGATAAGCTCCAATAACAAGCAAACGGCAACACGGAAAATGGTTAAAAATTAATATGGTATGACGATATAAACCGCGAATATTCCTACCCATTAAAAAACTATTTTATTACTTGTTTGATAATAACACTTTTTACACGTCATTTTTTTTCTAATTTTAAACAAACGATGTGCCAATATTTCCTAGCCGGACTACTCTGAGAAGAAACAATCGAAACAAACTCAGAGGTCAGTCTCTTTTTAAGTTTATACAATATTGTATTGGTCAAATTATGCGAGGACCATGAAGGTAATAACTGAAGTGATCTCTTGATGAGAGAAGCACACAGAATTGAGTGAACCTGGACAAACAGTGCAAGCATTTGTCATTTATGTTAAAGTAGGTGCAAAACAAACCAATTTCTAAATACAAAGGCATGTTTTTTTTAAATTTTATGAAGATATCTTTTCAAACTTATCCTAGTATTCCGCGTACATTAGTGTGGATTACATGTTTACCTTAGTCCACTATAGTTCATAACTTTTATAGTAATACTAGCTTTTCGCGTTAGAAAGAGACAAAAAGTAGCCTATGTTACTCTCCATCCCTTCAACTATCTCCACTCAAAAAATCACGTCAATTCATCGCTCCGTTTTGCCGTGAAAGAAAGACAAACATACAGACAGACACACTTTCCCATTTATAATATTAGTATGGATTATAGCATGTTTGTTTTGTGTCCCAAGAAAATAAAAATAAATAATGTTTTGTTACCTGTAACGCCAAGCTCTCAGCCGCAAGCCTAATGATCTCGTTCTGAGCAAATTCTTGAGTCTTGTTCTTAGGCTCAGCGCTCAGATCAGCGCTGAGTAACCTACAACAAATAATCTATATTAGTACATAGCTCAAGACAGGTGTTCAGTACAATAGAATTAACTATTTGGTATACAGGTCTCGGTAAGAACGTCTCTTCATTGGGCTAAACTTTTCGACGACCAAGCTTTAAAGCTATCAGTTCCGATATATGTTAGCGTTTTGCCAAAGAAAGCTGTCCACAGAAAGCGCAGTAATTTACCTTTCAACGCCCAAGCGACAGCCGGCTGTCGCGCTGCTGTTGTCTTTCTATTGTGTCTCGAATCTAAATCTCTTTCCGGTAGTGTCTTGACTTGATTAATACGTATTATCCGTATTAATATTATAAATGCGAAAGTAACTCTGTCTGTCTGTTTGTCTCTTCTTCAAGCCTAAACTACTGAACCGATTGGAATGAAATTTGGTACAGATATAGTCTGGAACCCGAGAAAGGACATAGGATAGTTTTCATCCCGGAAATCCCCCGGGAACGGGAACTATTACTCCACGCGGACGAAGTCGCAGGAAAAAGCTAGTTTTCAACAGAGCAGTAGTAAAAATCAGTGTGTATTGTAAAAAAAAGTCAATTGATTACAACGTCAATAAGTAGTCAATCAATTGACCTGGCAATTGTCGTCACAAGTTGCGTTATCGTATAAAATTTATAAAGAATCACGTTTTAAAAGTAAATTAATAGGTGATGTCTATTAAAATAAATATAATTATGAATGTGGTACAACCAATAATCTCTATGCCTGTATACCAAATAGTTTGTTCCATTGTACCATCGACAAATTTGAATCATGACCCATTTCGACGACAAATCGTTTGAAGTTGTCAAAATAATAAGACTAGACGTGTGACAATTTTAATACATATTTACGCGATTGTCGACCTAATTGTATTTGAATGTCTGTAGGAAAATAAGCTTATTGTGGGTCATGATTCCATTTTGTCGATTGTACATTATAATTTCATAATGCGTATATTTTGGAAGTAAAGACTATAGAATATATTTGCCCATTATATAAGATGTACTTTCCTATGTAGAAGAATAACTACTACCCCTAAAAATGTTAGTGTATTTTGGTTACAATAGGGATGACGACAACATAAAAAAATGGCATTCTGTTTAGTCCGTCTTGTAGATCGGCCAAAAAAACGGGACACGTATTTTTGCTTCATCAAAATAATAAAAAAATTCAAAGATAAAGAGCAACAAAGTTCTGGAGTGGGGGCTTTTGACGTCACTGTAATGTAAAAATTGTATCAGATCGTGACGTCATGCGCAACTTCAAGGCATTGTATCGTCGTCATTTACGTTTACGAGAAAAAAGAAAAAATATGTGTCCAAAATTTTTTAATAATCTCAATGACGGACTAATTACTTTTTTTTCGTCGTCTCGCCTATTACACATTTTATGTTAGTTTTAACTACAGTAAGTTTAAAATATTAATTTCAGTTCACTGGCCTTTTCTAGTGAAATATATTAATATGTATTTTGTATTATTTAATCTACATGTTTCAGGATTCATGTTAAAGAAAAAAAGAGGTATTCATGAATAAGTACTTACTACTTCTTAAAAAAGGCTGGTGAACTAAAAAGACCGACTGTATAAGTGTAAAAAAATGCTAAATAGTCATCATGCTGTTTATTCAAGAATAGTTAGAAAAGATAATAGTATTTCAATTAATATGCTTATCTTTTCAAAATATTATGACATTCCTAATCTGCAGACAATAGTAGAATCTTCTTGAATTCACAAGTTTATAAAAACGATACGGTAACTAACTTTTGATTACTTGTGTCGGTGAGCAAATCCCCCTAAGGACCAGCACATTAAGCTACTACAATTTCACAAAATTACATCAATAGATTTACAACTTTATTCTTAAAGCATTAACATCTAAAATGATTACTCCAACACCCCGGGTCACTTCCAGAAATCTTTAGCAGACTGAAAAGCTTGCAAGATTCTGGGAAGGTGTGGGATGGTTGGAATAGGCGACCAGTCAATCACGCACAATGGCCCAATTATGAGGCTAAGTGCGGACAAGCCCAGCTAAACTAAACTAAACTATCTAAAATGATTAAGAAAAATTTGGATAAGTTGATGTCTTGGTGTCTGTTATTAAGAATACATAGTTACAAAATCAAATCTGTGTAGTTTAGTTTTAATATTAAAAAGTTAAAGAGCTTTTTCTTTAGCCTCACTAATCTCTGGAATATCCAGTCGAATTGGGTAGTTTACACCATTAACCAATAAATGTTAGACACAATTTCTATAAAACTTCTTTTTATTTCAGCCCAATAAATTCGGTTCATTTTCAATTTGCTACAAAATTTTATTTTTAGTTGCTTTGAAATCAATAGGTAAATAGATAGTCAACTGAGTTGTTATTTTAGTGACGTCATAAGTTGCCATTGCCATACAAAATCTATGGGAGAATTGCGTTTTGACAGCTCGTAAAAAGTACGTCAATTGATAATGGTGTAAACTACCGTATTGGAACACATCTTTCTGCCTGATGACCATAGGTCGCAATTAGGTAGAGTTATTCATGTACTAACGCTGACTTCACACAGCGAAAGAATAAAATTGAAATGCTCCAAATCCCGGAATTACTTTAAAAGAGCAGAAAAATTCCGAGTTTTATTAATTACTAGCTGTCTCCTGCGGTTTCACCCGCATTTTTCGTTACTGCTCCGCTCCCGTGGGTCGTAGCGTGATGGTATATAGCCTATAGCATTCCTCGATAAATGGGCTATCTAACACTGAAAGATTTTTTTAAATCGGACCAGTAGTTCTAGAGATTACCCCCTACATACAAACTTACAAACTTACAAACTTACTATTATTTTACCTCTTTATAATATTAGTATAGAAAAAAGCTATTTACTTTTACACAATTAATTTGTCTCATCTATCTCTGGTGTTTTTATTATTTTTATTTATTTTTAATACTGTTTTGCACACGAGATTGCCTATTAGAAATCTCAAGAATATGGATACATATTAATAATTATCGATGCAAGTACTAAAATAAGTATACCTAATTCCGACCTCTGCTGATGACACATGATTATCATATACTTACCGCTATTTGTTGTTATTCTATAAATTGTTATGAGTGACCACACGAAACGAATAACACATACACCCCTCTCCTACCATTTTTTTTTTGGTGAGTGGGAAATCATCAAATGACTGATCCCGTCCTGGGTGCGGCGGAAGGGCGTGTCAGACTTTTACTGACTAAAACCCACTTATGTTCCTTCGGTTGCCCTTTATGTTCTAGGGTCACGGTAACTATTATAAACATTCCGCAACCCCGGCAGGCTCTCCTGTCATTCCTTGTCACGTAACGTAAAACTACGTTGACCTTGCCTTCCCATAACGCGTGATGTAATTTAAAGAAAGTCCTACAGTCTGAGATGTTTTTATTAACCTTCCGACGACCAAGCGACAGCCGGCTGTCAGGCTGCCATTATATAAAAATGGATGGATGGATTTCTATTGTCTTTCGAATCACGTGTGTTCGGAGGTTTAAATATCTGTATTTTTAGCTAACTCTCGCAACAAAGGTATTTGACATATTTCAGCTTAATACAATTCAGCTTTAATGATAACTTAAGGGTGTTACCACACCAATCGATCGACGGATACCTGTCGACTAACCAATCGATCGATTGCCGGTCGATGGCATCGGTGGACGGATACCGGCCGACTAACCAATCAATCGACGTCGACCTATCCATTCCACCATCGATCGTTGACCTCTATCCGCTATCGATCGATTGGTGTGGTAGAAACTATCGATGTGGGTTAAGCTCGCCTTTGTACATGATTATTTTATTTGCTACCATTATGTATTTTTGTTTTCTTGTTCGTGTGCAATAAAGAATATGAATATGAATATGATCGACATCGACTAATCCATTCTACCATTGATCGATGGCATCGATCGACGATCGCTCGATTGGTGTGGTAACACCCTTAGCTTATTCAAATAAAACTGATATGATTGAATGAATGAAAAAGTGAATGAATGCATAACTGAATGAATTTGATAAATGTATGAGTACACAAAAGCATGAACCGTTTACATGTACGAGATGAGGATGAAACAAAACGGATGACAAATGAAGTGAAAACTAACAATAAAATAACATAAATACATTTATTTGAATAACACAAAACCAACATAATTAACTCTCAACTTAAACATGATAATAATAAAGTCAAAATTGCTTAAAACTAAAAACATATGATTTTCAATACTGTTAAAGTCAGATGTACAATAACTTGGGTGCAAGTACATGTCATAAAGCTTGCGGAATCGGTATGGTAATGTCTTCGAAATTCCAACTGGATATTTGTGTAATCTTCCCCGCTGAAATGTAGATAGGAGAACTACAATAGTGCCTATATGGTTGTGAGTAAAATAATTTTACTTTGGCCAGTAGTACCATTGAACGTGCCAATTAAACGTATCTATCATTCAAAATAAAATTGTTTTCCTTTAATTTTATTATAAATATTATAGTAACAGTTAATTAAAACTGTTTTACTTTCCATATTTTCGCTGAATTATTCTTAAGTTAATAATGCCTTACGTACTGTAGAGGGCAGAGGGACGTCTACAGTACCGGGACAACTATTATGCTTTAATAAAAGATATTTGTTATATTTATTTTATATTATAAATTATTTTTACATCGACCGCTTGTCTACCGTCAGCCTCGCGGGCTGTCAAGCGGTCGATGTAAAAATAATTTTACATCGACGTATTTTAATCGTAAGGATGTTGTTTTGTGTAAGGTTGATTGAATTTGTTATAAGCTGTATAAAATCATTATTTTTATGAAATGAAACTATTTATTATGCAAGTAGCATATTATTATTGTTTATGATGTCGATTGTAGTGTCATAGAGCAGCATGCAACTAAGTAAATATTTGAGGTACCAAATAAATATTTGTAGGTACTAAGTAAATATTTGCAGTGCCAAATATACTTCGCCTGTCTTTTTTACTTATATATTTTTAGGCAAACTAGTTCCCTATTTGATAAAAAAAAAACCTGTTATTATATACACATAAAATTAGGTAGTACGCGTACTTGAGATCTATGTGTCTTTTTACACTCCGCATTTTTAACATATTATTTACAAAATTTAAAAAAATAATGTATACTCACTTCTGATACTTCTCATTTTCTTCTCTTAACTTCTCAATCTCCGATTTCGACTTTGATATGTGTTCTGAATAGAATTTCTTTTCTGCCAACAGTTCTTCTTGTAGTTGCCTGCAATACATAAATTAGGCAAATAATAAACATAACACAGGTTAGCTTACTTTTGATTAAATGTCGTGATGTCCCGATCAATAATATTATAAATAAAAAGGCACATTTGGCCAAAATATAATTGTCGCAAATTATATTATTGTCTCTTTTCTTCTCGCAATACTTGAGTCATGCCATCCTACTTTGACCTCTAATGAGGGTTTTTGCGTATGAGAAATCCGCTAGATGGCAATACGTAGGCGTCAGGTCCAACTGCAGCATGATTGGTGAATTTTGATATATCTGTCGATAAAACGACATGACATTGACAGATATGTCAAAAATTCACCAATCATGCTGCAGTTGGACCTCACGCCTACGTGCTGCCAAAAAACCCTCATTGTATTTGTGCGTTAGTGTGTCGTTTTTGAAGATAGAATGTCGTCAAAGTAACCGATCTACGCATTTTTACTTATATTATCATTGGCCCTAATGGTATAAGCGCTTGAGTTCAGAACGGGGGAACGTCATTTTTTGATTTGTGGGAAAAAAAAAACAAAAAAAACCTAAATAAATTTAGAAAGTGCATATGAATTGAAAATGTCACATTGGTACGTGCCCGGATTCGAACCCCAACGAACACGAGAGGCGGGCGCCTTATCCACTATGCCATCCCGACCCCGACACTAACATAGTTGGGAAAAGGCTAGGGGGATAATTATTATTTACCTGTTAATACCCTTCTGAGCTTCATAAGCCGTCGCCAATTCACCGTCTTCGTTGATAATGTCGACATCAGACCCGTAGTTGGACGTGGCGAGCGACTTTAAGTTCACCGTCTGTGGGAATAAAGTTCAGTATTCAATGTATGGTTATTGGGAGATTTTAATTAGTGTATTTTAGTGTTGGAGACTAATTGGAATATATGATGGGATTGTTTTTATTAGGCATTGAAATGTGTGTGTTTTTTTTTAACTAAATAAAAATTTTGAACAGATATTGCACATAATAACATTGACTAACTACAGGAATTAACAAAATTATGTACCATGCACAAACAGCAACAGAAAGCATGGAAAAATAATGTTAACAAATAATAATAAGAAAAAGGATTTTTTTATAACTGTCGCAAGCAGTTATATTTAGACATATCATATGTAAAAGTAAATTCTTGTTTAACGTCATAACTTGAGAACGACTTATTCGATTTCATTGAACTTTCTTGGAAAGGCTTTAAAGGAAGCTTTTTCAGCAAGAAAAATATATAAAATTATGCAGAAAATAGGTAAACTTCAGAAAACTTAACCAGTTTTCAAAGACACGGGTACAACTGCAGGGGACTTCTAGTTTAGTATAAGTTAGTAGCTACTGTTTAGACTACGAAATTATGACGATAAGCGCCTAAATAAACAGATTAAAATAGGATTTTTTTTTTTTAATCGTATACATTTGCCAGAAAAGATAACACATGAGTATCTTTGCACAGCGGTGGGAAAATACAGCATGAAAATATCATCACAAAAAAATATTAACTAAAATATTAAACAAAAATATTGTTTAACTAAAACATGGTTAACTAAACACATGTAATAACTACAAGCATTAGATTAACAATAAAAAAACATTGATCACTACATTTTTTATTACTCACAACGTTTTTCAGAGCTTGGAACCACGGTTTCTGTGTTGCAATAAGAAAAAACAGCCTTTTAAATGTTATTTTATGACCAACTACTTATGATATCAAAACGACTTATATAATAGTAAAACGACTTATGATATTTAAGCGACTTATAAAGGTATTTATGACGAAAACTTTATTTGGATATTTTACAACATTATTTAATACATATACGACTCAATTTCTATAAAACCACTCTTAATTTTAGCCCCGAAAATCTGCTTCATATTCAATTTACTGTAAAATTTGATTTGTTGATGCTTTGTAATCAATAAATAGTTAAACAATTGAGTTGCTTACTTAATGACGTCATAAGGTAACATTGCCATTCAAAACCGATAGGAGAATCGCGTTTTGACAGCTTATAAAAAGTAAATCAATGGATGGTAGTCAATGATGTTATAAGTAAAAAAGTGTAGATAGGTTACCCAAACGAAATTCTATCTGAAAAAACGGCACTCTAACGCACACATACATTACACGTCAAAGTAGGATGACATGATTGAAGTAGTGCGAGTGAAAACGAGATAAACGTCAAATGTCAACGCGATACTCAGTATCATGTTTGCCAATTGGCAAACTTTTAATGTGCCACTTTTTGACTGCATATAACCTATCTACTTCTTTTTTACTTATAACATCATTGAGTCGAACCTATTCGCTCATTCCAAAAGTTTCGTATGGTGAAGAAACTTCATACTTTTTAGAGTAGATTTAATAGAGTTTTGGTAGAATAGATTGTAACCACATTGTAACACAGTCTTTACATAGCTGGAGAGTTCGTTTGTTTGTTTGATTGATTTAACGGGTCCTAAAATAATAATAAATACTATTTTAGGGTTCGACAGCCTAATTGTCGGGGACTTGGGCTTAGGGACGCTTTAGGCGGTGAACGAATTAATTATTGAAGATAGGTTTCAAATTAATGAATAATAAGTACCTCCTTCTCACAGTAGTAGTAATTACTCCTATGTACCGGTTGATCCATGTACAGCCGTTTTGATATTTTTACTCCAGTCAATGGTAGTGTCATTTTTGCACTTAACACTTTGTCACTTTATATAATACTATGTATCTGGTGAATGGTTTTAGGAAAATACTGATTCATATTTTATATACATATAATAATTTATTTATTAATTTATTTATTTATTCACAAAATCCACAGCTCTTAACAATTACAAATAAACTTATATAAACTAGTCTTACAGCCAATTACGGATTTATAATTTATTAACAATACATATTTTATGCAACAGACACAAAAACAGGATAGCACGCTAGTACAGTCAGCATCAAAAGTCGATGACCACATTTAAAATTTCAAAACCGCTGTACACCGTATAATACCTAAATTGCTCAACATGACAAGCACCAGAAATTAATGATCATCATAAAAGAGCATAAGTAGGTGACCACCACTTTTCAAAAGTCGCTAAACAAAGTTATGGCAAAAAAGCATGACATTCTTCGTCTCTAAAGTCACTAAACAAATTTTTGACAAAAATAGCATACCATCGTTCATCTCAAAAGTCCCTGAACAGCATCAATCGTTTTTTGGGTTTAATATGTGTGTGTACTCGTATTTTTGTGAAGTGACATTAATATAACATTCCTTTCCGAAGTTTGACAACAAAACATCTGGGGGCACGGTAGTACCTCCGCCAAGATGATAAATTATTCTGATTAGTAAAACCGTTTATAACCTACCCTGGGTACTTGTCACAGTTTTTTGTATTAAATTTTTTACATCAGTGTAGACTGTCAACAAAGTTATAATTAAGTGGAAATATTTTTTTTATATTTAAGGATAAATATTTTTTTAAATACTATGTTTCCTAAACAATTTATTTAAAAAGGGAAACTGCGTGAATTTTGAAAATGTGCTCGTTGCTTGATCACCCACTTCGACTATTCTCATTGGCTCTAAGAAATAAAAATAATATATTTTGGAAAGTTAAATTCGAAATTTAGATCCATCAAATATTTTTACATGATTTAGTTTTGATAGGACAATAATGGATTTGTAACACTGAAGATAGAAACAAGCACTTTTTAGTTTGCAGTTCAGTATCCGAAACAAAGTAATGTTCAGCAACTTTTGGTAGTTACACTGTTAAGTTATTTTTGGACGTTGCCATGATTACACTAGATACCAAAAGAACCATTTTATATTGTTCAGTGACTTTTGCAAAACTAATTGTTGTGTTATTTTTGGATGTTATAACGATCAGAAATTTTTGACAAAATGGTGTTCAGTTAATTTTGAACTTTAATGATGTTCATTCAATACTGGCGCCTATCTTGTTGAGCGATTTATGGATGATATAGTGTTCAGCGGTTTTGAAAATCTGAATGTGGTCAGCGACTTTTGATGCTGACTGTACCATCTAAGCATAGGCAAGTATACATGTGCTAATTGTCTAAGTGAGTGTATGTGAGTGTGATGTGTGTTTGTGTGTGTGAGAGAGAGTGAGACAGAAATGGAGGATACTTTGTGTGTGTGTATGTATATAGAATTGATATAGAAATTGATATACACGGGGAGATACTTATTGTTTCTTAATTTAATTATAACTTGTTGTATCGGTATCTGTTAACTCGTCAACTATAGTAGTTAGTTAATGTTTTTAATAATGGCGGAATAGTTGAAGTCAATACCAGACCACTGTCTTTAACGAAAATTTTTGATTTCTACACCAAGCGACAAATTCCTACAAAAATATAAAAAACGTAATAATATTGGACAGAAAAAAAGTGACATTTTTTACGTGCCATGACGTTGAAAGAACTTTTTTGACGTTGACGTCCGTGGCATTCAAAAGGTTAATTACTAAAGTCACTAAGAGTCATCTCGTGTTCTTGGTTATAAGAACACGTGTATGATCTCGATACTATAATTAATAACCGTACATTGTCGATAAACTGAAATATTATTTTTAATCTGGACATTCGCAGAAATCACCGAAAATCGGGTTGCCATAACTAATATAATAGTTAAAGTTAAAGTCACTAAAGAGTCGCTAAGATCTTTGTTCCACAAACAACTAATAACTTTTAGGACTATACTTATTTAAAGCATCGTTCTGTCCCTATTAACTTCAAACAATTCGACAAGGATGCAAAGATAGTCTAAATCTGTTTAGTGTTAAAACTCTTAAATGATTTAAGGTGCAAGAGGGAAATACATAATCTCACTATAGTCGATTCTTTATTTTGTACACAAACGTTCGTCATATTACGGTTTTGTCAATTTATAATGACTAAAAAAACACTGACACAATCACCAAAAATTATAATTTAGTCACAAAAACTACATTAAAAATGCAAGTGAATTCTTTCAAACACTGATATCTTTTGAAGTAAATATATAAAATGACAAAATGACTTCAAAATAAACACAAGGTTTTGTATTTCCGCTTGTTACAAAGAAAAATGTGTCAGTTTTGATCTAAACAAACAAACGATGTGATGACTAGAAAAAATATTTGGGTTTCATACTAGCTTTTTTGTATGGCTGTGCTTGTTTTTTAAAACAATTAGATATCTTTCACCATAGTCATCATTTCTCAATCTGTATACATAAAATGGTAAAATGAATGACTGGGTGAAAGGTATATCAACGCACAGCCCTAACCGCAGGTCCTAGAGATATGAAACCTGAAGTATTTTCTTTGTAAATAGTAAGTATCCACTAAGAATGGATGTTCGAAAACGAAAAAAATTACCCGGGCGAAACCGCGGGCGGAAGCTAGTATCACATAAATTGTGTAGTAACTTGATAGTAAAAGTTATAAATAATGTCGTGATGGCCTAGTGGTTAAGGCGCCCGGCTCTCATGCAAGAGGTCGCGGGTTCGAATCCGGGCAAGTACCAATGTGACTTTTTCAATTCATATGTACTTTCTAAAGTTTATCTTAGACATCACAGACATCGGTGAAGGAAAACATCGTGAGGAAACCTGGACTTATAGTTAATATAAGTCCGAAATCGTCAACCCGCCTTGAGCAAGCGTGGTGATCAATGCTCGTGCCTTCTCTGTATGAGAAGAGGCCTTTGCCCTGCAGTGGGACAGTTATAGGCTGGTATTATTATATTATATTAAAAGTTATAAAATATAATTAAAAGCTAAAAAGTTTTTATTCCCTTATTTATTTTTTAAGTTTAGTGTCATTTTCACGACCTTCCATGCACCTCACGCACATAACTAACTAACAAACAGCCGGACAGAACGAACCGCGTTTCATATACAGACATCTCGGTGACACAATCACGCAGCTTAGTGATATCAGTGTTATCAGATAAGAGAGAGACTGACAGATTACAGATAAGGCCGAAATGACGTTTGTATATTTAGCCTGTTTTTTGTTTGTAAACTATTACCAAATTAGAATAGGCAGTGTTTAATCTAAACGGACACTTTTTGGATTGGTCATCTCGTTAACTGCCATAGTTAAATTCTTTATTTCTTGTTATTATTTTATACTGCTATTTATCTTAATTAATTTCACATATTTTGTATGTAATACGGTAGTTTACACCATTATCAATTGACGTACTTTTTATGAGCTATCAAAACGCAATTATCCAATAGATTTTTCATCCTACCTATTCGAAAAAGACGACTTTGTTCGCCTTTAAGTACGCCCAAAGTTGGTGTTTTCTATAAGAAACTTTCAGCGGGCAATAATGACGCTCCAAATTCAAAAAGTGCGCCTAAAAGTAACTTTTTATCGCACTTTTTGAATTTGGAGCGTCTTTGCATGTTTTACGCCCTGTTATAGGTGCGCCTAAAAACTCTTCGAATTTGGAACGTCTTAATGCTCAGCGTCAAAGACTCGAACGCAAATAATGAATGGCTGGTACGACGGCCAATACCATAGTCACGCCGCGGTTGAATAAAAAAAACGTAAAAATTTTCACGGATTGTTTTGCAGCAGATACTTAGATAGCTTGATAATAATAGTGGTCTCTAACTATGGGCCTCATTAGTAAGCTCAAGACAGCCCAACGAGCTATGGAGAGTGTTGGCAAATGAGAACGCGACCAATTTATTATATTGTATCTGTGGTAATTCTGTCTGTAGCTTTTGTTTTTTCATTCTTGGTGTAACCTCCGTTTGTAAAACATTTACAATATACGTTTGTGCATTTTTCTTATATTAATCGTTTATTTATTATTTCTACCTAATTATCAACATGGTAGCAGAGCGTGGTTGATATTGCCACTTGTAGAAATAACAGAAAAGTAAACGCAGTGAAAACCTTGAAAAACCGGCGCGGCGTGTTTTGTTTTTTCCGTCATACAAAAAGGTTAACCGGAATCAGAAGGGAATCAGCTTGTTCGACCAGAAAATCACGTAGAAATCTTAAATACGCATAGAAGATGTCGAATTCAGGTCACAATCCATTCCACATCGACAGATTGGTTGGAAGAGATAACTATGCCAGTTGGAAGTTTGCAGTCCAAGCATATTTCGAATTCGACGATTTATGGAGTTGTGTCATCGGTACCAATACAGAAAAAAATTAAAGAAACTAAGGCGAAATCTAAGTTAAGTTTATTACTGGACCCTATCATTTATGTACATGTGCAGAATGCAACTACATGTAAGGAAGTCTGGGGGCGTTTGGAACAGGCTTTTGATGACAGCGGGTTGTACAGGAGAGTAGCCTTGTTGAGAGACCTGGTAACAACTACATTGGAATTTTCTCGAAGCGTAGATGACTATGTGAATAAAATAATGTCGACCGCTCACAAGCTCAGGAATATTAAGTTTGACATTGACGATGAATGGCTCTGGACTCTGATGTTAGCCGGCCTCCCTGAAGTTTATAAGCCTATGATTATGGGACTGGAGAGCTCTGGCATCAAGATAAGTGGTGATTCTATTAAAACTAAACTCCTGCAGGAAGTTTAATGCTCTGATAATTAAGCATTCTTCACAAGGAAAAATGTCATTCATAGAAGTCAATATGAGTCAACAAAGGTCTATAAAGGACCCCGATGTTATAATTGTAACAAGCATGGACACTTGGCTAAGTATTGTCGTGCTCCGAAAAAAGAAGATTGTAGAAAATACAGAAGAAAATAAAGGTTTTGTTGCAGCTCTTTCAGCATTTCCTCAGTCAATGAATCCGGACCTGTGGTATATGGACTCTGGTGCCTCCATGCATATGACTAATAGATGTCACTGGATGTATGATGTTACAAGTCCACCGATACCGACCATAACTGTGGCCAGTAAGACACTGCTACCTGTGGAAAGTATGGGAAAGGTCAATTTATTGTTTAATGGTAATAAAGAGAATAAAATTCAGCATTTCCTCAGTCAATGAATCCGGACCTGTGGTATATGGACTCTGGTGCCTCCATGCATATGACTAATAGATGTCACTGGATGTATGATGTTACAAGTCCACCGATACCCACCATAACTGTGGCCAGTAAGACACTGCTACCTGTGGAAAGTATGGGAAAGGTCAATTTATTGTTAAATGGTAATAAAGAGAATAAAATTCAGGTGAGACAAGTTTTATATATACCTAAACTTGCTGCGAATCTTCTGTCAGTCAGTGCTATGAAGAAAAATGGCTGTAATGTAAACTTTAAAGATGATGGTTGTGATATCTATGACAAAAATGGCAAGATTGTGTGTTCAGCGACACTAGTAAACAACTTGTATTTATTAAACACACACAGAGAGGTATTTTCTAGTCTGTCTTGTTCAGATAATTTAAATGATTTTGTCCTGTGGCATAGACGCATGGGACACCTGAATTTTTCAGATGTTAACAAGCTGCCGGAGTGTGCTGAGGGAGTTCAGCCGTTTTCAGAGAAAAATAAAGGTCCTATTACTTGCACTACCTGCCTCTCCGGGAAACAGACTAGATTGCCCTTCAGCAACATTGGTTCAAGAGCATCACAACCACTGCAGCTGGTCCACACTGATTTATGTGGACCAATGGAGCAAGAATCTTTGGGAACAATCCCGAGATACAGTCAGTCGAAGAAACCTGTAAAGAAGAGTTGGAGGACAGCACAGATCATTCTACTGGTGAGTCATCTGAGGACTACCAGTCTGGAGAGAATGATGTTGCTCAGAGAAAAGGTACTGACTATAATGAGACATAATGCTCCTGTTGTAAGATATACATCTGTAGTTAAAAGGAGAATGCAGTATAAAAGACCTAGAAGAAATGAAGAATTGTATTGGCATTATTGAATTGTAATAATTCAGGAAATCTACACTGGCTTGGAGTAAAAAGGATTATGAGGTATCTTCAAGGAACCAAGAACTTAAAGCTATGCTATGTCAAAGATGACTTAAAGGATATAACTGGATACTGTGATGCTGACTGGGCGAGTGACCCAGTAGATAGACGATCGTGCACTGGTTATATTTTTCTGTTTCAGAATGGTTGTTTATCTTGGAATTTGTGTAAACAACAAACTGTGGCACTCTCTACGGCGGAGGCCGAATATATGGCAATGGCAGCGGTGACCTAGGAGGCCTTGTGGCTGCGGCAACTGCAGACCGAGCTCAGTCAAGGCGGGGAGAGCCTGCTACTGATTTACAGTGACAATCAGAACGCAATAAGATTGGCTTCAGCGGACTGTTATAAGCCAAAAACTAAACATACAGATATTCGTTTACATTTTCTAAGGGAAAACATTGTTAATTCTAAAGTTAAATTTGAATTTGTAAATGGTTGTAACATGGTAGCTGATATTTTGACTAAAGGTACTACTTTTGAGAAACATTTGTTCTGTATCAGTAAAATGGGTTTGCGTTCTGAGGGGAGTGTTGGCAAATGAGAACGCGACCAATTTATTATATTGTATCTGTGGTAATTCTGTCTGTAGCTTTTGTTTTTTCATTCTTGGTGTAACCTCCGTTTGTAAAACATTTACAATATACGTTTGTGCATTTTTCTTATATTAATCGTTTATTTATTATTTCTACCTAATTATCAACAGAGAGGGCTATGCTCGGAGTCTCTCTACGTGATCGAATCAGGAATGAGGAGATCCGTAGACGAACCAAAGTTGCAGACATAGCCCAGCGAATTAGTAAGTTGAAGTGGCAGTGGGCAGGCCACATAGCACGCAGAACTGACGGCCGATGGGGCCGTAAAGTTCTTGAATGGAGACCACGCACCGGCAAGCGCAGCGTAGGACGTCCACCCACAAGGTGGACAGACGACCTAGTAAAAACCGCAGGATCGCGCTGGATGCAAGCCGCTTCCAACAGGTCCTACTGGAAATCTGTAGGGGAGGCCTATGTTCAACAGTGGACGTCCTGCGGCTGATATGATGATGATGATGATGAATAGCAGCTACAATAATAATTTTACAATAAAGTATGAGGCGCCTTTTATTTTCTCATAGGGGGTGATGAAAAGTAGAGTGTATCACTCGAGCGCAAAATATATTTTTGGCTCGGGCGACGTACTTTGAATCCCTCGCAAAGCTCGGGATTCTACTCTAGAATCCCTCACTTCGCTCTGGATTCAAAAAACGCCCTCACCGTAAAAATATCACTTTGCGCCCTTGTAATACAATCTACTATTAACCCTTGGGGTGCCTGGTGGGTCTGACAGACCCGCTACTTTACGAAATCGACAATTACACATTTTAATCTTGGATCAAAACCTCCACACTCCTGAGTAGCTTCGTAATATAGACTAGCAGCCGTTTTGCCATCCTCCCAGCAGTCCATTATGCCTGCACATTCAAGTTAGACGCACTTATTGCACGATCGGGACTAAAAAACCCTTCCAAGAATTTAGGTTTTGTTCCTGGATTTTTGTTATGTAAAATAAAGAGGTTTTTCATTTATTTAATTAAGGTATATAAACTCCTTATGTATGGATTTATTTCTTATTTCACCTATTATTGTAGTTATATAGTATGAATATAAACTTATATTTTAATATTTAGACGCAATTTGTAACATAAAAACTTCATTTTATTTTCGGGTCCCAGAAACCCACCAGGCACACCGCGTGACTTTTGCCTACCAGGCACCCCAAGGGTTAAACAACTCAGTTGACTATCTATTTATTGATTTCAAAGCAACTAAAAATCAAATTTCATAGCAAATTGAAAATGAACCGAATTTATTGGGCTGAAATTAAAAGAGGTTTTATAGAAATTGTGTCTAACATTTATTGGTTAATGGTGTAAACTACCCAATTCTTTGCAAAACGTCATAATAGGGTTAAAAACAAAATATTAAACCACTAATGGCCAATACTTATTTTTAAGACGCTGCTGCTGTCTTATTTATCTATTGCTGTCTTTATTTTTCTATTTAGAATGAGAAAGACAGCAACAGATTTAATAGCGGCATAAAATTAAATAACGAGTGTTTGTCCATAAATGTTCTACCGAAATTCAGTTGTATTCAAGTTATTGTGATTTACCATGACGTTTAAAGTAAGATTGTTTTATTCCTGTTCCAGAGTGTGCAAGTGGCAGCGTTAGACACGTTGTCTAACGCCATCTCTTTCCCACTGAAAGTAATATCGAAGTAGTACTGCTATAAGGGCTTGTGGTAGGCCCCATTAAGACTTTAGAAAATTCTCAGATTAAATCATTCGCCAATGGTGCCGATTCTCTTATTCACAAACTAACGTAAATTTAAGTTAAGTGCATCTTTCTCTTTCCACTTAATTAAGAAAAGGACAGAAGATAAAATATTAGTTAAGTCCTGTCAAATTTAGACACCCCATAGATAATTTAGACGCGATTTAAAAACATGGCGTCTAAATATACGTCAATTTTCTTCCGGCGCTGTATAATTTGACAGGATTAAACTAAAAAGTATCTTCTGTCATTTTCTTAAAGAAATGGAAAGAGAAAGATGCATTTAACTTAAATTTAGTTAAGTTTGTGAACAAGAGAATCAGCCAATGTGTTCCAAAATATTGTCTTGTAAAACACTACCCTTCTATTTACAACCCTGTAGTTTCCTCCCAACAATACCGTCCCTTTTTATCCCTCTTTAAATAACATAAAAAAGAAGAATTACCTGGTTAGTAAGTACACTCTTCAACTGTATACACTCGTCTCTTCTTCGGTCCAACTCCTTCTGCATCACGTTCATTTGTTCTAGAAGAGAAAAGAAGAGTTAACAAAAGCGTTTAAAGCAGAAATGTCAGTTGTGATAACGTAACACCGAGTTTTTTTTTTCTTTAGGACTTTGAATTAAAATTTATATTGAACTAGCTGTCCCCCGCGGTTTCAGCCGCGTTATATCAGATTTTTGGTTACTAAAAAAGAAGATAAAAAGTATTCTATGTCCGTCCCCTGGTCCTAAGCTACCTCCCTAGCCTACCAATTCTTAGCCAAATCGGTTCTGCTGTTCTTGAGTTATAAAATGTGTAACTAACACGGCTTTCTTTTATTTTATATATAATAGACAGGACCAAATATCAGAATCCAAATTGTATAACCTGTTAGAATCTTGCATATTTTATTACATACATACTTAAAATAAGTGGACATTACGAAGATGAAAAAAAGGAATTAGTCCGTCAGTTAGATTAACAAAAAAAAATTCTCGTAAACGAAAAATGACGACGATACAATGCGTTGAAGTTTCGCGTGACGTCACGATCTGATACAATTTATGATGAATGGTGACGTCAAAAGCCCCCACTCCGGAACTTTGTTGCTTTTTATCTTTGTTATTCATTCATTAGATCAAGCAGAAAATACGTGTCCTGTATTTTTGGCCGGTCTATCAGACGGACTAAACTCTGTGTCAAGGAATTTTGGAAAAAATTAAACCTTTATTCAGAAATTTACGACGGCACCAGGTCATAAAGGACTGCACTGTCGATTCTGGCTTCCAGATGTTGCAGAGAATAATGCGACATACCTATGACCTCCTTGGAGAGCAGCATGGAGTCGCCAGCAGTGCGGAGCCTGTCCAGGTGTTCCCTTAGCTTCTTGTTCTCAATCTCCAGCTCTTCGAGTTTGTAGCGGTCTATGTTTGGGTTGGTTGGCGTTGAGGAGTGGCGGTCTGATGGAAAAGATTTGTGATCAGTGACTTTATCAGACCTATCAGAACCTTTATATAAGAGGAATGTGGTGTTGGCCCAGTGGTTAAGGCGCCCGCCTCTCATAGATTTGAATCTGGGCAAGAACCAATGTGAAATTTCAATTTATATGTACTTTCTAAAGTCTATCTTAGACGTCCCTGACACTCTGTGCCTCGGAAAGCACGTAAAGCCGTTGGTCCCGGTTGTCATTCTTAGAACTTTAACAGTCGTTACGGGCAACCAAGAGGTATCGTGTCGCCCAGTGGGTTGTGGAGGTCTGATAGGCAGTCGCTTCAAGTAAAACACTAATAAATGGTTCCTCATGATGGTTTCCTTCACCGAGGTCAGTTTAAATTAACTTTATAAAGTACATTTGAATTTTAAATGTCACTTTGGTACTTGTCTCATGATAAGAGGAATCTTAGTCATTTAAAAACAATATGTATTTTTAAGAGCTACTAGACACTCCATGTAATTAGCATCTAAATAATAAAAATACTTCGTAAAAAGTGCTTGCAACATCTCCATAGCACATATTTGAAAGATAGAGTAATAAAGAAGAAGAGTCTTACTCATAATCCTCTCTTCAAGATCGGCTCCTCTCTTCTGAGTCCTTGACAGTTCACTCTGGAGGGCTGATATCCGGTTCCTCATTCGGAGTACCAGGCCTGCATCAGCCACCTGCGGATAAGGGATTGCCTAGTAGCGATAAACAGGTATCGATGGATAGAGATCTAGAGGCCAGTATTATAACTAATAGCTGTTACACGCGGTGTCGTCCGCGTGGATTAACAGTTCCCATTCCAGGGAAATTTCCGGGATGAAAACTATCCTATGTCCTTTCTCGGGTACCAGACTATATCTGTACCAAATTTGATTAAAATCTGTTCAGTGGTTTAGGCGTGAAGAAGAGAGAAACAGACAGACAGAGTTACTTTCGCATTCATAATATTAGTACGGATAGTTGTTCCACGCGGTTTCACCCGCGTAATGACAGGTTTTTGGTCAACCGCTCCGCTCCTTTTGGACATAGCGTGATGTTATATAGCCTATGTTACTCAGGGATAATGTAGCATTCTAATAGTGAAAGAATTATCGAAATCCGTCCAGCCCCCCTAGACAAGTGGCATTGTAGAATAGAAAGTCGAATAGAAGATTGTCAAATGTATGGAGATGTCAAATTACTTAGCGAAACCACAGATTAATAAATAGTTACTACGTAACAGATACTTCACTCCAATACAAAAACTAAAATACCTACGCTATAATAGCCTACAAAATCATAATAATAATACCAGCTGTTTGCAGCGAGGAGAAATGTACCATAAGTACGCACAAAGAGAGTTGAGATTCTTTTGCCCGCCGCGCGACTAACGTGTGTGCGTGCCATCCAGTAAATGTGCTAGGGTTATACGTATGATGATAATGGTAATAAAACGAATGTTTTAGAAAAACAATTATTTTTTTTATTTGTTGATCAAATATTTTTTAGTTTAATAAAATGACTGATGCATATTTTTCGTTCCTTGAATTCCCGATTATTATATTTTAGTAAATAATCTAAAGGGAAACAGGGGAATTGCACAATAATCACGCAATAATTACGTGATTTCGGCATTTTGCTAGTCAGCGCTGTACCCGTGACGCGCGACTACTCAGCCGGGCGCGCGACAGCCCGGTGTTCGTTGTATCGTCGACGGTACGCGAAGCGGTAGGCATAAAACGCGTGGCCTTGAGCGAGTGACGGACGCCTGGCGAAACCTTACGTCAATTCCATAAATTTGACAATCTACTCTTTTCCACCATCTATTCTACAATGCCACTTGTCTAGGCCCTCAGTAGTTTTTGAGTTTAATCGTAACAAACATAAATACATACAAATCTTTCCTCTTTTTATTAGTATAGATAGATATAAACCAACCATGAACAAGAAGAATTACAGGCATAGAAAATAAACTGCAGGCTGTGCCTGCTATCTTCTAAAAACATTCGGATTCCTTTAGGAAAAGAACGTAGCGATGATGAGAGATAATTTGTAGAAATCTGGCAATCACGTTGGTAGAACTTTTGCTGGTTGCTTTAATAACGCCATAAACCTTTCAACGACCTACTGACAGACGGCTGTCGAGCTGCTATTGTCGTTCTATTGTGTCTCGAATCACGTGTGTTCCAAGGTTTAATATCTGTTGTACCTTTTTATTACAAATAAACATTTTTTATATGACTTAAAAAGCTCGAATCGTTTACCGGTTGTGTTGGTCCATTGTGCGAGCCTGCCGACCAATTAACAGCTTCCAGCGCCGGCCGAGTACTCTCCACCGACCTAACTGAACCATAGCCGTAGTCCTGGGGAAATGGATAAATAAATAACATTATTATGGTAATAAGAGCAAAAAATAATTGAAAAATTGTCCGCTATAAAATATTTAAATCAACGGAACGGGACCTTCCGAAATTTAAGTTAATTTTTTGCTTTTAGCTTTTAAAGGCTGTATTTTTTTAATGCTTTTTTGAACAGTCAGCTTTTTTGGTCAGCTGCTCGGCTCCTTTTGGTAATAGCGTGATATTATGTAGCCTATGTCTTATTCTGTTGTATAAGCTATATTTCTGTAAAGTTTCATCAAAATTCACTCAGTAGTTTTTACGCGAAAGAGTAACAAACATAGGCACAAACAAATCTTTCCTCTGTATAATATTATGCCCTTACTAATAATCACTGTGTAAAGTTATGCAATGAATAAAGCCTGTGTAACCATACATTTTTTGACGTGTACACCTGTCATAACTTTATGCAGCGATTATTAGTAAGGCGCTTAGTATAGATAATTAAGTAGGATACCGTATAGTGTGATAATACTTAAAGGTTGCAAAAAATGGAGCTTATTGTAATACTTACATCTTCAACAGTAGTTTCTTGTTGCGAGTTGTTGCTGGCATCTGACAACGATCTTCTGTGCTCCTTCGGAGGCGGTTTACTAGAAATAAATATACTTTCATTAATATACTAACTGACACCGACATTGTTCTATTTTTTACCATTTTTTTAAATAATTAGGACGTATTTTCCAGATGTTTTCTTCATAAGATTTTTTTTTGTGATTGGGAAATCGTCCAATGACTGCTCCCGTCCTGGGTGCGGCGGGAGGGCGTGTCAGACTCTTACTGACTAAAACCCACTCATGTTCCTTCAATTGCCCTTTATGTTCCAGGGTCACGGTAACTATTATAAACATTCCGCAACCCCGGCAGGCTTCATAAGAATTTGCCGTTCTCAAATTGCGCTTGGCAACACACAAATGTGTTGCTAACATTTATGGCCGAATACGTCACTTAACTTTAAGAAGCTCTTCAATCTGTTGCTGTCCTTACTCTACCCCTTTAAGTGACAAGACAGCAACATATATTCGAGAGTGTCTTTAAGTTAAGTGACGTTTGAGAATTCCGGGGTTAGACATTAATTATTATTAATAGGTTTACCTATAGTACGATTTTTCACTGACATCCCGTGCCTCGGAAAGCACGTAAAGCCGTTGGTCCCGGTTGTCATTCGTAGAACTTTGACAGTCGTTACTGGTTAGCCAGAAACTCTGACCAGTCTAACCAAGAGGTATCGTGTCGCCAAGTTACTGGGTTGTGGAGGTCAGATAGGCAGTCGCTCCATGTAAAACACCGGTATTGAGCTAAATCCGGTTAGGCTGACAGCCGACCCCAACACAGTTGGGAAAAGGCTAGGGAGATGATGATGACCTATAGTACGATTTTTAATTCGAGTCAGAAAAATGTCATTTCCAGTGTTGCAGGTTTTTAGTCCCAAATAAATAGTAATGTGGTACAATCGAGTTTTTACAATTAAATCTTAGTCGAGATATTTTTTTTATTTAATATCAAATTGGCTTTAATTCTAAAAAAAATTACATGTAATTTATGATAATTAAATAGAAGACATACACGATAGGTAATTTAATATTACATAAAACACTGTTATATTATTTGTTTTTGGTAAGGTCCGTATATCTAAAATCGTATTATTTAATACTGTACGTATTCAATATTTACAATAAAAAAATACGTTGATACCTAATAAAATATAGCATGACTAAATGTCTAAGTCTATCGATTGCGGAACATCACTTTTGTAGCGGGTCACCCTTTTTGGTATCAGTGACAGTTGCACTTGTAATTTTTCTGACTTGAATTAAAAATCGTACTATATTTTTTTTGCACGGTTTTTAAAGATTGAGATTTTTCGACAGGGTCTTAGACAATTCAGAAACCTCACCTCTGTAAAGAGTCGATCCTCTCCTGCAGCTCATATTGAGCGCTCAACAACTTCTGTCGACTCTGTCTTTCTGCTTCTAACTCTGCGTTTAATGCGTTTTTCTCTTGCTCGTGTTGTTTGTCGCGTTCTGAAACAAGTAGATGAACAAATTAATCTCTGGGAAACCTACAAACAGACAGACACACTTTCCCATTTATAATATTAGTATGGATTGAACTATAGAATCATCATCATACCTTCCCAGAACTGCGCGTCTCAACTCAGGCGACCACTCCATACCTTTTCATCATCATCATCATTCCTCTTCATCATCATCATTATCACACCTATTCATCATCATAATCATCACACCTTTTCATCATCATCATCATTCCTCTTCATTATCATCATACCTATCCAAAGCTGTGCCCGGCTCCTGAATTCCTGAGACCACTCCACTAGACTGGTCTTATAGTGCTTGGTAAGTTCGCTTATCACGCCATCACCACATCATCATCGTCATCATTATCATCATCATACTTTTCCATTTTCGACATTATCATCATCATCATTGATTATGATGATGATGATAATGACCTAATTCAAACCTTTTCATCATCACACCTTATCATCGTCATCACCTTTTATAATCACCATAACTTTTCATCAGCATCATGATGCATCTTCATCATCATTATTATCATCATCATAACTTTCAGGTGCATACGATGATTTTGTAAAACATTGCCCTATGGAATCGCGTAAAAAGACCATATTTCATATATTATAACATCATCATCATCATCATACCTTTTCATCATCACGATACCTTTCCAAAGCTGTGCCCGGCTCCTGAATTCCTGAGACCACTCCACTAGACTGGTCTCATAGTGCTTGGTCGGTTCGTTTATCACACCATCATCACATCATCATCGTCATCATTATCATCATCATACTTTTCCATTTTCGACATTATCATTATCATCATTGATTATGATGATGATGATAATGACCGATAGATTTCAAGGTGATACATAATTATAAAATATTTAGGAATAAATTAAAGACGCTACTGTTAAAAAAATCTTACTACAGCATTGACGAGTATATGAAAGACAAATTTTAATTATTATTTTTCTTGATTCTGAATTTTTTATACATGCTTATGATTTGACAGTTTCATAACTGTCAAATCATAAGCATGTATAAAAAATTCTAATTATGTTATTATATTTTGATTGTGTTAATGTATAATTTTTTTGTGTTGGTATTTGGAAATTTTAATGTGTATTTTAATTTGTACTAGGTTATGTTAAATATATTAGTATGTTTCGACACAAATGTATTTTGTTAAGAAATAAATGATTATGATTATGACCTAATTCAAACCTTTTCATCATCACACCTCTTCATAATCATCATCCCTTTTATCATCACCATAACTTTTCATCAGCATCATCATACATCATCATCATCATCACATCATCATCATACCTTTCCAGAGCTGTGCCCGGCTCCTGAATTCCTGAGACAACTCCACTAGACTGGTCTCATAGTGCTTGGTTGGTTCGCTAATCACATCATCATCACATCATCATTATCATCATCATACTTTTCTATTTTCGATATTATCATCATCTTCATTGATTATGATAATGATGATAATGACCTAATTCAAACCTTTTCATCATCACACCTTATCATAATCATCACACCTCTTCATAATCATCATCATCCCTTTTATCATCACCATAACTTTTCATCATCATCAAAATACCTCTTCATCATCACCATACCTTTCCAGAGCTGTGCCCGGCTCCTGAATTCCTGAGACAACTCCACTAGACTGGTCTCATAGTGCTTGGTTGGTTCGCTTATCACATCACATCATCATCATCGTCATCATACCTTTTCATCATCATCATTGTCGTCATACCACCTCATCATTTCTTTTCCTTATCGTCATACCTTTTTTTCATCACCATCATCATCATGCCTTTTCATCATCATCACAATTTTTTATCATTATCATCATCCATACCTTTCCAAAGCTGTGCCCGGCTCCTGAATTCCTGAGACCACTCCACTAGACTGGTCTCATAGTGCTTGGTCGGTTCGTTTATCACACCATCATCACATCATCATCGTCATCGTACCTTTTCATCATCATCATTGTCGACATACCACCTCATCATCTCTTTTCCTTATCGTCATCATCAACATCATACCTTTTTTTCATCACCATCATCATCATACCTTTTTATCATCATCATCATCATCATCATCATCATCATAGGTACCTTTTCATCATCATCATACCTTTCCATAGCTGTGCCCGGCTCCTGAACTCCTGAGACCACTCCACTAGACTGGTCTCATAGTGCTTGGTTGGTTCGCTTATCACAGCCGTTGATACCAACATTGTCATTTTATTGTTATCACGTTGCTTTCACTAAGTTTTTAGTAATTGGTCACTTTGTGAAGAGTGACCAAGTTTGTTTTTTATATAATGTGCATTTTACACTCCAGTTTTAACCTTTCGACGAGAAAGCGACAGCCGGCTGTCACACAGCGAATGTCTTTTTCTAAAGGGAGCCACTTTTGAAAAAAAAATAACTAGGTACGCGACAGAGTATGTTCTTGAACACTATAACTGTTTGTATGTTTTAAGTAAATGGTCACTTTTTTAAGAGTGACCAAGTTTGCTTGTTATGTGATGTGCATTTTACACTAGCGGAGGCTTAAACTGAGCCACTTTGGAATCTAACTATTTTACGGTTTTTGGGTTTGTTCCTTTACTTGTGTGTTCGACATAGCGTCCTGCCAAATTAATTACTTCTATATGTCAACAGAAAGTATTTTATGCTTTGATTCTCAATTCCCATTAAATGTCATATTATGCGAAATAAACGGAGTATAATCTGCCGCATTTTCAACAAATACATGCATATGATAAATAAATTACACCCAGACGCAAAACAAACAATTATGCTCATAATACTATCAATTTCATTATCATTTTACGAGATTTATTAATTTTAGGATGCATATTTGGGATCCATACCTCAAAAGCTAAACAGAAACTAATGGAAAAAGACCAAACAGACTTTTTACGACTGAAAAAAGCCCAGCAAATCTTTGAGACACTTCTCCTATTAACGTTTCAATAATTTATATATTTTCTTTAATATTTGTTTACTGTCAGACTCATGTTTAGATCTTTTTTTTTTTGGTGAGTGGGAAATCATCAAATGACAGCTCCCGTCCTGGGTGCGGCGGGAGGGCGTGTCAGACTCTTACTGACTAAAACCCACTCATGTTCCTTCGATTGCCCTTTATGTTCCAGGGTCACGGTAACTATTATAAGCATTCCGCAACCCCGGCAGGCGATGTTTAGATCTAATTAGTGCTCATTGTGATTTTCTGCTTGTTTATATAACAATTCAAATCAAAACTAACAGGAACCCATAAAACCACTTTTTCGTCCGCCTGGCTGTCTCTTAAGATCCAGGGAAAATTAAAATCAAATAAAATGGTATATCACGCCTTGAAGCTGAGAAAAATTTTAATCTTGTCAACGCCATCAAGACATGGCCGTTTATACTGCATATTTTAAATTCCAAGTGGATTCAAAACCTACAGAAAACTTTCCGTTGACATAAAGCCAAAACTAAATTGTTGATTGTTGGATTGTTGTCTACAGTAATTGGTGTATTTTTTTGCCCATCATATCATCATAATCGCTTGCCAAATTTCATGATTCTAGGTCAACACCTAGAATCATGAAATTTGACAAGCGATTATGAGTCGACAGATTATTTCAACCTGTTAGGTAGGATTATACCTATATGTAGTTATATGTTATTGTCGTATGAATCGTTGAATTAGAACCATGTCACATTAGACTAAGTAAGTAGTTGAAAATAAATCTTTGAAGCAAACACACGTTTTCATTACTCCAGTTTTTGTGCCAACGGAAAGTGAACCTTAAGACGCTAAACATATGGTCCAAACGACCCGGATTCATTAGTGTTGTTTTTTAAAGTTATAAAAACTGGCCGGCCGATCGAATACAATAGGATCGCACATTCCTCAGCGATAAGAGTGAATAACAAGCTCATTAGTGAAGTTTTTATAAAATTACAAGTTATTACATCGCCATAACTTAGCGTATTTACGTGAATTTGGGCTAAAATAAGCCGATTAAAAGTGTCTTTTTACGAAAATGAGTACTTCAAGCAGTCAACTACTCATTATTCTAGAAGAAACAGCTGGTAAAATGCAAAAAGCCCAAGTTAATTTGAAGAAATGTCCAAAGACACGATTAACAAAAGGTTACATACAAGCAAGATTACAATGCATCGAAGAATATTGGCAGTACTTTAAGTCAACACACGAAGAACTTGTTAAGTGCACGCCGAAAGATCAACGTGCGAATATCCCGTACTTTGTTAACGAAGATTATTACGTTATTGAAGACTTGTTCTTGTGTTTACAAGGAGACTTAAAGGATATGATTTCTACTTTGTTATCATCAGGAGAAGTATGTAGTAACATCGCGATGTGTAACCAAACTCAAGTAAAATTACCTAGAATTCAGCTGCCCGAGTTTAATGGTAATTACGAAGATTGGCCCACTTATCACGACTTGTTTTTATCACTAGTCCATAACAATACGTCGCTAAGTTTGGTACAGAAGTTGCAATACCTGAAATCAAGTATTACCGGTGAAGCTGAAGTCTTGCTGAAACATATAAGGGTTACGGACAATAACTACGAACAAGCGTGGAATATATTGAAAAGTCGCTTCGGGAATAAACGAGTGATAGTAAATACTTTGTTGAAACGACTTACCGGACAAAAGACAATCAAGACACCAACTGCAAATCAGATAAAGTCCTTGCTAGATACTACAACTGAATGTTTGAATAGTCTACAAAATCAGGATTTGTCTATTGACAATTGGGACCCCTTAATTATATTTTTGGTGGTTCAGAAATTAGACCCTGAGACCCATAAAGATTGGGAAGAGCATACATACACTCAGGAGTTTAACAAGTTACCCACCTTGAAAGATTTATATACATTTTTGGAGTCCAAGTTCCGCACATTGGAGTTGGTAACCGCTAGTAGTTCTGCAACCGCCCCAAAGGAGAAAACTACCAAAGATAAGTTATGCCATGTTTCTGCATCCACACCGGCGAAGACGTGTACAATGTGCAAAGAAGAGCACACCCTATGCCATTGTAAAGAGTTTATAAAGCTTCAACCTACGGAGAGGAGCGAGTTTGTCAAGAAGAATAGCCTCTGCTACAATTGTCTGGCACCAGGACATTCAGCCTGGAAATGTCGCGTACCTGTGTTTTGCCGTCGATGCAACCGCCGGCACCACTCACTGTTGCACCAGCAGAGAAGTATCAACAAGCAGTCAGACAATTCACAAACTCCACACAGTCATATCGAAGGAAAGGAACAAAATAAAGAAGAAACAAAAGAAGACGTCGCAATAGCATCACACTTCACAGCGAAGAAGTCCACAGCCTTGCTGGCAACAGCACTGGTGTATGTTAAGGATGACAATGGACTAACAACAGTATTGCGCGCCTTAATTGACCAAGGGTCACATGAAAGTTTCATCAGTGAAAGAGCATCACAAAAACTAAACATAAAACGTAAATCATGCAAAGGAACAATCACCACAGTTGGAGGGAAACAGACACACATAAATCACATTGTAGAATTTGATCTATTATCTCGATGTGAAGATAATTTCAAGATTTCTGTGAAGGCATACGTCATACCCAAGAACATAACCTCCAATTTGCCACCAAGACATTTCACCCACAAAATTGCTGACTGGCCGCATTTACAAGGCCTCGCTCTGGCAGACCCAAGTTACAATCAACCAGGGCGAGTGGACCTTTTATTAGGTGTTCAAATTTATGACATCATTCTGAAAGGCGGTCTAGTTAAAGGTCCATTAGGCTCCCCAAGTGCACAAGATACACGCCTAGGATGGATTCTTTTTGGAAAGGTGGAAGAAACCAGTTCTACGGAAGATATTACTGTCATGCATCAATATATTGACATTGAAAATATGATGAAATCATTTTGGGAAGTAGAAGATGACAGTAAGAGAAAACTAACAAAGGAAGAAGAAGCATGTGAAAAAATATACAAAGAAACATACAAGCGAAACATTGAAGGAAGATTTGTGGTAAAATTACCACTCAAAACAGAAAAACCTAAGTCATGTGAAGGTAAAACAAGAGAAATAGCATTAAGAAGATACATGCAACTTGAAAAACGCTTTGAGAATGATACACAATTGAGGACGGAATACATAAAAGTAATGAAGGAGTATATTGATCTGAAACACATGGAAATAGTTCCAATAAACGAGATAGATAATTCAGCAGTGTACTTACCACACCATCCAGTTCTGAAGGAAACAAGTGAAACAACGAAGGTTAGAGTTGTCTTTAATGCTTCGTCCAAAGGTTGCAATAATATATCTCTAAATGATGAACTACTGATAGGACCTCAACTACAGGAGGACATGAGATATCTAGTCATGAGGTGGAGAATGAAGCCTATCTGTTTTGTGTCTGACATCGAAAAAATGTACAGACAGGTGTTGGTGACACAAGAAGACGCAGACTATCAGCGTATTCTATGGCGTGAGCATGCAACTGAAACAATTAAAGATTATCGTCTGCTACGAGTCACATTCGGTACTGCTTCTGCCCCTTACCTTGCTGTAAAAACGCTGCAACAACTAGCAGAAGATGAAGGCACAGATTATCCTGTAGCAGCTGAAACCATTAAGCATGATTTCTTTATGGATGACCTAATGTCTGGACAGGACACAATAGAACAGGCTATAGAAGTAGCTAAAGACATTAGCCACATCCTACAACGAGGAGGTTTCAAGCTGCAAAAGTGGGCATCTAACAGTAGCAAATTTCTGGAACAATTCGAAGCTGAACAGCATAGTAAGCAAGTTAAAATAGACATGAAGTTGCATGGTACGATCAGAACGTTAGGTTTATCTTGGAATATGGGCGAAGACACTATTCATTATCATCTTGATTACGCCCTTATGACGGGAGTAGTGACCAAAAGAAAGATTTTAGCTGACGTTCATCGGCTTTTTGACCCACTGGGATGGCTGGCTCCGGCGATAGTACCTGCAAAAATATTAATCCAAAGTTTATGGCTGAAGCAAGCTGCCTGGGATGACGAAGTAGACCCTGAAACAGAAAAAGAATGGATTAGTATAAGAGAAAGTTTATCACATTTGAAAGTTGTTGAACTGCAGCGATGGTTACAATGCACAAGTGAAACCATGAAGACCGCTTCTGTACACGGCTACTGCGATGCTTCTGAAAAGGCATACGGAGCTGTAGCTTACCTGAGGGTACAAGGAGAAGACTATCAATACAAAACGACTATAATTGCTGCCAAATCCAGAGTTGCACCTGTAAAACCAATGTCATTACCGCGACTAGAGCTATGCGGCGCAGTATTACTTTCCAAATTATTAAAGCAAATAAGCGAAGCCATGCATATCTCAACTAATCAAATATTCTCATGGACTGACTCGACAATAGTTTTATCATGGTTGCAAGGAGATCCTTCAAAATGGCAAACTTTTGTAAGGAACAGAGTCGTAACAATAATCGAGAACATCGGTAACAAATGGTTTCACGTACGGTCACAAGATAACCCAGCAGATGTCGTATCCAGGGGCATGCTGCTATCAGAGTTGAAAAATTGTCGATTATGGTGGGAAGGACCAGATTGGCTGAAGCAAAAAGAAATAACATTTAACAGCATAAGCACTTCGACAGACCTGGAAATAAGAAAGGTTTCAAATGTCAACATGGTCATAGAACAACAATCTGTCGAAGAGAAAACATGGTCGACTCAATTTGAGGTTTGTGATACACTCTATGAGCTATTGCAAGCAGTTACATATTGCAGACAGTTCTTGAACCTGAAAAAGAAAAAAACACAGATTAGTCTAAACACTGAAGAATTAGAGAGATCATTACACAAATGTATACAAATAACACAAAAATCATGTTTTGAAGAAGAAATTAAAGATCTGAAAGAGAAAGGTAAAGTTAAGAACAGAAGTGTATTGAAGTCACTTAATCCATATCTAGATCGAAATTATATTCTCAGGGTGGGCGGTAGAATTCGACACGCTAATATCGACAAGGACAGAAAACACCCCATCATATTAGATAATAAATCATATTTAACAAGATTGATTGTGACCGATGCACATATGGCAACTTTACATGGAAGTGTACAGTTAATGTTTAATTACATTCGATCTAAATACTGGATTGTAAAAGGAAAAAGTTTAATCAGGGCTACAGTGTTTAAATGTTTAATTTGTGCCAAACAGCGGGCTCAAATTAGAACCCAATTGATGGGAGACTTACCCAAAGAACGCGTGACACCGGCCCGAGCATTCTTGAACTGTGGTGTCGACTTTGCTGGTCCGTACCAAATCTTAATGTCTAGAGGAAGAGGCGCTAAAACAAACAAAGGCTATATTGCATTGTTTATATGTATGGCAACTAAAGCCATACATTTAGAACTTGTTGGCGACCTGACATCTGAAGCGTTTATCGCAGCGTTCAGAAGATTTGTGTCACGTAGGGGAAGATGCAACCACATGTGGAGTGACCAAGGCCGAAACTTTGTTGGAGCCAATAAAGAGCTTGTTGAAACCTGGAACGCAGCAAGGTTAGAATTCGAAGGTGATATAGCAAACACTTTGACTAAAGATGGGACGCAGTGGCATTTTATTCCGGGATACAGTCCGAATTTCGGTGGGTTATGGGAAGCCGGCATAAAATCCACTAAATATCACCTCAAACGTGTCTTGAATAGCCACATGACGTTTGAGGATATGACTACGCTTTTGTGCCAGATTGAGGCCTGTCTGAACTCCCGACCGTTGTGCCCAATCAATGATTCAGACAAAGAGGACATGGAAGTACTCACTCCAGGACACTTCCTGATTGGGGAAGCACTAATCACGGTACCTTCACCAAGTTTGAAAGACGTACCTGTCAGCAGACTATCTCGATGGCAGCACACTCAAAAGCTCTTGAATGACTTTTGGCACCGATGGCAGCATGAGTATCTGGCCAGACTACAGCAACGCCCGAAGTGGTTAAAGAAAGTTCCAGCCTTAGAGATTGGTCAGATAGTGCTTGTAAAGACGGATAATACTGCTCCAGGGAAATGGCCACTTGGACGCATCATAGACAAACACCCTGGCCAAGATGCAGTTACTCGAGTGTATAGCGTGAAAACCGGTAACCACATAGTTAAGCGATCAATTGGTAAATTATGTCTTCTACCTATAGATACCAAGGTTTAGTTTTAATATGCATACCGTACTTACATGTTATGAAAAGTGTTATATATTTTGAAGTAGGATTGATTTGTTAAGCATTCAATTTCATTAGTTAACAGTTGGTTATAGTTTTGACTATCTACCATTTTGTTTCTAGCATTTGATTATTATTTGCAATGTTCAAATTTAACATTACAATCTTATTTAGTTAAAAAGTACTTAAAGTTCTTTTGGTGGGCGGTATGTTAGGTAGGATTATACCTATATGTAGTTATATGTTATTGTCGTATGAATCGTTGAATTAGAACCATGTCACATTAGACTAAGTAAGTAGTTGAAAATAAATCTTTGAAGCAAACACACGTTTTCATTACTCCAGTTTTTGTGCCAACGGAAAGTGAACCTTAAGACGCTAAACACAACCAAATAAACGATTTTGAGGTTTAGCAGCACTGGTTAGAACACAAAAGTAACAAATCTTGAATCTCTATATATTTTCAATACCACCACTAAATAACTAAGTATTTCGAAACGAAACCCTCGATACTGTCCGACGCTCTCTTTTTCAGATTTTTTTTAAAACTAACATTTATTTAAAAATACACATTTAGTGGCTAGAAAAACACGTTAACAGTACAAATTTTAAAACTTCACATGAGCTAAACACTCCTAAACTACAAAAAAAATAACTTCTAACAAATACAACTAACTACACACGTACACGATACACATTTTTTTGCGCGTACGTCAAAATATTCGCCAACACTGCTGTAACGAAATCGATGTGACATGGAAGTAATTAATAAATTCGTTATCTTTAAATTATCGACGTGTTATCTAACCGAATGTTTGTGTTATCAATACATTTATCTGTTGTATTAAAGGATCGTAAATAAGTGTTTTGGTATTTTTTCGTGTACAGTTTTGAGTTACGAAGTTTAGTGGTTTTTTTGGTGTAAAATAATTCTGATACCTGCAGTATAAGGGTAGAAGCCATGATCCTAATTACAAGTTAAGGTGCAAAAGGTACCATTTACTACCACTTAGGGAGAGAAGGATTATATCAGACATCTCTTATCTCGCTAAGTTAGCACAATCTTATATTGACGCCCCGCAACTTCTCTCCAAGATTAATTTACGCGCCCCAACTAGATCCTCTAGAACACCCTTTCTTCTCCTTAACGTTCCCCGCTGCCACACAAACTACAGACAGAATTCGTTCTTTATAAGATGCGCAAAGTCCTACAATAATCTGATTGACTTTTCTGAACTTGACTTGTTCGTTACTAAGCCGCTAGTATTTAATAGAATTCTTACTAAACACTGGTTCGACAACTGTTCTCTTTTGCACGAAAAAACTTAATATTATAGTGTGTACAGTTTACTTAACTTTTATTTTTCTGTTTCAAGCATGCTCTTCATAGATAATTAAATGTGAAAACATGTAATTGGTAAATTGGTTGCATAATTCGTTGTTTGTTTAGCTGTTAATACTGTTTGTTTTCCGACTGTAATAAAATAAAATAAAATAAATAAAAATACGAGTGGGAATCGAAGCCGCTGCCATTGCGAAGGTTGACACGGCTTTAAGCTACTAAACCTTAAACGAGACCACTAAGACTATATTATTAAAAAAATAATATACAGGGGGAATCTTTGCGCGAGACAGTTTTTGCACTCCAGCAGTATTACAAAATATAACAAACAACTTAACTAAGCAATAAGTAAAGTTCAAAATGCAATACCGATGTTTCAAAATACTGGAAGTTTCGGTCAAGAATTTTTGCTTGTCGGACTTCTCAGCCAAAAACGATTTATCAATGCAATCGTGAAAACATTAAAGATAACATTTTAACTACACGAAGATCCACTTTGAAACCATTTTATTATTGTATTCGGTTCAAGGAGAAAATAACAAGATTATTAGAAGTGGAACGTTTTATTTTTATCTTCCGAATTATAAGTTATGTAGTGCAATAAGTAACTAACCAACAGCTTACTACTAGAAAGTGACTAGTAACTTGCTGGGGTTTTTCAAAATTAATAATCTGTTGGACTCGTAAAGTAAATTTGTCTTTACTTAATATTATAAAGAGATAAAATTTGTAAGTTTGTAGGTTTGTAAGTTTGTATGTAGGGGGTAATCTCTGGAACTACTGATCCGAATTGAAAAATGTTTTCAGTGTTAGATAGCCCATTTATCGAGGAATGCTACAGGCTATATACTATCACGCTACGACCCACAGGAGCGGAGCAGTAACGAAAAATGCGGGTGAAATCGCAGGGGACAGCTAGTTTACTAATATTTTCTTTTGCATTTTGTGTTTAAAACACAGATATTAATTAGAAAGAAAGAAAAGATGTTTATTTTCCACAGTGGAGTCGGTATGGAGTACAAAAAACACATATATTAAAACAATGCCTGACGCTGATTTTCTACTGGACACATTATTAGAACTTTTCTGCTCATTGCTGCCGATGTGCTAGTTTTTTTTATAATATGTTTGTATATCATTGTCTTGGAAGTAACTATAAGATGTTATACCTATCATTATAAATAAATATTTATCCTAACAATTAAGCAAATCCGTACTAATATTATAAATGCAAAAGTAGCCCTGTCTCTTTTTCACGCCTAAAGCACCATTTACACTATGCAAGTTTCTTGTTTGTTGCATACAATAAAATTGAAGCCATAAATTACTTGCATGGTCTAAACAGTTAATTGATGCAATAAATTAATGCACTTAATTTATTGCATTCAATAATTGCACTTGAATGTACAAGAAAATTGTATCATCTAAATGGGCCTTTAAGCACTGCACCGATTTGAATGAAATTTGGTACAGATATAGTCTGCGAACCGAGAAAGGACGTAGGAGAGTTTTTATCCCGGAAATCCCCCGGGAACGGGAACTATTATTCCACGCGGACGAAGTCGCGGGCAAAACCTAGTCTAACACAATACGGTATTTTACACCATCATCAATTGACGTACTTTTTATGAGCTGTCAAAACTAGATTGTTCCATAGATTTTGTATAATAATAACACCTAATGACGTCACTAAGTAAACAACTCAATTGACTAACTATTTATTGATTACAAAGCATCTTAAAATCTAATTTTACCGTAAAAAAAAGCCAAATTGAAAATTAAAGCCAAATTTTTAGGTCTTAAGGAAGAAAGTAATTTTGTCTTACATTTATTGGTTTATGATGTTACTAACCCCATTCTTCTTTCTTCTCCTAAGTAGGTCTAAAAACCTAAAAAAACTAGCCAAGTGCGAGTCCGACACGCGCACTAAGGGTTTCGTACTATCATATCGTTCATCTCAAAAAAATACAAAAAAAACACGTTTATTGTATGGGGACCCCCGTTAATATTTTATTTTTGTTAATTTTTAGTATTTGTTGTTATAGCGGCAATGGAAATACATCATTTGTGATAATTTCAGCTTTCTAACTATCACGGTTTTTTGAGATACAGCCTGGAGACAGACAGACAGCGGAGGCTCAGTAATAGGGTCCCATTCTGCCCTTTGGGTACGGAACCCTAAAGAAACCACACTCACCTTCAATAGCCAGCTCATAATGCTCCTTCATACTCCTCAACTCATTAGCTAACTTCTCACTCTCTCCCTCCCACGTAGCTCTGTTCTTCTCATACTCTTGTTCTATCGTCTTCTTCTCTTCTACCAGCCGCTTGTTGCTGTCCTTCTCTTTCGCTAACTCTTCTTGTAGGGAGGATATTAGATCGTTCTTGCTGAATAGGTCCACTTTGAGGGTTTTCGCTTCTATTTCAACTAGTTTTAGGAGTTCTAGTTTTGCTCTGTGGAAAAGTTGAGTTAGTTTTAGAATGGTACAATAGGCGAGATGACAAAAAAAAAGTAATTAGTCCGTCAGTTAGATAATCAAAAAATTTGGGACACGTATTTTTTCTTTTTTGAAACGTCACACCTTTGTATAATTTTTACTGAGAAGTGACGTCACAAGCCCCCTCTCCGGAACTTTGATGCTCTTTATCTTTGTATTTTGTTAAAATATGTGTCCAGTATTTTTGGACTGTCTAACAGACGGACTAAATAGAATGTCATTCTTTTGATGTAGTCAACATCCCTATGCACGAAATAAATAGTTACTCTACCCGGTCTGTAGTCTGATTCACTTACCTTTTAACGACCAACCGACAGCCGGCTGTCGAGCTGCTATTGTCTTTCTATTGTGTCTCAAATCACGTGTTTTCGAAGGATTAATTAAAACCGCAACGATCTCAGCGATATACCCCCGAATACTCAAACGTTACTTTTTAAGACGCTCTCAAATCTATGGCTGTCTTTGTCACTCTGAAGGAATAATGTAAGGACAGCAACAGATTTGAGAGTGTTTGAGTTTTCGGGGGTTAGTCGTTTACACCATTATCGTATTCCCATCCATCAATCAAGGTTGGACGACGTCGATTTAAATCGCTCGGTCGAAGTGTCGTTGACGCATAAATTAGTTACAATTTTTTTTTTATTCTCGAAAATCCTGTTATGTTTTAGTTTGATTTTGCTAAAATTACTATTGTAGTACATTTTTTTCTAGCCAAAACTAAAAATATTACTAATAGTTAATTTCTAGGCTTTACTATCCCACTGCTGGACAAAACCCTCTGATAAATCCTTCCATTAAAGAAAGAAAGAAAGAAAGAAAGATTATCCGGTTTTAGTACTTTATATTGGTGCAGATTCTCTTGTTCACAAACAAAAATTTTTAACCTGGTGCAAGATGCACCAGATTAAAATTTTTTTTCTATCCATTTCATTATGAAAAGGACAAAATATAGTTATAGACAGATAGATAGTCCTGTCAAATTAGCCAGCCAGAAACAAATCGACGTAATTTAGCGGCCATGTTTTTAATCGCGTCTAAATTACCTATGGAGCGTCGTTATTTGACAGTTCTAAGCTATAATTTTATCTTCTATCCTTTTCTTCATAATATGAAAAGAAAAAGAAGCACTGAATTTAAATTAAGTCTAGTTTATCAACAAGCGATTTGGCACCATTAGCATAAATCACTATCACTACATAGTATAAAACAAAGTCGCCGCCGCCTGTCCCTATGTATGCTTAGATCTTTAAAACTAAGCAACGGATTTTGATGCGGTTTTTTTAATAGATAGAGTGATTCTTAAGTAAGGTTTTTAAGTATAATCCATGCATAATATAGTAGAGAAAAATCAAGATTTTCAAAGATTTGTAACAGCCGTACACCCGATGGGGTGGATCCCTAGATAAACATGAACTTACTTTAGATCAACAATCTGCGCCAACAAAGGCTCGATGCTCTTATTCTTCTCCATGGCGTCTCCCAGCCGTTGTTGAAGGCTGATGATCTTGTTCTCCAGGCCTTTGTTCAAGGACTTCACGTGGTCGAGGCTGCGCGCTTCGATGCGGAGGCGCTTGTATTGACGGCGGGCGAGGAAACGACGGATCTGTAGGAGGGAATTATTATTTACTAACTACTGCCCGCGGCTTCACTCGCGTTAGAAAGAGACAAAAAGTAGCCTATGTTACTCTCCATCCCTTCAACTATCTCCACTTAAAAAATCACGTCAATCCGTCGCTCCGTTTTGCCGTGAAAGAAAGACAAACAGACAGACAGACAGACACACTTTCCCATTTATAATATTAGTATGGATTTAGTAGTTTTTGCCCGCGGCCTCTCTCGCGTTAGAAAGAGACAAAAATTAGCCGATGACAGTCTCCATCTCTTTAACTAACACGAATAAAAAATCACGATCCGTTTTGCCGTGAAAGGCGTAAAAAAACACACACGCTTTATCATTTATAATATTCGGTAATACAATACAATGGTGCCGATTCTCTTGTGCACAAACTAAAGTAAATTTAAGCTAGTGCATCTTTCTCTTTCCATTTCTTAAAGAAAAGGACAGAAGATACATTTTAGTTCATCCTGTCAAATTAGACAGCGCCTGATGAAAATTGACGTATACTTAGACGCCATGTTTTTAAATTGCGTCTAAATATCTATGGAGTGTCTAAATTTGACAGGACTTAACTAATATTTGATCTTCTGTCCTTTACTTAATTAAAAGAAAAGAGAAAGATGCACTTAACTTAAATTTACGTTACTTTGTGCACAAGAGAATCGGCACCAGTCTCCATCCCTTTAACTATGTCCACTTGAAAAATCACGCTCCGTTTTGCCGTGAAAGACGGGAAAAAATACACACGTTTTACCATCTATAATATTTGTTAATACAATACAATGTAGGCTTATGTACCACAAAAATCCTGCAGCAGTTTCTTAGCAATTTATTTCAGGTGTTGAATTTAGAAATTTAGTTTTTACTCTAAAAACATTAAAATCTTTGAAGGTATAATTAAATTGCAAAGAATGCTGACGTAGAATTTTAAGTGGAGGTAGTTGAAGGGATGGGGAGGGACATAGGATAGTATTTATCCCAAAAATCCCTCGCCAAGTAAAATTACATGAAATTATTTGTTAATTACTACAATACTTACTGAAGCTTGCGCAATAATAATCTGTCGGCGCATCTTCTTGACACGCTTGCGAGCGAGGTAGCCGCGCGCGTAGCGTTGTATTGTGATGACCTGGTAAAAAGAAAATATATGATTTAAAATAAATATTTTTTTAACGAGTTAGGTGCATAAAAGCGTTCAAAAAGGTTTCAAAAGAAGTCAAAGAATCTAACAGATATAATCAACTATCTACTCAAACCCTAGTCTGATTTAAGTTGTCTTTAGACGCACGGGTTATTTTTAAAATGGTTACTAATGGTTTTAATGGTAGACTGGCCGAGTTTTAGGAACGATAGTTTCACACTTACCGATCTTAATAAAAAAATGCAGTAGTAATAATAACAGTCTATTATTATTCCACTGCATGGCAAAGGCCTCTTCTAATGTCGTGATGGCCCGGTGGAAAAGGCACCCGCCTCTCAAGTAAGAGGTTGCGGGTTCAAATCCGGGCAAGTACCAATGTGACTTTGTCAATTCATAATTATGTACTTTCTTAAGTTTATCTTGGTCATCACTGACATCCCGTGCCTCGGAAAGCACGTAAAGCTGTTGGTCTCGGTTGTCATTCGTAGAACTTTGAGTCGTTACGGGTAGTCAGAAGCCTAAAAGTTTGACCAGTCTAACCAAGTGGTATCTTGTCGTCCAGTTACTGGGTTGTGAAGGTGTGATAGGCAGTCGCTTCACGTGAAATCCGGTCAGGCTGGGAGCCGACCCCAAGATAGTTGGAAAAAGGCTAGGGAGATGATGAGCTTTTACCTTTAGTTGTAATTTAAAGTGTTGTGTGTCTTAATGCATCCAATAAATGGTTTATCTATCTATCTATCTATCTTTTAAAGATAGTTGGGAAAAAGGCTAAGGATAGATTACTCACCGCCTTGACCTTCCTGCGGTCTCTATAGAAGTTGCGGGCCATGTACCCTCTCGCGTGGGCCTGTAGCTCTATGGCCAGTCGCCGTAGTCTATTATACTTGAGTCTTAATAGATAATTTATTTACATTACTTACCGCCTTGACCTTCCTGCGGTCTCTATAGAGGTTGCGGGCCATGTACCCTCTCGCGTGGGCCTGTAGCCCTATGGCTAGGCGCCGTAGTCTCTGGTACTTGAGTCTCGCTAACCAGCCGCGGACGTTGCGTTGTATTTTGATGGCGGCGCGTTTGCGGCGGATTTCTTGGGCGCGTCTGGGGGAGAAAATTTTGTTAGGTGGTAAAGAGGCGGTTTAACAGCGTTAATAAATATGAATATTACTTTATTTTTAAATTAATATGTATTTTCTAAGTTTATGTCCTGGTCCTGGTGGTATAGATATTTGACAAGGTAGTCTGACAATCAGTCCCCCCCCCCCCCCTTGGAATACTACAGTAACTGGTAGCCACGTTACCACGTTATAGTATCTGGGTTATGGAGGTTTGGTGCCTAACATGACATCTTAAGTCTTAGCGAGAATAGTTCCGCTGAGGGAAAGAGATAGAGCTATACAAGTAGCCTAGCGCCATCTCGTTCCCTCAGCGGAACTACTCTCGGTTTAAGAGGTCTTGGTAGGCCCCCTGATAGGCGGTTGCTTCATGTAAAACACTGGTATTCAGGTAGATCCTGAATTGTGCCAATGATCCTTACGCTAGAAAGGAAGTACAGCCAACAGCCTATGCTTTCTGCCACGGCAGAATCTTTTTATGACACCCTACACTATCGACGCTCCTTAGCACACAATGCACTTTTGTTTTTTTTTTTATATTAGTATGTGCTTGCTCTTGGTTCCAGACTTGCCCGAGGGCATAGACGGGGCCTACGATGGAGCGAGCTCACCCAAAAGATGCCTATGCACTCGTTTTTTAAATACTTCCGGGTTATACGAATTTGGAAACACAGACGCCGGCAGGGAGTTCCATTCCTTAGCGGTGCGCATTATGAACGGGAGCCGTACGCCGTACGTCTAGATGTCCGGTGGTAAAATGGAGATGAGGGAATGAGCTCGTGTAGCTCATGAGCACACTCACCGAAGTGCAATCTGTAAAACACCGCCAGGCAGGCAACTTTACGCCGATATGCTAGAGGTTGTAGTTGGGCCACCAGCTTCTTGTCACCAATCAACCTCCTGGCTCTGCGTTCTACCGAGTCCAATGCGGCCAGTTGGTATTTAGCTGAGCCATCCCATAGGTGACAGCAATACTCCATACACGATCGGACTTGAGCCTTATAAAGTGTTAGAAGCTGTCCCGGCGTGAAATATCGCACTTGCTCGAGTTAAGACGTTTAGTTATCCCATCTGAGAGTGCTCACCTTCAAGACAGAAACCCTTTGGCCCTGGCGTCCTCAAAACTTGCGTCGCGCGATTAAGCGCCGAAACAACCCATTAAGACTGATTCATTGTTTTATGATAGATTCGTTGATTGACTTAGAAATTGATATATTGACTGACTGACTGGTTTATGGATTAATTGATTGACTGACGGACTAATTGATTGGTTGATTAAGTGTCTGACAGATATATTTACTGATTATTTAATTGATCGATTGATTGATCGATTACTGACTGATTGATTTATTTATTAATTGTCTTAACAAATTAAACCCACCTCCTAGCCAGAAACCCTCTGGCTCTAGCCTGCAGACCTCTCAAGGCAGCAGTGATCCTCAAATACTTGCGTCGCGCGATGAAGCGCCGCAAACAACTCATATAGAGATATTTAACTAACTCATCCATTGCCTAATTCAGGGCTGTACAAACTATACACCTTCGCGGGCTAATTAAATTTCATACAAAAGCTGGAGGGCCAGAAAAATATTTTCAGTTGTCAAGTAAATAAAATACAGGGTAATTTTGTCATAATATTATCCAAACTATTTGTGTCCAAAACTATTTTGAGATTAAAATGTGTGTCGCGGGCCGCATGAAAACAAGCCGCGGGCCGCATGCGGCCCGCGGGCCTTTGTTTGGACAGCCCTGGCCTAATTGATCGACTGATTGATTAATTGTTTGACTGATCCATTGATTGATAGATGAATTGATTGACAGATTTATTAAGTCTGACTAATTGATTGATTGACTAACTGATAGATTGATTCGCTGATTGAATGTTTGGTTGACCTATTGATTGATTGATTAAAGCAGTTAAACTGGAAAAAGACCCTAAAATAGTTGCAAAAATGCTGAGATTATTTATCATGACAAATTAACTGACCTCCTAGCCAGAAACCCTCTGGCTCTAGCCTGCAGCCCTCTCAAGGCAGCAGTGATCCTCAAGTACTTGCGTCGTGCGCTGAAGCGCCGCAAACAACTCATATAGAGATATTAACTAACTCATCCATTGCCTAATTGATCGACTGATTGATTAATTGTTTGACTGATCCATTGATTTATAGATGAATTGATTGACAGATTTATTAAGTCTGACTAATTGATCGATTGACTAACTGATAGATAAAATAAAAATAAGTTTATTATGTTATGTTTTTTTTGTGTGCAATAAAGAATATGAATATGAATATAGATTGATTCGCTGATTGATTGTTTGGTTTACCGATTGATTGATTAAAGCAGTTAAGCTGGAAAAAGACACTAAAATAGTTGAAAAAATGCTGAGAAGATTATTTATCATGACAAATTAACTGACCTCCTCGCCAGAAACCCTCTGGCCCTAGCCTGCAGCCCTCTCAAGGCAGCAGTGATCCTCAAATACTTGCGTCTTGCGATGAAGCGACGCACACAACTCATCAAGAGATAACTGACTGATCGATAGATTTACCAATTGACTGATCAATTGATTGGTCGATTGATTGATTCATTGATTGACTGATCCATTGATTAATAGATGAATTGATTGACTAACTGATTGATTGATTAACTGATTGATTGATTTACTGATTGGTTGATTGATTAATAGATTAATTAATTGATTACCGACTGAGAGATTAATTAACTATCTTAATAAATTAAACTGACCTCCTAGCCAGAAACCCTCTGGCCCTGGCCTGCAGACCTCTCAAGGCAGCAGTGATCCTCAAGTACTTGCGTCGTGCGATGAAGCGCCGCACACAACTCTGAACGCGCACGCAGTATTCGCGCTGTATGTCGGCGCGGATCTTTTCTAGGTAGGCTACCTGTGGAGATTAATTTATTTATTCTTAGAACCAACAGCTACAACAAAAGGATAAAAACAATATAAGAGACATTAAGCCAATTACAGGTTCTCACGGATAGAAACATATCTCACGACACAGGGAATCCTAGTGTGAGTTTCAGGAATCAATGTAATGACTGTATTTTCTCGGAACAATAAATTATTCTATTCTATTCTATTATATTCTATATCAAATAAGAGAAAACTGACGATCACTAAATTAGCACGACAAAAACCAAAAAAGACATAATTTAACATCACTTGTACATACTTTAGGGGTTGCGTGTTGTAAGTAAGAAGGCGAATAACGATCTGTGTCATTTATTAGGAATCAAGGCTTATATACAATTCACACCAAAATTATCACAAAATAAAAGGGTACATTTACAAACTTAAGACTAACACAAATTTACTAATGTCGGTATGACGTGCCGGGCTCCCTATGCGCGAGCGCGATGATACACACGACCGGTCCACATTCCTTTCGCCTTGTCTTAGTTAGTAGCGCGAGCGCGCGGTGGCGGACGGCCGTGTGCGCTCCACAGTTGTATGTCATGAATGATACGTAAGTATTATGAGCTGCTACATCATTCCCCCGCTTGTGAATCGTACACAGGGCTTCGATGTCCTTCCAGCTCTCGTGACGTATGCGTACGTATCTGTGCTTGGTGCTACTGGCGATTCAGTGTTGATCCGGAAAGCTGGCTTTAATCTGTCCACCGTAACATTTGTGCATCTATTGCGTAACTGTATAGTGAAATATTTGTCCTTACGACTGATCACTTCGTACGGGCCGGAGTAGGTCGGCGTTAGAGGTTTGCTTGATGCGTCATTGCGTAAATAAACATGTGAACATTTATACAAATCATCGTGAATAAATGTCGCTCGGGATTGATTTGATTTCCGTTGCGCCTGAGCCTTCTTTAACGCACCATTCAACTTATTCATGAAGTTTGAAATGGTATCGCGATGTCGTGTAGATTCTTCATAAAATTCTCCTGGTAATCGCAGCGTTTGGCCATATAATAATTCAGCAGTACTCGCACCAATATCTTCCTTTATTGACGCGCGTAGACCCAGCAGCACTGTAGGTAGCTCATGTGACCACGTTGTAGATTTAAGTCGTGCGGTGAGTGCCGTCTTGAGTGAACGGTGCCATCGTTCTATCACGCCGTTACACTGCGGGTGGTAGGCAGTGGTGCGGTTGCGATGGATTCCCATACGTTGCATTAATTTATTAAATAGGTCAGATTCAAATTGCCTCCCTTGGTCAGTGGTTATGGTTACTGGGCAACCAAATCTCGCAATCCATCCTTCGTAGAATGCGTCAGCAACGTTTTCTGCGGTTATGTCCTCTAGTGGGCGGGCTTCAGGCCATTTGGTAGCCCTATCTATCATGGTCAATAGGTATCGATAGCCGTCAGAAATAGGTAACGGGCCAACAATATCTATATGTACATGCTCCAGTCTGTTTACTTGTTGGAAACTCGCAATAGGTGTCTTCGTGTGTTGTTGCACCTTTGCACGCTGGCACGCGTCGCACGCTCGAGTCCACGTATTTACGTCACTATTCATGGACGGCCACCAGTAGCGGGCAGTGACTAGCTTCCTTGTCGCCCTTATGCCGGGGTGACTAAGGTCGTGAATCGCATGGAATGCTGCTTTTCGAAAATCTGGTGGTAGGTACGGACGAGCAGTACTTGTTGACATCTCGCATGTAATAGGTTGGGCAATTGAGTTGGTAATTGCGATCTTCTTGAATATGTATTTTCCTTTCTTTTCCAGCATTTTTAATTCTTCGTCTTCGTTTTGTTTATTCGATAACTCTGTGTAATCCAGTGGCGTGGGGCATGTTATTGTTTCGACTCGTGATAACGCATCTGGCACTGTATTGTCCGGGCCGGTTATGTGTTGAATATTCGACGTAAACTGTCCGATATATTCAAGATATCTTATTCGGCGTGGCGTTTCCGATTTGCTATTTGATGTTAATGCATTACACAGGGGTTTGTGGTCCGTGTAAACAATTAACTCTCGTCCTTCAAACACACGGCGGAAGTGGCGGATTGCCATATATATTGATAGTAACTCACGGTCGTATGTACTGTACTTTTGTTGTGCGTCACTGAACTTCTTGGAGAAAAATCCCAGTGGTCTCCACTTGCCGTTGATATTTTGTTGTATAACAGCACCGGCGCATGTGTTTGAGGCGTCGGTCATTAATGCGAAAGGTTCGCTTAGCGACGGGTAGGACAATAATGCGCAGGTCTTGATGTCTTGTTTGCACTGATTGAATGCTTCTTTTGCCTCTTCGGTCCATTGTATTTTTGTCTTGTCGTTTCTCTTGGCGTTGTGAAAGTATTTACTTAATTCTTTTTGATGTTCAGCCGCGTGGGGTATATTCGTACGATAAAAGTTCAGCATTCCGACGAAACGACGTAGCTCTTGGATTGTGCTTGGCAATGGATAGGACTGGATTGCCTGTACCTTTTCTTCTGTTGGTGAAATGCCGTCAGGGCTTATTGTGTATCCTAGGAAATCTAGTTTTGACTGGCCGAAGATACACTTAGCGACGTTTATTTTCAAACCACTGTCGTTAAGTCGCTTAAACACTTCTTGAAGCTCTCTTCTGTGTGCTTCTTGATTCTCAGAAGCTACGAGAATGTCGTCGACGAATGGAAAAACGGGTAGGCCGCGAAGCACGTTGTCTATGTGACGTTGGAATGTCTGTCCTGCGTTCCTTAGACCAAAACACATCCTAGTGAACTCGTACAAGCCAAAAGGAGTAATCACTGCTGTTTTCTTCACGTCTTCTTCTCTATTTTTAATTTGGTAGTAGGCCTTCTGTAGGTCAATTTTTGAAAAAATCTTCTTGCCTTGGAGGTTATGTGTGAAGTCGTGAAGTCGTGGTATCGGATATCGGTCCGGTGTGGTGACTGCATTGAGTCTGCGGTAGTCACCACATGATCGGTAGGTACCGTCCTTCTTCAAAACCATATGCAAAGGGCTAGCCCATGGGCTGTTAGACGGTCGACAAATTCCTTGGCTCATCATAAGTTGAAATTCTTGTTTTGCGGCGTTGTATTTATGCGGCGGAAGTGGTCTCGCATTTGTAAATATCGGTGGGCCGGTGGTTTCGATATAGTGTTCGACTTCACTATTTCCCAGTTTTTCTAAGTTTGGTCTCGTGATGTCTGGGTACTTGGCCAACAGGTCGTGGTAGGGAAGGTTGTCATCTATAGTTCGGATGCTTCCTTCTGCTGCTGGTGATAAAAAACCTCTTGTCGATAAATTGGTTTTTTTATCCACTAATCGTCGTCCATGGAGATCCACCATAAGTGCGTGGTGGTGCAAAAAATCAGCGCCTAATATCGGCCGACTGACTGTTGCAACCATAAATCGCCAACTGTAGGTGCGCCGCAGTCCAATGTTGAGAACCATGGTTCGCTCGCCGTATGTGGGTATTTGAGAACCGTTTGCTGCGTACAAGTAGTTCGTTGGAGTCCGCTGTTTATCACGTGCAGTGGCGGGTAAAACAGATACATTTGCACCAGTGTCGATGAGGAATCTTTTTCCAGTAGATTTGTCGTGTAGAAATAGGCGGTAGGAGGATAAATCGTCGACTTCGGCCACCGCCACGGCTTGAGTCTTCTTTAGTTTTCCGGTTTCTCATTTAAAATTCCCTTAAAACTGCACGGGCTTCTACATCGGTATGCCGCTTTGCCGAATTTTTTGTGAAAGTAACACACAGCATTTCTTCTGTCTACTGATTTTGAGCGGGAACGGCTTCTGTAATGATTTCTTCGGCGTTGACATTGGCGTGATTGGTTGGTTTTTAACGCTGCAACTTCTCTAGTCAGGGCTTCAATCATGCTACAGAGTTTCTGTTCTGCAGGTACGGATGTCGCCGCTATTTCGGCTGGCGCCGCTTTTGACGTGCCAGGTTGACACTGGCAGGAAGACACGGCGTTCACCTCTTTCAGTTGTTGTTGCATTTTGTCTGCCATGGCTGCCAACGCGTCCACCTTGGTTTCTTCGCTCACCGCCAATACTGCGCGGGTAGATGCGGGTAGGTGTCCTAGCCATAACATTTTCAAGGTGTTGTCTGGCATCTTATTCCCAGCAAGGTTTTTCATTCGTCTAAGCAACTGTGATGGTCGTTGATCACCGAGCTCCATGTCATTCAGTAACTTGTGTAGCTGAGTGTTGTCGCTATCTTCGTAAACTTCCAATAACCTTCTTTTTGCAGCTTCGTAGCGGCCGGTGTTGGCCGGTGACAAGATAATGTCGCTGATTTGGTCGACGTCCTTGATCTCCAGCTGAGCCACAAGAAGTCCGAACTTGCCTTCATCACCGAGCTTCTGATTGTGGATAGTGACTTCGAACTGCGCGAACCATAGCTTTGGTCTGATGCTCCAAAATTTAGGCATGCGGGACTGCACGCTAACTGCTTCGACGTCTTCAGTCTTGTCTTCCATAGTTGGTGTAGCCATTTTGAACGCGGGGTCACCACTTTAGGGGTTGCGTGTTGTAAGTAAGAAGGCGAATAACGATCTGTGTCATTTATTAGGAATCAAGGCTTATATACAATTCACACCAAAATTATCACAAAATAAAAGGGTACATTTACAAACTTAAGACTAACACAAATTTACTAATGTCGGTATGACGTGCCGGGCTCCCTATGCGCGAGCGCGATGATACACACGACCGGTCCACATTCCTTTCGCCTTGTCTTAGTTAGTAGCGCGAGCGCGCGGTGGCGGACGGCCGTGTGCGCTCCACAGTTGTATGTCATGAATGATACGTAAGTATTATGAGCTGCTACAATACAATCAGTACTATGCACTATTGAAAAAGTCAGCATTAGCAGAATGCGGACTTTTCGGGTACGTGCCGAATAGGTCATATTGAGAAGGTGTTTTTTTTTTAAGACTATGTTGACGCATTTTTGCTGAGACTGTAACTCCTGAAATCCTGAATCAACGGTTGCGAAAAGCAAAACTGATCTTTTAGCCTTATTTACCTTAAAGTTAATGCATTTTTGTAGCACAGCAGATATTTTGAAAAATATTGTAGTAAGTTACTGCTCGATGATTTTGTAATGGCTTGGCCACCTGGTGCTTAAAAATGCTTTGCCAACCCAGAACCAAAAGTATGTTCTGAGGAAAAACGAACTAAAAAAATTTTGAGTCTATTTATAAAAAAGAACCGCCTGCAACAACTAAAAACTTTATTTAATTCTTAGTACGTAGTGTATAGGCGGACTTAATGCCGTAGGCATTCTCTACCAGTCTACCTTCAGGTGGTGCAGAGAAATTATTACATTGCCAACGACCTCCGAAATTTAAGTTATATATCTGTTTTTCACTATATAAAAACATTTTTCTCGCATATTTTATTACTTTAAACCTTCGAACACACGTGATTTGACACAGAATAGAAAAGCAATAGCAGCGCGACAGCCGGCTGTCGCTTGGTCGTCGAAATTTTAACATGTACAAACCATGACTTAATAATTACCTGTCCAGCTCTGAAGAATATCTTGGTGGCTCCAAACTGGTATTTGTCGAGATCTTTGACGTGTCGCGAGAGAATCCGGCCGCAAGTGGCTTTGATGTTGCCGCGGTCTATCTCTTTGTGTAAGCAGAGGAGGCGGTACCTGGGGGCAGAAGTAGTATTATTAGGAAACTAGTTTTATTTGGTCGAATGTTTTAGTTGAACTATGTTGGAGGCCAAACCCAATAGGGAAACGAAGTTGATGTTTACCTATAAAACAAATTATATATATTTGAATTCTTTCAAATGTGCAAAACTAGGCCTATAGAATAATGTCAATTTGTATTCTATAAAGCAAATCTAGATTGCAACTTCGAATAATTCACCTTTTTTTTATTGTTTTACTTTTCTTATTTATTTATTTCTTTAAACTTTATTCACGAACGGTACATAGGCAAACTTAATGTCTTAGGCATTTTGAAGGCACTACCTTCAAAACAAAAAAATAGCAAAATACAAATACAAAATATAAAGTACTAGCTTCTGCCCGCGGCTTCGCTCGCGTTAGAAAGAGACAAAAAGTAGCCTATGTTACTCTCCATCCCTTCAACTATCTCCACTTAAAAAATCACGTCAATCCGTCGCTCCGTTTTGCCGTGAAAGAAAGACAAACAGACAGACAGACACACTTTCCCATTTATAATATTAGTATGGATGTAATTTCTTACCTAAAGAAGAAGTCTTGGTACAGCCATCTCGACGGGAAACCGGCAGCTGATATCCTGATCGTCTCCAACACACCGCATGCTCTAAAACAAGATAGAATAAGATGAGAAGAATAAGAATAAGAAAATAAATGTACAAATTTTTATACCACTTGAATTTAACAATATAATTTGGATAGATGACATAATGATTGTGATAATAATACTGTTTTTTTTTTTATTAACACGCTAATTTTTGAATATCCAGTAGGATTGACAATAATCTTCATAGAATAGCTAGATTTTTGCACATAAATTACACAGGCTTTTTTGAAGGTGGTTTTAAATTGGATTATTAACTCAAAAAATACTTTGAAAAAATGATAACTATACATTCTTTTCATTATTTTTTTTTTTATTTAGAGTCCAGACTGTGTGTTACAGTAACTTTCAAAATAAAACTACTTATAATCTGATAAAATTAAAACGGATCCATGTGGGCAACGTCACGGGACATTGGTGTTATATACTAAAACCTTCCCCAGAATGTAACAAAAACTTTTCTAAAAACCGCATCAAAATCGGTTTAGCCAAACGCGAGGTAATCGCGGACAAACATACATACAAGGAGCCAATTCTCGGTTTTAGAGATGATGTCGAATTCGACAAGAAAGTCGAATGACGTCATTTTTTCGTCAAATTTTAAAAGTTGCTATTCTGGGGATGTCGATTTCGACATTTGTCGAAGGCTAACGTTAGAGTTCATGTCGAGTGCTTCTGAGCAGTAGAGATGTCATGTCGATTGTAGAGATACGTTATTTCTGTGTGAATTCGTTTAGTTTTGGATTGTACCCTGTGTTTTTATTTCCTTATTTTTTTAATAAAATACGGCTTGGCATCTCATACCTAATGGAAATTCGATTTATACTTTTTGATTTGTGCATTGTGATTTTTTGAAACGACGACCACGATTTGACTTGAAACCACTGAAAGATGGACGAGTTTATTTGTTTATTAGAATTTCTATCTTGCACACCCTAAAATACCTAATTTACGTGTTTGTTGAGTGCACAATTATTGTAACCGATTTTATTATAATTGATTTTTTGATGATGACTTAACTATTTTTATTTTAAAATAAAGAACTTTATCATTTACTTCCTACCTAACACTTGAATTCTGTCATTGACAGACAGTCAACTGTCAAACTGATTATTTTTACACTAAACGTTTCGTTTTATAATTAAATATTCGTATATTCAGCATTTTTAAAACGAAATCATTCATTCACTTATGCTACTTTTACTAAGCTACCAAAAACGGAACGTGCGATTCTTCATAATGGTAACATTATCTTCACTCGACTCGACATTTTCGTGACATTTATTTCTATTTTGACTGAGAATACGGAATTCTGCTCAATTCGCCATTTTTTGGTAGAGATAGAGATATTTTTGATAGACATAGAGATAGACTTACAATCTCGAACTCGAGATAAATGGCGAAAATCGAGAATTGGCCCCCAGGTCGAAGTCAGAACCTACTTTTTTTTTAAGTCGGGATATTAGGCGAGAAGACAAAAAAAAGTAATTAGTCCGTCAGGTAGATTATCAAAAAAATTTGGACACGTATTTTTTCGTTTTTCCCGTAAACGAAGAATGACGACGATACAGTGCGTTGAAGTTGCGCATGACGTCACGATCTCATACATATTTTGCAGGACGGTGACGTCAAAAGCCCCCACTCCGGAACTTTGTTGCTTATCTTTGTATTTTTTTATTAATTTGATCAAGCAAAAAATACGTGTCTCGTATTTTCGACCGATCTATCAGAGGGACTAAACAGAATCAGAATCAGAATCAGAATCAGAACTTTATTTGCTAAGAGAGTAGGTACAGGTATAGGATGTTATACAAATTAATGAGATCAGCTACAGTCTACCTTATGGTGTGCAAATTATTATACAGAATACATAATTAATTTCTCACCTGAGTTGATTAACAGCCCTCGCGCTATCGAACATAAAGGGCTCCTTGGTATCATTAGGCTTGATACACCTCACATAGTGTGGCGTGGTGGCCGACAGCGTGGACATGAGCGCCGACAGCGACTGTCGGAACTGCGAGCCGACTGTCTGCTTCTGTCCTGACGAGCGGCGGGGGGGTTGCTGTAAAGAAATATTAATGTAACGTGAATCCGTACTAATATTGTAAATGCGAAAGTAACTCTGTCTGTCTGTCTGTCTGTCTCTTCTTTACGCCTAAACCACAGAACCGATTTGAATGAAATTTGGTACAGATATACTCTGGGACCCGAGAAAGGACATAGGATAGTTTTCATCCCGGAAATTCCCCAGGAACGGGAACTATTAATCACGCGGACGAAATCGCGGGCAAAAGCTAGTTTTGCATAACATAAATAAAGAATAGTTCTTAGGAGGCCGTTGGTGCTGATTCTTTTGTACACAAACTTAACTAAATTTTAGTAAATGTATCTTTCTCTGTCCATTTCAAATATATATTATATGCGATGAACCGTTATTTGAGACCTATAAAGTGAGACAGCACCACTTCCGGCTGGCTTTGACAGCCCCTCAACCAATCCCACCAGCTTCCGCCCAGCCTCTTGACAGAAGTAGTGGGGGTAGTGACAGGTGACAGCTGCCATATTGCAGGTTTTTAACTTCACATTGGCATCAACTTTCGGTGCGACAACACCCCTCAAGAAAAAACAGCGCTGCTGTTCGATAAAATATTTTATTTAAATACGTTTTATTACAAAATCAAAAATGCCTAATTCCTCGGAAAAAGACAAGCGGAACCCGAAACGCGCGCGCTCCGCTTCTAGTTCGTCGTCGTCTTCGTGCTCCACGTGTACATCAGTAAGTTCTAGGTCGCCGGCGCCGGCTCCACGCCGCCGCAGCCGCAGCCGCGCCACGAAGAGGACTAGGAAGGAGGTCACGTTCTGGTGCACGTGACTAAGACAAATTGACGAACCAAGTAAGAGAAATTGTTGACTTTTTTAAGCGGACTCGGGGCGATGATAGTGAATCCGATTCCTCGAACATGTCCTTACACCCAAGCTCAGAGCTACGCTCCTCTTTATTTGCTAATGAACCTTTGCTCAGTAAACCTACGTCGTCTAAAAATTTCGATGTACCTACTATCAGCACTTATTTAAAAGAGGCAAACGTTGAGTCTGCTTCTGACACCCGAGTCGCTTTATTGACCAATTTGCAACGTTTCGATACCAACGAATGGGATCGTGTTCGATTCGTAGAAACTGAGAAAAAATACTTGGCACAACCGGGTTTCTATGAGCTCGATGTTAACACTGAACTGAGATATTACGATCCTAATTCGTCATGGCTTCGGTTATTAGACAGATCTTTTGGCGCAATGACGCATGCACTGTTCCAACAAAATGAAATTTTAAAATCAAGCCTTCAACAACTTATCCAATGGTCTCAGGATCCAAATTGTACTTTGAATTCCGATACACTTTTTGAGAAAATTAATTCATTATTTGCTGAAAAATCCGCTTATATGAAGGTTTGCGATGATTTAACCAGCTTATTTGTGGTCGTCGGTCAGACACAATTCAAAAACGTCGTGACAGTGTTCTGTCAGGCGTTAAGGACAAATTTATTAAGGAGGACCTTCGAAAGATTCCCCCTACTAAATCTTTCCTCTTTAATCCAGATAGTTTGAGCTCTTTCCTACAGAAAGCGGGGGGGGGCAAACAAATTATTCACTGGCCAGAAACGCTCTGCAGAAGAGCCATACAAATCTGTGCCTAACAAAAGAGAAAACTTTCAATCAAAACGACCGCGGAGGTCATTAAATCAGGGTGCGGAACCCTACTTTGACCGGCCAACTACATCTCGGGTCTACGATAACAAAGGTAAGAATAACCGTTCTTCTGGTAATAAATCTGGTACCAAACGCTCAGATGATAAAAAAGGTTTTAATCGTAAACCTAACAATAGATTTCACAAGTGACTATCGCAGTCATTTTTACGGAGGGCGTTTAAAAAATTATGTTCATGTTTGGCAAAATTTAGGTGCACCCTCTCACATCATAAAAATGATAGAAGGTTACCGGATTCCATTTGCAAAACTCCCTCCATTACTAAACGTCGATCGTCTCAAAAAATTTCAAACACCCGCAAGTCGCGAAATGTCAAATCAGATTCGCACTTTAAAAGAACAAAAAGTACTCGTTCCAGCTCTGGCAACACCGAGTTTCGTTTGTCCAATGTTTCTAGTAAAAAAGACGGACTCGAACGACCGACCCATTTTCAATCTAAAAAACTTAAATCATTACGTCACAGACATGAAATTTCGCCTGATAAATATGTATCGGGTACCAGATTTTTTACAAGAAGCGGATTGGGTAGTGAAAATAGACTTGACACAAGCATATTTTCACGTTCCAATCGCGCGGTCACATCAAGCATTCTTAAGAGTCCTATACAGTCATCATGCCGACTCCGATCCCGAACTGCTGCAGATGACATGTCTCCCCTTCGGGCTGTCATCTGCTCCAAAAGCGTTTGCGACGATTTCCAACTGGGTAGCACAATTACTGCGAGACAGGGGTCTCCGAATTATTGTCTATCTCGACGATTATCTAATCGCGAATCAAGATCGCAACACGCTAATCGATCAGGCTGCGGAAGCCGTTCATGTACTTACGTCTCTAGGTTGGACGATAAACGACAGCAAATCGATTCTAACACCTGTAAAGGTAATCGATTATCTAGGCGTGACTTGGAATCTCGGTCTGAATTCCAAATACCTGCCCATAGACAAATGTCAGAAAATTGTAAACAAGATTCGCTCTTTACTATCTACCCTTCAATGGAGTTTGAGAGACGCACAAAGTTTATTAGGAATGTTGAATTTTGCTGCTTATGTCGTGCACAGAGGTCGACTTCATTGCCGCCCGATCCAAACGGCGTCGTCAATTATGCCAAGAGGACAACCTTTTCAAAAGTTTCCTATCGCGCGTGCAGTGTTGACAGAATTAGAGTGGTGGGTAAAACATGTAACATCCAGGACACCCATTCACATTGCACCTGTGACACACTACCTCACGACGGTGTTGACTATAAAATCCTACCTACTCTTTTAATTATACACTACTTGTGTGTCAGAATTATTTACATTAAAACATATATTCTATTTTCGTTGTGTTAAAATTTTATTAATATGATAAAAGTACCTACTTTGATACACTTTACACAATCACATCACACATTGGCATACATCATAAGACAGCTTGCCACCAGGCGATAACAAACACATCTCACTTTATAGGTCTCAAATAACGGTTCATCGCATATAATAGAATGTTTTACCTGAAAATAAAACAATTATTATATGCATAACCTTATTTGAGACCTATATTAATTTCTGCCTGGTGGCCCAATTAGGGCCACCGAAAGTGAGATTTCATGTGAAGTTAAAAACCTGCAATATGGCAGCTGTCACCTGTCACTACCCCCACTACTTCTGTCAAGAGGCTGGGCGGAAGCTGGTGGGATTGGTTGAGGGGCTGTCAAGGCCAGCCGGAAGTGGTGCTGTCTCACTTTATAGGTCTCAAATAAGGTTATGCATATAATAATTGTTTTATTTTCAGGTAAAACATTCTATTAAGTGTAGGTAATAAGTTTAGATTTAGGTAAAATTATTTATGTACATTATCGCATTGGGGCACAAAAAAAAACCTGTAATGATAGATGTAAGTTGGAAAATAAATAAACAAATAAATAAATAAATTTCGTAAAGAAGAGGACAGAAGATAAAACTTAAGTTAAGTCCTGTAAAATTAAGACACTTCATAGATAATTCAGACGCGATTAAAAACATGGCGACTAAAAATACGTCGATTTACTTCAGGCGCTGTCTAATTTCATAGGATTAAGCTGAAATGTATCTTCTGTCCTTTTCTTTAAGAAATTGAAAGAGATAAAAAAGTTTAGTTAAGTTTGTGAACAAGAAAATCAGCACCACTGTGTCTTAAATTTTGTTCGTAAATATCTAAATAAAATATTAATACATACCCAGACTTGGCCTAAAGATCCTAACAACCAAGCATTAAAGAATTCCCTACTCACCGTCAAACTCCCCAAAGCCATCGACGGAGTAGCCCTCCTCTTAGAAGGAGGAGGCAGAGTGGCCGACGAAGCGACCTCCCGGTCGGCGAACATCGTCTGCACCAGCCGACAGCGGCTCGCCGACTTGATGCACTCCAGCTGCTCTTCTGACACTGTGTCTCTGTTCTTCTCTAAGAAGCCTCCTGACTGGTATTCTACGTCGTCGGCGAAGTGTTTGATTATGAAAGCTGAAGAAAAAGATTGTTTTAATAAATAAATAGAATTATTGGAGAGCCGAAGCTCTCAGCTACAGTTTTCAGGATGCTGTTTTGACTGTCCCTTACTCTTCTCAGCAACGACGCGGTCTTTTTGCGTATGATTGCATAAAATCCGTCGGCAAAGGCTTGCGCAAACATTTCCGACGCGCTACAGTTACGAGGTAGTCTCAACAACATCCTGAAAGCATTATTATATTGGACACGCAGGACGTCCAGCGATCTTTTAGTACAATAGGGATGTTGACTACATCAAAAGAATGACATTCTGTTTAGTCCGTCTTTTAGACAGTCCAAAAATACTGGACACATATTTTTTGCTTGATCAAATTAATAACAGAATACAAAGATAAAGAGCATCAAAGTTCCGGAGAGGGGGCTTGTGACGTCACTCCTCAGTAAAAATTATACAAAGGCGTGACGTTTCACGAAACTTCAACGCACTGTATTGTCGTCATTTTCTGTTTACGAAAAAAAAGAAAAAATACGTGTCCCAAATTTTTTGATTATCTAACAGACGGACTAATTACTTTTTTTTGTCGTCTCGCCTATTGACCCACAGACGTTTTAGCATTTCTTTTCAGAGTTAGTAAAGAATTTAAAACAGATATTTATTTTGTAACTAGGTTTTGCCGCTTTTGAGCGTTTTTTTTAGGGACTGGCAGATTTTCAAAAAAAATTATGCACGTCTTTTTCGTGTAGTATCGTGTAACTGCTAACTAGTACCAGAGTCATGTAACTAGTATTATGTAATTAATATCCTGTAACTAGTATTGTGTAACTAGTATCGTGTATCTTGTAACTAGTATTGTGTAACTAGTATCCTGTATCTTGTAACTAGTACCTTAACGAAACAGCCCTAATTTCACCACCTGCCGAATCCTCTACACAGTTTAATAAACCACTCACCAGCGTTCCCAAACCGTGGCTTCATAAAGTGCTGATAGTCGGCACAGGACTGGTGCAGTTTGGCGGCGAAGCCCGCGTCGACATAGGTGTCGATATTGCTATAGGTGTCAAAATAGCCATGGGTGTCAATATTGTCATGTGTTAATAAAGCCATCAGCGTCAATATTTTTGAAGTCAATTATTGACAAGCAGTCAATCTTTTAATATATATCGTGTAACTAGTGTCATGTATGTAGTATCATGTAATTGGTATCGTGTATCTAGTATCCTGTAACTAAAATCGTGTATCTTGTAACTAGTATCGTGTATCTAATACCTTGTAACTGCTAACAGGAACAGCCCCAATTTCATTACCTGTACCATCCTCCTTACAGTTTAATAAACCACTCACCAGCATTCCCAAACCGCGGCTTCATAAAGTGCTGATAGTTGGCACAGGACTGGTGCAGTTTGACCACGAGTCAAGACAATGTCTATGTTATCGTAGGCTGCAGGATTTAGCTAGCTGACGATAATGCTATGATGGTTGATATTAACACCCGCTGGCAGTAGCCTGTAACAGCCTCTAGTAGCTCTACCGCCTCCGCAGTAGCCTCACCGCCTTAGTAGTAGCCTAGCTGCCTCCTGAGTAGCCTCACCGGCTCCACAGTAGTTTTACCCTTATTAGTAGCCTCAGATGTAGCCTTACCATCTCCGCAGTAGCCTGTCCGCCTCCGCAGTAGCCTGTCCGCCTCCGCAGTAACCTCACCACCTCAGCAGTAGCCTCACTGCCTTGGCAGTAGCCTCAGTGGTAATCTCACTGCGTCAACAGCAGCTCACTCACCAGCATTCCCAAATCTTGGCTTCATAAAGTGCTGATAATCAGCACAGGACTGGTGCAGTTTGGCGGCGAAGCCCGCGTCGCTGCCGCCCGGCACGCGGCACTGCTCGTCCAGGAGCGCCAGGACTCCGAGGCGGTCCTCGATCAGGTCTATGCAGGGTTGGTTGTCGTAGAACTCTATCATCTCCCAGGAGATTTCTTCCTGTGGAAGGAAATGGGTTTGGGAACTATCTCTTTGCATAGGAGAGTATAGGGTGACTGGTAATTCGTGTACGATACTTAAACACGTGATTGTGCTCATAAGAAACAATTTTTATTATGCGAGCTAAGCCGAATTCGCGAAAAAAATATCAGCTGTCCAGTACATATCGCAAACATAAATGTACTGAACAGCAGTTTTTTTTTTCGCGATTTCAGGTTTGTTCCCATAGTAAAAGTTGTTGGTTGGTCACCCTATATACTATTTGGAGACCCCCGAACAATTGCAAAAAAAAGCTTTTATCCAAAATCACTTCTGAATTTCTGATTGCGACTCTGTCACATAAAAAACCGGTCAAGTGCGAGTTGGACTCGCGCAACGAGGGTTCCGTTATTTTTTTTTAAATAACTACCAATTTACGGTTTTCGGAGTTTTTCTTTTACTTGTGATACATGACCTTGCTTCTTGCCCAATTTCATGATTCTTGGTCAATGGAAAGTACCCTATAGGTTTTGATTCCCTTGAAAATGTCTAAATATGCAAAATAAACCGCCGTATCTTTTTATTGCGTGGATTTAGAAACTTGATTTTTTCACTGCTTTGAGAGATAGCAGACCTGAGTATGTGATATTAATTTCAGCATGATATCTCGACGCGTTCCTGAGAAAAAGGTTCTTGACAGACGGACGGACAGACGGACGCCTGATGTGAACTAACTACAAATTTACGGTTTTCGGAGTTTTCCCTTTACTTGTGCTACATGACCTTGCTTCTTGCCAAATTTCATGATTCTAGGTCAATGGGAAGTACCCTATAGGTTTTGAGTTTTGATTCCCTTGCAAATGTCTAAATATGCAATATAAACCGCCGTATCTTTTTATAGCGTGGATTTAGAAACTTGATTTTTTCACTGCTTTAAGAGATAGCAGACCTGAGTATGTGATATTAATTTCAGCATGATACCTCGACGCGTTCCTGAGAAAAAGGTTCTTGACAGACGGACGGACAGACGGACGCCTAATGTGAACTAACTACAAATTTACGGTTTTCGGAGTTTTTCCTTTACTTCTGCTACATGACCTTGCTCCTTGCCAAATTTCATATTTCTAAGGTCAATGGGAAGTACCCTATAGGTTTTGATTTCCTTGTAAATGTCCAAATATGCAATATAAACCACCGTATCTTTTTATTGCGTTGATTTAGAAACTTGATTTTTTCACTGCTTCGAGAGATAGCAGACTTGAGTTTGTGATATTAATTTCAGCTTGATATCTCGACGCGTTTCTGAGAAAAAGGGTCTTGACAGCCGGACGGACGGACAGACGGACAACAAAGTGATCCTATAAGGGTTCCGTTTTTACCTTTTGAGGTACGGAACCCTAAAAAATTACTTCTATCACATTTCTAGTTTCAGTAGTTTCGGATAGATGTTAATTATCATCAAATAATCTCTAAGACACTTGTGCAATAACTATTAACATTTTTTATAGATTTTTACGTTTGACTGGCTGTTGCCTGCGGCTTTGCCCAGGTGGATGTCGATACTTCAAATCAAATCAATCAAAAATGTTTATTTGCTAAAATACGGTACAAAGGGTGTTACAGTGCATTTTTTTTTCAGCGTATCCTGCCATATATGGCGTGCAAACTTATTATTAAAACTACACTATCCAGATTCTATTGACTTATCTTCTAAATAGTCCTTAATACTATAGTAATACTTTGATAACAAAAGTTTAAAAAAAAAATTCTTAAACCAAAAATAGAATTTTAAATCGGTCGGAGTTTGGTGGCACAAATTTGTGCCAGTGGGGCTCAACGGTATTACTCGTTTACTGGAACAAATTTGAGCCAGTGGGGCTCTAGAGGTTAAATAATGTTAAAGGTAATTCTTGTAAACTATTTGGTAATTTATTATAAATGATTATGGACACACAGTAGAAATTTTTCATAAATAATTTTAATTGTATTCGTGGTAAACGAAGTCTGTCTTTATGCAGTGTTCGGCTATTTGGCCTGTCTTCCAAAGTTTCAAATAAATTGTGATTTCTTTTTACAAAACTGCATGTTTCAAAAATGTATCCCAATTCCCACCCTCTATTTTGATACTTTAGGGATAAAGTTTCCAAAAATTCATATTAGTGGTTACCTACTCTTCACAAAGAAGTTTCATGTCTCTATGACCAGCGTTTGGGATGTGCATGGATATATCAACAGTCAGTCGATTTACCATTTTAAATAACTAGATTACTACTATTTAGTTAGATTAGACTAGCTGGGTTTTTGTACTTGTATGAAAAAATCACCACAGATGCTATAGGATGGCATCGAGCTTATATTGTCATCTCACTCTAACTACAGCATTACCACATACCTTGATATATTCGTCCTGCTCTAACTTGAAGACGTGTGAATTAAACTGTTGTTGCAACTTCTCGTTTGCGTAGTTTATACAGAACTGCTCGAAAGAATTAATCTCGAACGTCTCGAACCCGTATATATCCAGCACACCTGGGAATTAAATAACAATGGCGCTAATTCTCTTGTACACAAACTTCACTTAATTTAAGTTAAGTACATCTCTCTCTTTCCATTTGTTAAAGAAAAGGACAGAAGATAAAAAATTGGTTAAGTCCTGTCAAATTTAGACACCATAGATAATTAAGACGCGATTTAAAACATGGCGTCTAAATATTCGTCAATTTTCTTCAGGCGCTGACTAATTTGACAGGAATAAACTAAAATGTATTTTCTGCCCTTTTATTTAAGAAATGGAAAGAGAAAGATACATTTAACTTAAAGTTAAGTTTGTTGACAAGAGAATCGGCACCAATATCAGTTTATTACTGTCCCACTGCAATGCAAAATCCTCTTCTCATACAGAGAAGGCACGAGCATTGATCACCACGCGCGCACAAGGCATTACAGAGGGCCTAGACAAGTGGCATTGTAGAATAGATAACGAAAACGAATCGATTGTCAAATGTATGGAGATGTCAAATTGTTTAGCGAAAGCTTATGTCAATTCCATACATTTGACAATCTATTCGTTTTCGTTTTCTATTCTACAATGCCACTTGTCTAGGGGGCCTGACATATTAAAGTGGTTAGTGATCTTGACAGCTCAGCCAAAGGTCATGGGTACGATTTCCACTCAGGACAAATGTTCTGTTTGTTCTTTTTCTGGGTGTAATTTATTAACCAATTCAAAAAGGATATTCTCAATTAATTAAAATCTTTTATTATTTATAATATATAAGTACTCCATCGTGTCAGACTTTTACTGACTAATAAAACCCACTTATGTTCCTCCTGTTGCCCTTTATGTTCCGGGGTCACGGTAACTATTATAACTATTTCGCAACCAACAATGCGGGGAACATGAGTGGGTTTTGGTCAGTAAAAGTCTGACACGCCCTTCCGCCCGGCCCAGGACGGGAGAAGTCATTTGATGATTTCCCACTCCCAAAAACAGAACTTTTCTTTCTGCAGTCGTTAAAAATAAGTGTCAATAGTCAAATCGTTTATTTTCATTAGACCAAAAAAGGCACTTCAAAACGTCATTTACAAAAGTGATTCTAGTTGCCCATTCCAAAATGTAGTTTGGTTTGGAGAAGAATGGACAAGAAACTCCATACTTACTCTTTTAAAATAATCGTCTTACAAAGTTTTTTTACATGGTTAAATGTGAATTAGAATGAATATAATCCAAAAACCATTTTTGTCAAAAATTACATGTATATAATAAAAAACCGGCCAAGAGCGTGTCGGGCCACGCTCAATGTAGGGTTCCGTAGTTTCCCGTCCGACACAATAAGTGTTCCCACTTATAAGTTTTAAAAATTGGCTTTTGTTACGTTGACATACTAAGTACGCAGAAATCATTTTGTACAACCTTTTTGTCTTTTTTGTACAAAAACTGTTTTTTCTATCAAGTTCAAAATAATTTTCCTAGAAAGTCCTTGTAAAGTTCTACTTTCCAGATCTTTTTCATATTTTTTAAACCTACGGGTCAAAAGTTAGAGGGGGGGGGGACGCTTTGATTTTACCTTTTGGAGCGATTATTTCCGAAATTAGGGACATTACCAAAAAATGATTTTAGTAAACCCCTATTCATTTTTAAATACCTATCCAACAATATATCACACGTCAGGGTTGAAATTAAAAAAAAAATCACTTTCCTCTTTACATATAGGGGGGCTACCCTAATAAAACAATTTTATCCAATTTTTATTTTACCACTTTGTCGGCGTGATTGATATACATATTGGTACCAAATTTCAGCTTTCTAGTGCTAACGGTCACAGAGATTAAGCGAGGACGGACGGACAGACATGGCGAAACTATAAGGGTTCCTAGTTGACTACGGAACCCTAAAAAGCAACTACCAATTTATATAAATTAGGAAATGGAAGCTACATAATGTCAGTAAGTGACTCACCAATAAAGTGTTTCTTAGCGTGTCCGGTGTCGAGCGCCCTGTTGACAGCGAACACGAGCCAGGCGAACAGTTCGCCGTACATTCGCTTGGCGAGCGCGTCGCGGGCGAACGACGCGCGTTGTACGTCCATACGGGATACTATTACCTGAGGAATTAAAGAGAATTATATTAAGGCAAATTTGTCTATATTAAAGGAAACCAAGACTCAAAAAGGTTTATTTGTACAGATTACAAGAAACAGCAAAAATTGGACAGTTATAAGAAAAACCGGTGACCTGGCGTCACAATCCGGTGTCCCGGCGTCACAATCCGGAATCCCATTATTAAAAGAATCGTGTCTATGAACTAACAAATAAAGGTCGACATTAGTGCGTATTGCGTTGTATAATACTAATACAAACAAAAAACATAATTTCAAAACAAAATCTACTATATAAAAATAAGTCGGGTTTTCCTTCCTGACGCTATAACTCCAGAACGCACGAACCGATTTCCACGGTTTTGCATTCGTTGGACAGGTCTCGGGCTCCGTGAGGTTTATTTGTCTCTTTCTAACGCGAGCGAAGCCGCGGGCAAAAGCTAGTATAACAATAAAACCTAGTCAAGTGAAAGTCAGACTCACACAAGGAAGTTAAATTTATATTATTACTAGCCACGGTCCTCCGCAGTTTCACCCGCGTTATGTTTTTGTTATGTTTTTGATTACTGCTCTGCTTCCGTGTGTCATAGCGTGATGTTATGTAGCCTATGTCTTTTTCTGAAGTATAAGCTATATTTATGTAAAGTTTCATAAACATCAGTTCAGTAGTTTTTGCGTGAAAGAGTAACAAACATAAATACATACAAATCTTTCCTCTTTATAATATTAGTATAGGTATTTTAATGGTTTTGAAGATAGAGACGTGTGTGAGTGGGTCGTGTGTTTGTATTAAGTTAATAGTTACCTCATGTGCAGACGCAATGCGTCGATGTGTAAGCCAGCGCGACAGCTCGGCTTTGGAAATGCCGAGCAAAGAGCACACTATGCTCAGATGCTTGTCTTTGTCCTGAAACAAACAAACACGAATAATTGTATTAGGAAAATTCATAAAACCTGAAAAAAAACATCGATGGCAACAATTTTCTCACATATTTATATAAATTCTACATCAATTCACCTATGATACAAAAACAACAAATAAATAAATAATTTTCCTAAAAGAGTTAATAATTTGATTATTTTTTCAGTTCCTGTGAAATGATAGAATAAGGCATACTTAATTTGAGTCTGTTTCCAAGATGGCGGGTTTCTACAGTGCCAAAACAAGGTTAATGTCAAAAAGATGGTCGATTTTAAAATCCAAGATGGCGGCCATTTTCTACAATATACCAAAAAAACATGGCAGATGTTATACGTAACACGTACTTATTTCTGCTATAATTAAACAAATAAACTCACACTAATATAAGCCTTATATATTATACATCAGCTCTATATAATATACATGTTAATATAATTCCTATATTAATTCACGATAAATACAACAACACCGACATGTGAATATTCTATGAAAAATTAAGTGTTTTGAAAAATTTTGATTTTTGGGTCTGTTTCCAAGATGGCGGTCATTTTCGAACGAGGTCAGATTTAAAAATTCAAGATGGTAGTTGAGCGTGGTGGGGAAGCGCAAAAGACACGAGAAACTGGTGTCATTTTCCTAGGTTTCTATGATGCTGATGCCAAAAATCCAAGATGGTTTTTTTTAGTTTTTTGTATTTTTGCTATAAGTTTTAATGACCTATTTTTATGTGCAGAAAAGAACATTAAGGGCGATTATACGTAAGACACCTACCTAACACCGAAAATCATAACAATTAATTTACTTGACATATAACTAAGTAATACACTCACACTAATATATGCGCCGTCATCATTCTCGTCGTCGGGCGCGTCAGGGTTGCAGGCGCTGAGCTCCACGTTACCGAGATGTAAGATGGTGGACAGGATCGTGAACATGTCCTGCTGCTCTGTTTCTGTTACTCCTGAGGAACAAACATGAGTTGAGCTTATAGTTCTTGAATGATGCTTTTAAGGTCTTTAATATACAAGGAAAAGGCAAGGGAGATGATGAATAATATGCAGGGTGGAAAAAAGGGCCCTGGAATAAAAACTTTTAATCGTTTAGATTGTAAGATCCCTTGATAGACTATATTGAATTGAAATAAAGACGAAGTTATTATAAAAAATGCTTAAAAGATTTAATTTGTTTTAATTATATTTTTATTTAATTTAATTTATACTTAATGATACATTGTTTTAATTCGCTTCTCGTAATTTTCACAATTTTCTCAATTTTATTTTTATGTTTTTGATTTGTTTCTTTTTAAAGATGTTTAATTTGTTTTTGTTAGCTTAGCTGTTAAATTTCTGTGCATGCTGTGGTCTCCTATAAGTGAAGGGGTACACCAACTAAATACCTAGTTTAAGTTTATATATTGTTACTTTTACTTCTTTGTTGGAGATCCTAAATAAATAAATAAATAAATAAAACACTACTATATTGTCTGAAAAATATTTAAAGAAAAATGAGCTTAATGAACTGCATATGAGGGAATAAAGTGAGTGAAGCGATCTTTGTTGGCTGTACCGAGAACGGCTGGCTGACTTGAACATGTGGCGTAATTTGCTGAGTTGAAGAATATGCGGTTACACGTTGCACCGTACAAAGATAAATTATTTAACTTATAGAAACATCCATACTAATATTATAAATGGGAAAGTGTGTCTGTCTGTCTGTCTGTCTGTCTGTCTTTCTTTCACGGCAAAACGGAGCGACGGATTGACGTGATTTTTTAAGTGGAGATAGTTGAAGGGATGGAGAGTAACATAGGCTACTTTTTGTCTCTTTCTAACGCGAGCGAAGCCGCGGGCAAAAGCTAGTTCCTTTATATTTTAAAAGAAATAAAATTGCATTCATTCAATCCTTATATTAATTACATGCATTTTTCCTTTCCTCTTCTTCGAACGAGACATCTATGAGAGCCAATTTAGTTTGTAAAAACATAAACAAACATTCGTTAGTGCTTGTGCCAATAGCTGACGGATATCCGTTGCCGCCGCCATTTCTACTCGTTGACAACGTGAAGTTAACTGGTTGACCAAGCGAGTTCTTCTGATTGACTTTAACCTTTTGACGACCAAGCGACATCCGTGTTCGAAGTTGCAATACGGTATTTGACACTATTAACCGATAAATCTAAGACATATTTTTTATAAAACCTATTTTTTTATTAGTCCTAAGCATAGGATTTGTATTTAATTTACTGTAAAATTGGATTTTTAATTGCTTTAAAATCAATAAATAGTTAGTCAATAGGGTTGCTAGCTTGTGACGTCACAAGCTGGTATCGGCATACAAAGTCTATTGGAGAATTGCGTTTTGACAGCTCATAAAAAGTACGTCAATTGATGATGGTGTCAAATACCGGATTGTTTTACTAACAGAAAAGAATACACGTTTTACAACATAGACGCTCGAACGCGAGAGAGCGAGATAGCAAAAACGAGTGAGCAGCTAAACCAATATTAATTGCGTTCCGATATCACACAACTGTTCTTATCTCGTGTCACTCGTGTCGACACGAGATGGAACGAGATAGTACAACTTACCTAATGTAGTGAGAGCGCTTCTCGTCTCATTAAAAGTCTTGAGATCATCAACACCGTCTATATTTGTGAAACAATTGATCTTATCTCGTGTCACTCGTGTTAATACGAGATGGTACGAGATAGTACGACTTACCTAATGTGGTGAGAGCACTTCTTGTCTCATTAAAAGTCTTGAGATCATTAAAACCGTCTATATTTGTAAAGCAATTGATCTCATCTTGTGTCACTCGTGTCGATACGAGATAGTACGACTTACCTAATGTAGTGAGAGCACTTTTCGTCTCATCAAAAGTCTTGAGATCATCAACACCGTCTATATTTGTAAAGCAATTGATCTTATCTCGTGTCACTCGTGTCGATACGATATAGTACGACTTACCTAATGTAGTGAGAGCACTTCTCGTCTCATTAAAAGTCTTAAGATCATCAACACCGTCTATATTTGGACTTCCGCCTTGGTTCAAATAGTGGAACGATTCTTGATGATCTGTAAAAAACAAATAGATTTTTGTCAATTGTTACTTAAAATATATCAAGCATAATAATTGTGCCGATTCCCTTGGTCACAAACTAGACTAATTTTAAGTTTAACGCATCTTTCTCTTTCCATTTCTTAAAGAAAAGGACAGAAGATACAATTTAGTTTAATCCTGTCAAATTAGACAGCGCCGGAAGAAAATTGACGTATATTTAGACGCCATGTTTTTAAAACGCGTCTAAATTATCTATGGCGTGTCTAAATTTGACAGGACTTAACTAATATTTTATTTTCTGTCCTTTTCTTAATTAAATGGAAAGAGAAAGATGCACTTAACTTAAATTTACGTTAGTTTGTGTACAAGAGAATCGGCACCAGTATGTTATACAGGTTGGTACTTTTAACGATGTGGTTTTTAATTCTGAATGCAAATGCTGGGTTTGTTTGTACCTATCTTTATATATATAATTCTGCTGTGCGTGTGTACGAGTATGTCATTGAACTCCTTCTAAACGGCTTGACCGATTTAAATGATTTTTTCTGTAAGCGTTTGAGTGGCGCCCTGGATGGTTTAGATTCACAAATCAGCCCGGCAGATGGCGCTGATTGTCTGAAATAGCATGTGATCTCGGAAACGGCCCTACCGATTTTGCTGAAATTTGATATGTGGGGGTTTTCGGGGACGAGAAATCGATCTAACTCAGTCTTATGTCTGGGGAAGCGCAAGTTTTCGAGTTTTAAGTTAAAATGTTTGGCGCCCAACGATGTGGACACGGGCCAACTAGTTATATTTAAGGGGTTCCTTCAATTTCTCATGAATCATCAGAATTGATCTCTCATTTGATTGATGATCCATAAGAAGTCAGTCAGAATTAGTTCATGATGAAAACGGGATCGATCACGATTTAAAATCCCTTTTAAATAAAAGAGAGAAAGTTAACAAATGACGGAATTCTGAAGTAATAACTAACACACATAAAAAATAGCCGAATTGAGAACCTCCCTTTCTTGAAGTTAGTTCAAAGCACCTTCAACTTTAACTCTTTATTAATGGCATTTGTGGAAAAGACACCACAATTTTGCCACAACCATGTTTATTTTACAATATCTCAAACAAAGAAAGATCTATAACACAAATATAATATAACTAGCTGGCCCGTGCCCACTTCGTTGGGCGCCAAGCATTTTAACTTAAAACTCGAAAACATGCGCTTCCCCAGACATAAGACTGAGCTAGATCGATTTCTCGTCCCCGAAAACCCCCACATATCAAATTTCAGCGAAATCGTTAGGGCCGTTTCCGAGATCACATGCTTTTTCAAGCAATTAGCGCCATCTGCGGGCTGATTTGTGAATCTAAACCATCCAGGGCGCCACTCAAACGCATACCGAAAAATTCATTTAAATCGGTGAAGCCGTTTAGGAGTAGTTCAATGACATACACACGCACAGCAGAATTATATATAATGCAATAAGACTCGCGAAGGTCTCCTCTTTGTGAAGAGTCCTAGTCCGTCAGAGCCTCGTCAGTGAATCAGCAGGGTGTACCACGTGCAGGTGTCAAAGCACCTTACGAGCTGTTTGGACAGTGCGTTGATACATCAAATTTCAGTCAATCACTCTGTCAATTTACCATTTGGTATTTATTAATTACCTAGCTGCAACTGCGGCATATGCCCAGCCGCGGCACAGAGCTGGTAGAACACGTGATAGTTCCTCTCCCCCGCACTCTGGTACACCACAAGACTTCTCCAAAAGATTACTGCTATTTTATTTATTTATTACCTAGCTGCAACTCCGGCATATGCCCGGCCGCGGCACAGAGCTGGTAGAACACGTGATAGTTCCTCTCTCCCGCACTCTGGTACACCACGAGACTTGTCCAGCAGATAACTGCTATTTTATTTATTTACTAGCTGTCCCCCGCGGTTTCACCCGCGTTATATCAGATTTTTGGTTACTACTCCACTCGAATTTTACTTGAAACCACGTTTTATGTCACGTCCCACGGAAACAGGATAAAAAGAATACTTTATGTCCGTCCCCTGGTCCTGAACTACCTCCCCATCAATTTTCAGCCAAATCGGTTCTGCCGTTCTTGAGTTATAAAATACTAGCGGGCAATAGCCCGCGACTTCGTCTGCGTGGATTAATAGTTCCCGTTCCCGGGGGATTTCCGGGATGAAAACTATCCTATGTCCTTTCTCGGGTTCCAGACTATATCTGTATCAAATTTCATTCAAATCGGTTCAGTGGTTTAGGCGTGAAGAAGAGACAGACTGACAGAAAGAGTTACTTTCGCATTTATAATATTAGTACGGATTACCTAGCTGCAACTCCGGCATATGCCCAGCCGCGGCACAGAGCTGGTAGAACACGTGGTAGTTCCTCTCCCCCGCACTCTGGTACACCACGCGGGACTTCTCCAGGAGATACGTCCTCATACTGGCGCCGGATATCCGGTATACGTTGTCGAAATGGATTTCGATGAATTTGCCAAAGCGGGAAGAATTGTCGTTGCGTGTTGTTTTTGCGTTGCCTATTGCCTGGGGAAGAAAAAGATTTTTTTAATTGGATCTTTGCCCTGTGGTGGGACTACACAGGCTATACTGGTTTGAGGCCATATTATTACCATATTATTACCATAATGAGTATAGTTTTTTATATTACTGGTTTCAGTCAACCCCGTGATGGCCCAGCAGTTAAGGCGCCTGTGAATTCTAATTCAGACAAGTACCAATGTATTTTTTTGTATTCAATCATGTACTTTCTAATTTTATCAAAGACATCATTGACATAAAGCCGTTGATCACAGTTGCTATTTAGTTATCTTTGACAATCGAGTAGTGTTACAAATTGTCAGAAAAATAGTATAACCAAAGAGCATTGTGTTATTTTGAACACCGATATTCAGCTGAAGATTATTGGGACAATCCCACCACACTATTCCCAACCACTGCAACTCCTGAAAGCCAGAGTCAACAGTGGAGACAGCAGAAAAGCGCCGAGCAATGAAGCTCGACGAGTCCCGGAGAAACGATTCAACTGTCTTGGATCCCGCAACGAAATTAATCAGAAAAGAACAGCGGAGGAGTAATAAAAATATTTTTTTTCCACTTCCCTCCATAACAAGCAGGAGACAGAACAGAACTAGGCCAATAGGCACAAAGGGGCAATTACAACGGGGAGAAGCCCAGATTGCCTAGCACCACGGAATATGATCTGTTAAAAATTAATGGGTCCTAAATTGTGAGCTGTTACGATTGATTCCAATAATAGGTATGGCAAAAACGCTTGAACGCACGGAAATTGGTTCTGGTTTCCACAAGGTCCGTATAATAAACAACACCGGAACAACAACAGCTAAAGGTTAGACGGAAAGATGAATGGTTTTTTTTTTATTGAGTGGGAAATCATCCAATGACTGCTCCCGTCCTGGGTGCGGCGGGAGGGCGTGTCAGACTCTTACTGACTAAAACCCACTCATGTTCCTTCGATTGCCCTTTATGTTCCAGGGTCACGGTAACTATTATAAACATTCCGCAACCCCGGCAGGCGTGGCCCTGTTGGGCCCCTTCCTGTGCTGACTTCTTTTTGAGGCGCGCGTGGAACAAAACGCGCCGTCGACGCGGTTCTGGTCCTAGCCGGGCGGCGAGCTACCCATCGCTCGCCAAGATGAATGGTTACTCTACTTTCTGGCTTCCACAACTATGAAGACAGATTATCAGATTCTTCTGACTACCCATAACAATTATCAAAGATCTCTTTAAAAGCATCTTACCTCCATAATAGGGCTGGAAGCGAGCACTTTCCTCTCGACCTGTGTCTCGCTGGCGTTGCCCCCCACCGCCGCGAAGTAACGCATCGCGTACTTCGCTGATACCGTCTTACCGGCTCCTGACTCGCCGCTCACTGGAAGTTAAAGGAAAAATATTTTTTTGAATATACCCATTTACAGGCATTTTGAATTATCAAGAAACCGGATAGTTTAGTTAGCTTAGTCAAAAAGTATAGTCTGAGCAGTTTTTACTTTTTCTTCAGACATCGGTTAGATTAGACACGAGTGACTATGCCTTTTGTAAATCGGACAGTATTTTATTAGAGACTAGCTGTTCCTCGTGGTTTCTCCCGCATTACGTTAGGTTTTTGGTTACTGCTTCGCTCCCGTGGGACCTGGCGTGATATTATATAGCCTATGTTACTCGTGGACAATGTAGCTTTCGAATGGTGAAAGAATTTTTAAAATCGGTCCAGTAGTTTTTGAGCCTATTCATTACAATCAAACAAACAAAGTTTTCCTCTTTATTATATTAGTATAGATAGTATAGATTAGTATAGATAAAATAAACTGCCGAGGTTGTGGAATAGTTCTAATAGGGGGAAGGAACATGGGTAGGTTTAGTTCAGTAATAGTCCCCGCCTCGCATGACTTTTCCCTCCCAGCCCTCCTCCCTTGGCGGGAGAAGTCATTTGATCATTTTCCATCCATAAAAAAATTCTAATTAATAAATGCTATAATAATGATGGTATTCTTTCCGTGTGCGATTCACACTTGGCTATTTTTCCATTTGTATACACAAATAATAATAAAAACAATAACAATAATAAAAACAATTTAAAATTATATGTTTAATACAAGGTATCTCTACTTTCTTAGTGAGTCGGTATGTACACGCTTAGATGTTATAATTTCCTAAATTGAGTTTATTGCGGTTTTCATCAATAGATAAAAGGTTTATGTTCATGCATTTGTCAGTAATGAAAAGCCACAATATTCAAAGATTTGTAACACCCGTGCGAAGCTAGGGCGGGTCACCAATATTGTAAAATTTAAAGTTTGTAATTGCTAAGAAAAAACAATGTAAACTCACCAATAATACTCTGATCCCTCCTCTCCCTCTCTAGCTTGGTGTAGGCCTCCTCCGACACGGCGAATATGTGAGGGTCGAGGTCTCCCATCGACTGACCACGGTACGCCATAATTGTTTCATCACCTGGGGAAAAACATCGGTATCAGTAAGTACAAGAACAGGGTATAATAAAAAAGCAATAGGCGAGATGACGAAAAAAAAATTAATCCGTCAGTTAGATCATCAAAAAATGTTGGACACGTATTTTTTCTTTTTTCTCGTAAATGAAAAATGACGACGATACAGTGCGTTGAAGTTTCACGTGACGTCACGATCTGATACAATTTTTGCTTAACCCCCACTCCGGAACTTTGATGCTCTTTATTTTAATATTTTTTAATAATTTGATCAAGCGAAAAGTATGTGTTCAGGTGTATTAACATTAAGTTTAAAATAAGATTGTTTTATTCCTGTTCCAGAGTGTGCAAGTGACGGCGTTATACACGTTGTTTAGCGCCGTCTCTTTCTCACTAAAAGTAATATCGAAGTAATACTGCTATGAGAGCTTGTGGTAGGGCCCCAGGTTTTTGACAGTCTAACGGACGGACTAAACAGAATGACATTGTTTAATGTTTTTCTGTTTAGACGTCATCCCTATTTTAGACTTTATTCAGTACGTACCAAATGAACAATACAGCAAGAGCGATAGTTTAAAATGAGTTTATTTGCTACTTAAATATTCAGCACCAATACCTCTTATAAAATAATTTAGATAATAATTATGATCTTATTAGTGCCAACTGGGCTTTTCAGTTTGTATCGGATACGCGATCACTTGAAAAGCGACCTTATTTTCCATTGTTTTTAGGTTTTTATTACTTACCGTAAATAGGTAAATCGTAGTAAGGATTGATGGCTACTAACACGATGCCGCAGTATGTGTAGATGGCGTTGCGATCGCAGAATCTGAGGAAAAAATGTTTTATATAAAGACTGTTTGTTTCAACTATGATTATCGAGGGATTTATTTTTATTTCAATTTTTATTGAGGTGAGAGTATTGCCAAAGAAAAGAGTTTTCAATAAAAGAGTCTTTTTAGCCAAATAAAAATGTATTTTAGGGTTCCATATCCAAAGGGATGAATTTAAAGATCTCAGCGTACATAGAGACGGACAGACAGACAGCGGGAAGCGACTTTGTTTTATATTATGTAGTGTTTGTACACAATTCGTGGCTTATCAGTGGGGGGGCCTGGTGACCCGTAACACAGGTTTTGAAACCTTCTTCGGGCACCAGTCTCTCACAAATGTTATTTTTACTATTAGTTTAAGCACACTGTATTGTCCCCAACATTTGTGATGAGAAAAATAAATGAATTTATTATTATTATTATTCCATTTATTAAAGTATATTACATATAAATTACATTTTTAAATATTAATATAAAATTATTATTATTTATTATTATTATTATTATTATCAGTAGTCCTCTCCTATAATTTTGTTATTATGATTAAGTTAAAACATCATCATCTCCCTAGCCTTTTTCCCAACCGTGTTGGGGTCGGCTGCCAGCCTAACCGGATTCAGCTCGATACCGGTGTTTTACGTGGAGCGACTGCCTATCAGACCTCCACAACCCAGTAACTGGGCGACACGATACCTCTTGGTTAGACTGGTCTGAGTTTCTGACTAACCAGTAACGACTGTCAAAGTTCTGCGAATGACAACCGGGACCAACGGCTTTACGTGCTTTCCGAGGCACGGGATGTCAGTGATGTCTAAGATAAACTTTTAGAAAGTACATATGAATTGAAAAAGTCACATTGGTACTTGCCCGGATTCGAACCCACAACCTCTTACACGAGAGGCGGGCGCCATATACACTGGGCCATCACGACACCACGGCGATTTAAGTTAAAACATAGGAGAAGAAAAAGAGAAACATAATAAAAAATAATAAGTTTGTTAGTTTCTGAGTAAGAGTGTGTGTGTGTGAGTCTGTCTGTCAATTCAGAGTATGATATTATAATCTCTCTTTTAATAGAAAATAGAAAACTGACTCATTGACTGACTATTAATATATCCACGCACATCACAAACCACTGGTCGAAGGCCTAAAACATACACAAGCGACGTAAGGCAGCAGGCGTGGAACAGGCGTGGCGCAGGCGTGCGCCGCTTTAAAACGATTTCATAGAAAATGTATGCAGGCGACGTTTTTGAATTATACTGAAGCGACGAACGGCAACGAAACGGCGTGTCTGCGCCGTTTGAAGCGACGCACGCCTGCGCCACGCCTGTTCCACGCCTGCTGCCTTACGTCGCTTGTGTATGTTTTAGGCTTTAGAAACATTAAACTTGAGGAAATGTTATTTGTGAAGTGTAGGTAACCATTAAGAAAGGATTTTTGGATTTCATCCCTAAAGGGGTAAAACATTATTATAACACTATTTTTAGTAAAACGCAAACAACTATTGGTGCCGATTCTCTTGTGTACAAACTAACGTAAATTTAAGTTATGTGCATCTTTCTCTTTCCATTTCATAAAGAAAAGGACAGAAGATACATTTTAGTTTAATCCTGTCAAATTAGACAGCGCCTGATGAAAATTGACGTATATTTAGACGCCATGTTTTTAAATTGCGTCTAAATAATCTATGGAGTGTCTAAATTTGACAGGACTTAACTAATATTTGATCTTCTGTCCTTTTCTTAATTAATCGGAAAGAGAGAGTGCACTAAACTAAAATTTACGTTAGTTTGTACACAAGAGAATCGGCACCATTGTAACACTATTTTTAGTAAAACGAAAACAACTAATACGTTTCTTTCAAAAATAAATTTTCTTAAATTAACTCATTTTCATAACATAGTCAGTAACCTAAGCCTTCTCACTTCACAGGAATTCTTACAAACAATTTTGAACTCTATAGCTAAGCATTTAAAATTGATTTACAAAGTTTTACATTGACCAATATTTTTGTACCAACAATGCGATGACTCAATGTTTAGACAAGTGGCATGTACTTATGAGATTATGAAAATGATTCTTGAATGTGTAGAATTCTTGTCCATTCTTATTACTATCCTATTAATAATATGAACTAGCTATTTCCTGCGTTTTTACTCGCATCTTTGGCTATTGCTCTGCTTTCATAGGTCATAGCGTGATCATATACAGTCTATAACCTGGAATCGGTAGTTCCTGAGATTACCGGGTTCAACCTAACAAACAACCAGCCGTGCAGCAAAAATTTTGCATGTTTGATTGCTTCATTAAACGCGCTAATCTCAACAACTGCTGGTGCAAATTGGAAAAATGATTTACGGGAGCAGAGCAGTATCAATTCACTGGTGAAACCGCAGAGGACAGCTGGTACTTCATAGGTACGGGAAAAAGAACATCTTTAAAACTTCGCATCGGATTTTGATGCGGTTTTTTAATAGTGTGATTCAAGAGGATGGTTTATATGTAAATACATAATTATACAACATGTCCCGGAATAAACGCACACCACCAGACACCCCAATTAGAATATTACGTTATAATCATAATACATACACTGAATTTTTATTATTATGTTTAAAACACTGTTTTTTTTATAAATTACTTGTACAGATTGTGGGAGAAAATTATAGTCACATTACAAATCTACGCATGCAAGTGTGACAGCAGTTTACGTAGTTTTAATTATTTTTGGGATAAAATATTACCTTTATTAAAAATTACATAAATCGATTCAGTAAACGATTCTGAACAAACTATTTTCTCAAAGTGCATTAATTTAGTTAAACATTGTAAATATCAGTAGAGAAAAGTCGGGATTTATAAAGATTTGTAACACGTGTGGAGCTGGGGCGTATACTGACATAATAAATAGGAAAATGTGTCTTTGTTTGTCCGTCATTCACGTCAAAACGGAGCGGCGAATCAACGTGAATTTTTAATATAATTTAGTTGAAGGGATGGAGAGTGGCACAAGCTACTTTTTGTTTCTTTCTAGAGAGAACAAAGCCGCGTGCAAAAACTAGTATGCTATAAATACAACATTCCTATAACAATAATGTCAACATACACAGTAAGTATTGTATCATTGCAGCCATACAAGTGTTATCAGCTGTTATCTATAACCTGATTCACTCGCCACATAGTACGGAAACGATCAGTTTATCATTATAACTGGAATGAACTGAATTATCTTCGAATGATGGAGAGGAAATCCCATTTTTTAGGGGGCGGGATCTTCGGAGTAAGTATTTATTCAAACTCATATCAAAAATGCGCAAGTGACTGTTTGGCTGTCCCGCTTTCAAGTCCAAACCACTGAAAAGTTTTTTTTTTTGGGCAGTGGGAAATCATCAAATGTCTGCTCCCGTCCTGGGTGCGGCGGGAGGGCGTGTCAGACTTTTACTGACTATAACCCACTCATGTTCCTTCTGTTGCCCTTTATGTTCCAGGGTCACGGTAACTATTATAAACATTCCGCAACCACCACTGAAAAGATTTAACCTTTCGACGACCAAGCGACAGCCGGCTGTCGAGCTGCTATTGTCTTTTTATTGTGTCTCGAATCACGTGTGTTCAAAGGTTTAATGATGTAATTAATATACACAAGTTGGTCCTGCATCATTGGTTTTGACTCGCACAGATTTTTCTGTACAGGAAATCTGCTTCTTTATGTTAGCTTTCAAACTTTGTTCTCTTTTTATAAGAAAAGTCGATTGAAATGATTCAAGATTTATAATCAGACACAGGCTGTCTAAAAGTAACTAGAATCGATGTCATTCTTGCATCATTGGAACATGCAGTCATCCTCAGAATATTTATTATTAACTAGCTTTTGCCCAAAAAATCCTAATGTCAATCCTATGTCCTTTCTTAGGCAATGGACTATCGCTGTACCAAATTTTATTTAACCTTTCAAAGACCAAGCGACAGCCGGCTGTCGCGCTGCTATTGTATTTCTATTGTGTCTCAAATCTCGTGTGTTCGATGGTTTAATCCTGATATTGTTTACGAGATCGACTGTTCATCACATCGAAAGCTAATAAAAACGAACGTTAAAAAAATCGAATGTTTATAACTTCAAGACAGGTCGTGGTTGTGACACGATCGTGAAAAATAAATAATGTTTAGGTAGGTATAAGTAATCCTCTTAAATATAAAGCTATTGATGTCACAACCTGTAGCACGCGATCGCGCAATACGCAAATAAACTAAAGAAGGTTTTAGCCTGTCTTTTGTAATAGCAAAAAATATTAAAACCTTTTTTTTGGGGATGGGAAATCAATCGGTCCCCGGAACATAAAGGGCAACCAAAAAAAACAGGAGTGGGTTTTAGTCAGTAAAAGTCTGAGATGCCCTCCGGCGGGAGAAGTCATTTGATGATTTCCCATCCACAAAAAAATATACTTGGTCGTTAGCCCGAATTCGATTAACTATGGTTGATACTACACCACTAGTCCTTTGGTCGCAAAGACAAATGTTGTTTTCCGAAAAAACATGCATGCATTTTTTTGTTTTGGTGGGTGGGAAGTCATCAAATCACTTCTCCCGCCCTGAGCGGGGCGGGAGGGCGTGTCAGACTTTTACTGACTAAAGCCCACTGATGTTCCTTCGGTTGCCCTTTATGTTCCGGGGCCACGGTAACTATTAGAACTATTCCGCAACCCCGGAAGCATGCATGCATCGGGTGCCCAAAATCGGATCAACAACCAAGTATAATTGCGCTATATTAGGTTGTTTTCTTTAGTCCCAAAACTAACAAGGGTAAATTTTAAAAAATAACAAATCCCCGCCCTTTTTTAGGTATGGAATCCTAACAACTAACACTCAAGAATGGGGCATTTTACATCATCCTTATCCTTACTATCCTTACTTACTATATAATATTATAAATGCGAAAGTAACTCTGTCTGTCTTTCTGTCTTTCTGTCTGTCTGTCTGTCTGTCTCTTCTTCACGCCTTAACTACTGAACCGATTTGAATGAAATTTGGTACAGATATTATCTGGGACCCGAGAAAGGACATAGGTTATTTTTCATCAAATCCCCCGGGAACGGGAATTATTATTCCACGCGGACGAAGTCGCGGGCAAAAGCTAGTTAACCAATAAATGTAAGACACAATTTCTATGAAACCTCTTTTAATCTTAGCTTACAAAATTCTATTTTTAGTTGCTTTGAAATCAATAATTAGTTAGTCAAGTGAGTTGTTAAATTAGTGACGTCATAAGGTGACATTGCCATACAAAATCTATGGGAGAATCGCGTTTTGACAGCTCATAAAAAGTACGTCAATGAGGGTGTTTACGAAATTTAGTTTGCGCCACTGTGGCGGGAGGTCTAACGACACGAATTGTATTGTAGGCGTTTTGACACGTGCTGTCAAAAGTGACAGAGTGCCAATATTTATTTTTGTATGGAATTTAGACCTTACGCCTCAGTGCTGCCGTCTGGTGGGCATCATATTTCAGAAAACCCTCATTGATGTTTTTTTTTGGGGAGTAGGAAATCATCAAATGACTGCTCCCGTCCTGGGTGCGGCGGGAGGGCGTGTCAGAGTTTTACTGACTAAAACTCACTCATGTTCCTTCGGTTGCCCTTTATGTTCCGGGGTCACGGTAACTATTATAAACATTCCGCGACCCGGACCCTCATTGATGATGGTGTGAAATATCGTATTACTATCTGCCTACTTACCGAACCCTTAGGTTATGTAGCACAGCTGGTTCGTGAAGGTACGATAACGACGTGAGGTCGTTCTGCCCGATGAGAAGCGAAGGGTTCCGGAGGGGTGGCATCTTGTTCTCATCTTTTATCTGTGGAGAAAATAGGGTTGCTTAAATGACAATGTACACACGCCACATCAAGCTATACAAAACCAGTTTTAGCTGACCTCGCATTGTGTATGTTTTTCGTACAATCAGACGTCAGCTTACACTGGTTTTGTATAGTTTGTTGTGTAGCCGTACCTAATTTCTATTAATGGGAAACAAAATTTTACAAAAGGTTATAAACAGAATTCCAAAAACATACAGACGATAGAACCTCCTCCTATTTAGAAGTCAGTTAGACATACTGAGAGTAAAAGGATTAGGACTCTTAAAAAAATAGCATAATTTGTCTATGGGACAACTAAACAGACAGGTTAGCAATTATAAAAAATAATATAAACAATTGTGACAAATCCTGTCCAAACATTTAAATGTGTCATTTTCATTACAAATGTTATTGAATATTCGTATAATTCCAATAATAAAATTGTCCACTGAACATTTTACTATGATATCCTAATGTTACGTAAACTCTAGTTAATAAGCACAATACCTGTAAGTCCCCGCTCCCATCAGACTGGGTCATCATACTTCCAACTTAACACAACGATAAAATAGTATTCCAATATCACCTTACTTGACAGTATGTCTTCTGTCAATTTATTACTGTTTGACAGGTCTACAGACAGCTCTACGTAATTATGTTAGTGTTCCCGCCACAAAACAGGAGAAATACTTCCCTGGAGTGTAAGTGGCCCACCATCACCTCCAGGGTCAAAGCCAACCTCACCTGCACGTGGTACACCCTGCTGAGTCACTGACGAGGCTCTGACGGACAAGGTCTCTTTACAAAGAGGAAACCTTCGCAGTCTTGTTGCATATATTTGTGTTATAGACCTTTCTTCGATTGAGATATTGTAAAATAAACATGGTCGTGGCAGAATTGTGGTGTCTTTTCCACAAATGCCATTAATAAAGAGTTGCAAGTTCAAATACTTCCCGCGCACGATCTACACGCCACAGCTACAAACAGCCGCCACATTTTGCCGAAAACAGCAACTAAGAAGCGTGCGATAATAGCCACGGTTGTCGACAGAAGTGGTCAATACCCCCATCATTTATTACCATAGTAAGTCATACAAAACAGGAATAACACCACGAGCACGATCGCCACGCCACAGCCACAAACCGCCGCCAGAATTAGCTGGTAACGGCTGCAAAGTCGCATGCAAAGCCACTTGTCGGTAGTCAATAAAAGTGGACTATACCCGCACCATTTATTAACATAGGATAGAAGTCATACAGAACAGAACAAACACTTTCAGAGCCACAAACCGCCGCCACATTTAGCTGGAAACGACTACTAAGCAGCGTGCCAGAGCCACTTGTCGCTAGTCAAAAGAAGTGGTCAATACTCGCACCATTTATTAACAAAGTGAGTCATATGGAACAGAACCACTTCCCGAACACGATCCGCCCGCCACAGCCACAAACCTTAGCGGGTAACGCTTGCAAGTTCGCGTGCAAAAGCCTCTTGTCGGTGGTCGACACAAGTGATAAATGGCTAAACCATTTACTAAATTGCTATAATAGCAACATGGGTGAGAGAAGAGTCCTACTACCGAGTTGATGACAGTTACTGAGGCTTAGCAGATTCACCCTAGCTTATGTCGGTAGGACACTCATGTTTAGCGTCGGTGTTTTGTAGAAAACGACGGCCACGGCAAGAGCAAGGCAGACCCACGTCCAGCAGGTATGGCTTTGAGAAATCCATAATGAAATACCAAATAACACTACCAGATCTGGATCTCTAAGGCCCGTATTAATAGACGTCACTCAATCCTGAGACGCTCTCAAGTCTCTTCCTGTCCTTGTCATTCTAAAGGGAAAAAATAAGGACAGCAATAGACTTGAGAGCGTCTCAGGATTGAGTGATGTCTATTAATACGGGCCTAAGATCACACTCTAGCAGCCGTCCTTAAGAACACTGGCATGATTTGAAAGACGACTACGCTGACATTATTCATGATTTTGTTTTGTTTAACTGACCTTTATCTGCCGTATCTCCCCCTACTGGTCTATTTTGACGATGAGGACCCCAGACCGGTAATCTGACGTTACGGTGGCACTCTCCCATTATTTCTCTGGATGTTTAGAAGGCTTCTAAAGTATAATACTTTACTGAGAATATCTGACACAGGAAGAACCCAACTTGTGTGATACTAATGGAAAGACCTCACCTTTTTGCGTGACTTGGGAACATCAACCTAAGAACCCACAGCTCAGCATTTGTCCTTGAAAACAACCCTCGATCTACGATTTTTTAATCCGGGGCAAAAACGTAACAACACTCTGGCCAGCGTATGAGATAAATTATAAAATTATAAAAAAAAACTCGCAGCTCTGGCCGTTGCTGCGGTTCATTTAACATTTCGACGACCAAGCGACAGCCGGATGTCGGGCTGTTATTGCCTTTCTATTGTGTCTCGAATCACGTGTGTTCAAAGGTTTATTCTTACGGCGGTAACTAGACTCCTAGGGACATTATTATAAGGTAAATAATTCTAACTGAAACTGACCTTTATCTGCCGTATCTCTCCTGACTGGTCTATCTTGACCCCAGCGGTAGTCTGACGTCACGAATTCACGATAGCACTGTCTCACACATTCTCTGGATGCTCCACCCATATTCGTATACTCCTACTTCTTATGTTAGAGGTTGTAGTAAAGGCTAGGAAGATGATAATTTACCTTGATCTGCCGTATCTCCCCAGACTGGTCGATCTTGACGATGAGGACCCCAGACCGGTAGTCTGACGTCACGGTGGCACTCTCCCATACTTTCTCTGGATGCTCCACCCATATTCGGGCGCCCTGGTGAAGGAAAGATCATGGTTAGTGGTTTGTTTGATGTAGATGGCGAAATTTAAGGTTTTTGATAATGGATCCTTTCGAGAAACTGACTTTGTGGTAAGGAAGTCTAAACTGGTAATTGAAAAAATATATAAAACGATATTTTATTTTGTAAATAAGTTTTTATATGAAAGACTAGCTCTTGCCCGCGGCTTTGCCCGCGTGGATGTCGGTTATATCGCATTTTCAAGAGAACTCTTCAAAAGTTCGGGATAAAAACTATCCTATGTTCTTTCTCAAGGTCAACTCTATCTCTGTATCAAATTTCATTTTAATCAGTTCAGTGGTTTAGACGAAGCATAACAGACAGACAGAGTTACTTTCGCATTTATAATATTAGTAGGGAAGGGAAGTAGGGATTTAGACCAGTTTTGGTAGTAATCAATGTACAGTCGAAACTGCCGAAGCAAGAAATATAAATTAGCACTAATTTATATTTTACTAGCGGTTTTACTGGCGTAGTTCCCGATTTCATGGGATTTTTAGGATTGTAGGATTTTTAGTAGTATGATCCTAGGTCCCTTGTTGAAACGGTTGTAAATTCAACACCTAACAGAGTAAAACAGGTTGATAATTTGTTTATAATAATAATAATAATAATATGGATATTTGCCGTGCTTGTCACCTTCCCGGTGAGTCAATAAGACATATTGTCTCTGGTTGTTCTCGTCTTGCTAACGGCGAGTACTTGCATAGACATAACCTCGTAGCCAGGATCATCCACCAACAACTTGCCCTTAAATATGCCCTTGTGGAAACCGAGGTACCGTATTATCAATACCAACCGGAACCAGTTCTCGACAATGGTCAGATCACGCTCTACTGGGATAGATCAATTATTACTGACAGGTTTATTCCTGCTAATAAACCTGATATAGTGATAATTGATCGATCGATGCGTCGTGCAATAATTGTTGATGTCACTATTCCCCATGATGAGAACCTCATTAAAGCTGAGAAAGAGAAAATGATAAAATATCTTGACCTCGCTCATGAGGTTACCAGCATGTGGAATATGGACACCGCAATTATTGTACCGATAGTCGTGTCAGTCAATGGTCTAATAGCGAAAAGTTTTGACCAACATATCCAAAAACTATCGCTCAACAGCTGGCTCAGGAATCAGATTCAAAAGGCAGTTGTTTTGGATACGGCACGCATTGTGAGGAGGTTCCTCACTCTGGAACCCTAACCATCGTTAGCTTGGGTTTCAATACCTAGCGACGGTGGAGCACTATTTTTATACATATTTTTATAAAAAAATGTTTTTTATTATGAAATTTCTTTTTTTTTTTAAATATGTAAAAAAATATGTATAATAAAGAATGCTGAGAAATAATAATAATAATAAATTAATATGTAAAAATGTAATTAATATGTAAAAAAATAAATAAATGGAATAATAATAATAAATTAATTAATTTTCTCACCACAATATTTTTTAAATTTACAAATACATTATTGCTTAGTATATTTACAACACATTATAATATTGTGGGAGACTGGTGCCCATAGATATATTAAAGAAGGAGATATGCCCTGTAGACGAAAATGTATCGGATACCTGTGTCTCCTGTTGTCCCCTACCACTCGGCAACTACTACACGCGCAGTTCAGTAAAAGCAATAGATACGCAGCCGCGCACACACCCGCACTAGCACGTTCAACACAATCAATTATGAACCTTAGAACACCTACACAGCGTGTATTTACCATGCACCGTACATCTTACACACACATAAACATCGTCGTGCTGTGCAAAAGCAATTTATTTTACATTTACGCTAGTGATTGACTAAATCGGAAAATTATCGAAACTTCTATTTATTATCGATCAAATCCTTTTTGGGTTCCCGAAAGTAAAACTAAATAAAAAGATGGCGTATACAGATAAATTTTGGTTTGTGTAACTTAAAAGCATTTTTGAAATTTATAATTATGAGTACGATGCAGTTATTTATTTTTTACTATGGTATAATACTGATACAAAATGGACATGATGGTCCAGATGCCACGCGACATGCACTTGAACAGTGTTAGGTAAGCCGAGGGAAATATTTAAGGACGCTGTAATATTTGGTCACATATGACTAATAATAATAAAATAAAATATAAACAGGGTAAATATTAGTATTTACTTTGATATTCCAAGCGAGATAAAACGGTGGACAAATAAAAAAAAATAGCTCTCAAACAATATTTTATTCGTCAGGCGACTTTGTTGTCGATAACCTACGCTAAAGGATTTGCACATGGACATCATTAACTCATGGCAAGAACCAGCGGCCGCATCACGCGATTCTTGCGTTTAGTTAAATATCGTTTTGTGATTTTTACATTGCTTGTCTTGTCACTAAGTGACAAACTTGCGTAGTTGTGAAGGAGCAATGTATTTCAGCAGAAACAATGCAGTCGCTGTGATGCTTAGAAACGAAATAACAGGGAATATTTTTCGATTTGTTATTTTTTATGATTTTAAAGACAAATATAGGAAAAAATATATGGAATGTGATTCCATTATTTACATAGTTTTGGTATCTACTTCACTTTTTGCAAGAAATCGCCGGACAATACGGTATTTTAATTTGTTGACACGATGGCGTTCAAAAGCACACTAGTTCGCGGACACGGCCACTTACGTACGACATGCAGCGCGGCTACATATCGCGCGGACAGCGACACGCCCACTAACCACTTCTCCTGTTATTTATATTTCTATGCTGGTGCCTAAGCTAGGCCAAAAACCTGTGTTTCAGGACACCAGGTCTCCACCCCGAGTAACAATGTCTGGACGACTAAAGCGTTACATCATATTATTATCATGCGGCAAGTACAGAATTGTGGTAGGTTGTGTATGAGAGTGAGAATGCTAGTGTGCACGAGTTGTGGTTATGTTTGTGCGTAAGTGCATGTGTGTGTGTGTCTGTGTGTGTGTGTGTGTGTACGTGTATGCGTGTTTGCTGTTTGAGATAATTTTGGTATGTGTGTGTAAGTGCATTTTGTAGATTTTAAAGTTTACGAGTTTACTTCAAGAACACGTTCAGTATTCTCATATGACTGCTTAGAGCCAACTAGTAAGCTTGCTTGTTAATGTATTCCTATTCAAAGTGTATATATCAAGGAGACGGTGGATTTTATTGTAAAATCGAGCACTGAGTACGTTGAAGTGCCGGCCTGCGAATGAAGTGCGACACCGACTAGTATTACAAACAGGGTAACCTTTACGTTTTTTCAAAAGTTTGTCATCAAGAGGAAGTAAAGAATGACAATGTTTGAAAAGTACACTTAAAATATTTGTATGGAGCATACAGGTATGTGTTCGCTTTTATGTATAAGTTAAAATTATATATTGTAAGCGCAGCCAAAATACAGGAGAAATTCCATGTTAGAACAGTTAAATAAAAAGTCTAACATCATCAGCATCATATATTTGGCAAATGCTTCTAAATTAAAAATAATGTTTATTCTCACCTTCTTAAAGTTTACTTTTAGTTTTATTTACACTAACAATAACAAAAATTATGACCTTTGTCCAATATATATTGAGAATGATGACTGCATATTCACAAATGCATGGAATTTAGGTATTCTTGAAGATTTATATGACATCATTAAAACAAACATTTCTTTGTTTTTGTAAGATCATGTGTCATTGGAAAGTCGACTTTATTTTTATAGATACAAGGTTTAAATTAGAAAATTGTCATGCCATGATTTTGTGAGATCATGTGTCATTGGGAATACAACCTTATGTACTTAAGAATTAGTGTCAAGTTAAAGTCATGTTTTGTTTTGACTAATACTCAATATGTTTTCAAGTATCCATAATTATACATATTGTAGCAATAAATTGGTAAGTACTTACAACAAAAAAAAAACATTTTTTTATAACCACAAGTAAGATAGACTTAGAAAACCATAAAATCATAATTACATTTAAATGTTCAGCAATTTCTGAAAAATATGGACTGTTTTAGTCATTAAACACTTGAAATATGTTTTTTTTTTGTATAGTTTCATTTTTTTCTCAATTAGTCTACACTGCTTAACCTTTCACCAAGCAAGCGACCTATTGTGTCTCCAATCAAGTAAATTCGAAGTTTTAAATAAGTAAATTATACCCTTTTTTATCAGTTGTTTTATTACTCCCACAGAAAAGCTGTTTCTCCCAAAGAGGTATTTGCCCTCTGGTTGGCACCTGCTTGTATAGAGTATTAAGTTTTCAATGACCAAGCGACAGCCGGCTGTCACGCTGCTATTGTCTTCCTATTGTGTCTCGAATTATGTGTGTTTGAGTAACACCCTAATATGACCTCACCATTCTCGAACAAATTGTATAAATAGTAGAACCATTTTTTTTTTTTTTGGTGAGTGGGAAATCATCCAATGACTGCTCCCGTCCTGGGTGCGGCGGGAGGGCGTGTCAGACTCTTACTGACTAAAACCCACTCATGTTCCTTCGATTGCCCTTTATGTTCCAGGGTCACGGTAACTGTTATAAAACGTTCCGCAACATAGTAGAACCATTACATAAGAATTTAGATAAAAAAAGACAATCAATTAATATTGCTTTCTACTTCCGATATTGAAGTTAGGTCCTTTATTTCTCTTTGGAGACACAACTGAGACAAATAAACCCCTCAGCGATTACGCAATAAACAAAATGGCGGCGGAAATTTCACAACTACCCCAAAAAGAAAAACGTACGAGCATAGATTATAAAATATTATTTTTTTAATTGTAGGAAATTTATCTAAGAACGTAAAAAACCAAACTTGTCCATTCAAAGGTAGCCTGTAAGTAATAAAATGATGGACTATAATGAAATGGGATACCCCAATAGCCGGCTGTCGGTTGGGTGTCAAGAGGTTAAATGACACTTTATTTTGTCGAAATCCATTGAACAGTTTGTCTGTAGATGGTGCCATAGAATAAGACAGACATATGCATACACTCAAAAAACATAACCTTCATTTTGGCAGACAAGTAAAAAATGATTATTCTGTTTAGATAGGGGTAAAATTTTTTCTTTATTAGGTATAAAACCCTTAATTAAAAACAATCCGTACTAATATTATCCATACTAATATTATAAATGGGAAAGTGTGTCTGTCTGTCTGTATGTTTGTCTTTCTTTCACGGCAAAACGGAGCGACGAATTGACGTGATTTTTTAAGTGAAGATAGTTGAAGGGATGGAGAGTAGCATAGGCTACTTTTTGTCTCTTTTTAACGCGACAGAAGCCGCGGGCAAAAACTAGTATATCATAAATGCGAAAGTAACTCTGTCTGTCTCTTCTTCACGCCTAAACCACGGCACTGATTTGAATAAAATTTGATACTGATATAGTCTGGGACCCGAGAAAGGACATAGGATAGTTTTCATCTCGGAAATCCCCTGGGAACGGAAACTATTAATCCACTCAGACGAAGTTGCCGGCAAAAGCTAGTTTAAAATATTTATATTCATCAATGCGCATTTCCTGATCAACTGTTTAAAAATATATGATCATAGATAATATAATTATCATGACCTAGATTTTTATGCAAATTTGTGCATGTTTAGATGTTTTTCACAAACAATATTATGACATGATTTGTGATAATAATAATAAAACAATTTCTGAGAAATTGTAAAAGCAATTTCTAACCATTTAGTTATAAAGTACTATGGAGTACATTATCACTCAATGTTTGTAACAGCGACCTGTGTTTTTACTGATCAATTTTATCTCCCTTTTACGAGCAGCTTGCCTATAAACCAGTGTTTTTCTATTTATATTCAGTGAAATGTATAAATATAACCTAAACAATAATAATATACTTATGACCATAATACAAATAAGGCAATTACACGACATAATTTTACCATCAAGATAAGACACATGCATTGAGTTTTGATAACTTAATTTAATATATCACAAGATAACAATCTCTTTTAAAATTGTAACAATTTTAATTGTAAGAATTTCATAGTCAGTGAGTGCTCAAATACTGTGTAATGGAAAAATAAATAATTCATAAGCATAAAAAATCCATTATCTTGATAGCAAAAGTGATTATGTTAATTCTTTATACAATCCCAATGAGATTAAAGGAAACCATATTGATTTCTTGTGCATTCGAATTATAAATATGGAATTCTGAAAAGCTGAATGAAAGAATAGCCAGTGTTGTGATTGTTTAATGTTTTTGAAAATGGAACAGTAAAGCGAAGTACGGCGTGACGTCATCCCGGAACTTGCAATATTCCTTGACACGCGAAATATTTGATTTTGTAAATGTTACAATAATTAGCGAACGCCAAGTAATAGAATGACGACCTCATCAATAAATTGTGTGAAGAAGGTCAATAATAAACACTCCCTGTTTTATCGTTTAATTAAAATATTAATCGTGTAAAATAAGTACTTTTACTGAATGTATGAACGTAAGGATTGAAAGTTTAATTGACTTTTCATTCTAAATTCGAAATAGGTCTTCGTAGTACCAAAAAACAAAATACAATCAAAGGTTGAAATACATTTCTCATGTTTTACCTTAGTGTAAAGCTCCTTGGTAGTCATGTTGATATCTTTTATAATCCTTGATTAACTGAATAAATAATTTATATTATCACATTATTTCACCACGAGTTCAGAGCTTAAATAATACATTTTATTAAAGTAAGGTAGATTCGAAATACGATTTTTCCGAATGCGAAACGTCACTGCAATGTTATTGACATTTTATTTTCAGTGTTATCAGTTTTTTATCAATATCACAAATTAATTATTGCACAAAAACATTAGGTTTACACTGTGGGAGTATTTCATGATTTCTACAAGGAAATGATTCTTATTGGATGGAATCTAATTGTAGGTGCAACAAAAACATTTGACAACAATACAAATCGAAAGTTACGCTTATCTATAAAGTTCCCACGGTCGCTTGGGGCTGCCATGATAAAATATGCGTATTTAGGACAAATTTACGGTTCATTACACGCAGGCTTTTGAAAGGAATCGATCGATTTTTGCTTATTTTTTCTTGAGAATGGAGTTTGAGGGTGTTTTTTGATTATTTTACTGTTTTGGAACGCTTAATAGCGTACGGAGTCTGCAAAATAATAAATAATGCAGTTTGTAGATAACTTTAGACATTTTTACGCTGTAAAGCATTTTCAATTGATATTTTTAAAGTTTCTTACTGTACAGGCACTAGTGAAACTTTACCTGAGAAAGGCAAATCTAGCGGAAACTTGCAGCTAACCTTTCCGCTGAGGTCAATATAAGTTACATGTAATTTGGCTGAGTTATTTTCTGTCACAATCTTGCCATTGTAGGGTTATCCCATCCTGTCAAACGAAACCAGCAAACAAAACCATGTTAATTTTTGTGCGTGTTTAGTTTCTCTCATTAATCACAGATGGCGTTAATTTGGAAAATGAATTCTCATCATCTATATTTATTGCTTGGATTTTAAAAATAATTTAAATTAATTGTTATTCTGCGATTCCAGACAGAGACAACTGTTAACGCACACGTTAACACCTCCGATACACACATGCATCATCAAGCAGAGGGGAGCGGGCGGCGCGGCAACACAGCGGCTCGGCGACGACCCGCGCGCCCTCAACACTTCTTACAACAACGCGATCACGATCGCATGATTTTTAGTTTTAATTATTTTTGACCATTGTAGAATACCTAATAGATAACCTAGAAATACAGTCCACTTTTATTTTCACCACCTGGGCCTATCTATGGTCCTTCGAGCCGGATTAAATAAAAGTTTAAGTTTAAGAGTATGAGGAACACACTGTTCTTCATACCTACTCTTAAACTTGACACAATGGAAAAGGGAGGATGCTCCGACCGATCTCATGCGTAGGTACATTGCAGAAGCCATAAAGTTAATTATAAAGATATATTATAATTAAAACTAAACAAATGCACATGATATGATAAGTTCTCTAACTTTATCTCAGATATCACTAACATTGCAAGAGAACAGAGACTTGTGGCGATCAATCTTATATATATAAGATATTATATTATATCTTATATATATAAATATTTATTTATTTATTTAATCCTCGTGTCTTCTCTGCATGAGAAGAGGCCTTTACCATGGAGTGGCACAATGATAGCCAGTCTACTAAGTATGTTAGTTATTAGGTAATAAAACCAGTATATTTTTGTCCCACAGCAGGGCTAAGATCTCTTCTCATACTTATAACAAAATGCTATGAGCGAGCTATGTTATCTCTCCCCAGTCTTAATTGACTGGTAGAGACAGGTATGCTGTCTTTGTAGAGTGTAAAAAAATTAAACATTAAAGACATTTTTAAAAGCTTTTATTTCTACATTTAATTCATAATTTCCCAGCCTTTATGATAGATAAATAAAATTATTAAAACGGTATTTTTAATTTAAAAATGGCGGAAGCCTCAGTGTTGCAATGCTCGATACAAAATTTCCTACTAATTAATAATATTCTATCGCAGTCCGAAGTCCGAAGCTATTGTCGTACATTTTTACTTAAATAGATATTTTTCACTTGTTTTCAGGAGAAGGGAACCAAGCTTGACACGCTTCGGTGGCAATCTCGCATAAAGCGGTGAAGGTCTTGCCACGTTGGTCGTATTCTGTGGAAGAAATGGTTTTAACGTTAAAAATCTAATTATAAAGAGACACTGAATAACAACAAACTTAATTACCAATGTCAGTTACTTACTTGCTAGGCAAAGTAAGTAACTGACATTGGTTTAAGAATTAAATTAACTTAATTTAGGTACCCGACACAACTAATTTAGGTACTAATTATTTAGGTACCCCTCATCCTAAGCCTACCGTACTGAAACTTCTTCTACTTTTCCCCCATGGTGTGGATTTTTTAGAGTAAAAAAAATTTAATTAAATAATAAAAAAATCATGTATTTGCCACCAACTTCCGAAATTGCAGTTGGGTTTTTTGATGATTTCATAACATTTTTTTTCCAAATAACAAGTATACTCTAGGTCACTCCCACAACTAAGACAAATTATATGAACCTTAAATGTCGAGATCTGTTAAACGATTTAGGCTGTAGAGCGTGCACTAGAATGAAACATACATATATACAATGATGTTGAAAGTAAAAAAAGTGTAGATAGGTTACCCAAACGAAATTCTATCTTCAAAATCGGCACACTAACGCACACATACATTACACGTCAAAGTAGGATGACATGATTGAAGTAGTGCGAGTAAAAAAGAGATAAACGTCAAATGTCAACGCGATACTCAGTATCATGTTTGTCAATTGGCAAACTTTTAATGTGCCACTTTTTGACTGCATATAACCAATCTTTACTTTTTTACTTATAACATCATTGCATATAACGTTCGGAAAACATAACCATACTTTCGGCAGTCAGGTAAAAAATGAAATAAGCTTTTATAGCTCACCCGTAGGACCCCTTTTGCCGAACATAATGCCATTCATGGGCGCGTTCTTATAGTTAGCTTCACTGACTTCAGCCAGGGAGAGAATCACCGCCACCAAGCAGACGACGCCAATGGTAAAACGCATCATGTCTCCGGACATCTGAAAGATAAAGATGAGAATACGGTGTAATTTTGACGTCTTCAATATTCCGAATAACCGATCGACTCTCCGACAATAAAGTGTCTGTATATTGACTAAGTTAAATAGGAGCTCTTTTAAATTTTTGTATCAAACAAGCGCAAAAATATTGTATTGTTCTTCGATACGGAAAAGCTAGAAGAAGTTATTAAATTTTACTTTTGGTCTTCCTTAGAAAGGATACATTACTAATAATTACGTTGAAAATACAAGAACTTATCTATAAAGTAAGACTTTATAGATAAATTCTTGTATTTTCATCGTAATTCGAACGTTTACGATGATCAATAATATCTGGACTTATGATATTACATTTAATAAGTATAAGTGCAGGTATCCTCACGATATTTTTATTCAACGATGTTTGTAATGTCCGAGATAAACTTTAGATGAAAAAGTCTTGCAAGGATTCGAACCCACGATCTCGTACATGAGGGGGCCACCTTAACTACACACAAGCTCATCACGACATTGTTTATCATGACAATATGATGATCAGTTCATCAGTGATGATTTTAGTTATCCACTTATCAGACAGAAAACCAAGACTACGAAGGAAAAATTACCTTGTTTTATCGATGTATTTCTTACTGGTAACACTGAAGCGGACGAATGTCGACTGATGCTGTCACTCGATTTTCCCGCCAATTTATACTCTGAATTGAAACATGGCGGCGATATCCATCCAATTATTAGATTAGTTGATACTGACCGCATATTGACAGAGATTCTGGAGTATCCTCAAGGGATTATAACTTTGTTAGTGCATAAGATTAGCAAGTAGGAATATACGCAGTGAACGGGCGCCATCTTAAATTCGTTGTACACAGATAGTTGAGGGGTATGTAAGTGGGTACATTTAGAACATTCAGTAAATCCTTTAAACCGTCTCCGTTTCCGAACCATTTCGCCGATTTATTATGACGTATTAAAAATATCCCAACAAGCAAAATAATCCTGGAAAGCGATTGTATAATGCTGTTTGGAATTATAAAGCGCCAATTATGGTTTTGGTAGTTGCTACTGCGCTTTTAACAGGATACATACTTGCTGTTTTTACTCAAGTATTATTAATCCTATAATTTGTACTTATATCGGTATATCGGATCATATTTTCTGGCAAATACAGGATCAAGACTCCTATAAAAGCATGAAACAAGAGTAATTGCACTCAAGAGTAATTTGTCCAGTTGCTTGGACTTATATGCGCATATAAGATGACATCTGCGGACCATTTAAATCTTAATACTCCTGTAGGAGCATGTCATGTACCAAGAATATTTGCACTGAGGAGCAATTACTCTTGTTATTTTTCCTTATAACCTCATATAAGCTATATTTTTATGACCAATATAAGTAAATTAAATTTTAATTATTGTAAATTATTTATGGTTTGATTTTATATAAGCTTAAAAGTTGCTTAAAATTAAGTTTTAATAAATCACCAACACTCGGTAGGATAAATTAATGTACTCTAGGATATCTTTTTATCGTTTATTTAGGCATTTCACAGTAGTGTTAGTCCAAGTAATCTTTAACAATCCTGGTTAAAACTCTTAAGAAGCCATTTTTGCCTGTAACGACTAGTACGTAGGCGTAAACACGCTTTATATAGTTTTGCAAATTCTATTGTAGGATTTGACATCAAGCGATTTTAATTACCATGGGTGGCCAAATTATTAGGGACAGTGGTCATAGATTTTTTTTGTTCAAACACTTTATTCAAGAAAACTAAATAATACTTTCATATAATATGTAGGTTTTAAGGTTTGGTAGCACTACACTGGTATGATTATTATTATTTTTGTAATGCGATAGCACCATGAGATTAGCAATTAGCATTAGCCATATTCAAAAAAGTGGTATAGCTTCTAATACTTATTCTATACTTCTAAAATGAATTCAACAAAATTGTTCTACAATTTTGTTGAATTCCTTTAAAAATTATATTTGTTTCATTGATGGCAAAATAAGGATTGTGTTCATTTTACAAGATTTTTCTATTTAAACTAACAGAACCGCGAGCAATATTTCTGATTGCATACTTTTTTTTCAAATTGCATTGCGTCTCCACCAAAAATCATAAAAACACAAACGTTATTGCTGCATTTTAAACACTCTTAGAGAGATTTAGCAGCTATTATATAGGTGTCAGCTTTTATAGGTAATAGGTGTATTTACAAGTATAGCCTGTAGTTACAAGACCTGATACAAAGGCATCTCAAAATATTCAATTATACACAAAATATTTCTTTACTTAAGTAAGTAACGCGATATTTTTAGTAATTTGTAGTTTTAATTTCGCCTTCACATTTATTGTTTTTATTATCTCAATTAATAAGGTTTTTCAATAAAAAATACCGCTTGGACCAACACCTAATAATTTTCTTGATAAAAGCAGTCCAACCACAATACAGAAATCTAAGAACTGTCCCTAATAATTTGGCCAGGTACTGCACGTACAATGGCGACTCCTCTTCAGTTTTGAGAAAACCCGATATAGAACCAATATACTTAAATTGGTACTATGTCACACTTAAAAATGCTAAAAATACTTATATCAGCACTATATCACACTCGGAAATGCTCACCAATAAAATGGCAGCTGCCTTCCTAATTTTCATTTAATATTAATTAATAATAAAAATTAAATAAGCAAATTTCAAAAGGCGCTTAAAAATTTTGATCGATACCATGATAGATTTCACAGAAAATCCACGTTCCCCTACGATTGAGCTATAAAGGCGCTCCTAAACGGGCAACATAATTGCTGCAATTTTATTGCAGCAATTTTTTGAGCATGGCCCGGCAACTCCAGCAATATTGCCGGCGTTGCTCGGCAATATTTTTGTCATACAAAAAGTGTTGCCCGGCAATACCGGCAATATTGCAGAGAGTTCGGAAACATTGCCGGGCAATGCCGGCAATGTATTGCAGCAACACAATTGCAGTAAAAAATTGCCCGTTTAGGAGCACCTTAAGAGTAACAATTTGACAAAAGTAAGATTTTGTTTTTCTATATTGGTTTACATGAATAAATTCTGACTCATATTAAATAATGACACTCGAAATAAAAATATTTTTTTCATAGAGCACAACAATGCTCAATACACTTACGACTTTTTACAATACATGAACTTAATGAAGCATTTCTAGGAGCGTATTATTCTTATTTTTTACTAAAACTTACTTATATTGAGATTTACAAGAGTAATTGTATTGACATAATTCTATTATAGGAGTCATATAGGCGTCAAAGGCATTTCAGCGGTCTAATATAAATACATCATAAGTAAAAGTAGACTTATAAAGTGGGCCCTTTTCGCAACTTATATGCGGATATAAGTTTGATATAGTCCTCGATAATTATGGTTCTAGGATGGTTTCAAAACCACTTTTTGCTAGTTGGGATCTTAATGCGGTTCACGAAACACATCTACTTACCAAGTTTTAATAACATAGTTCTTATAGTTTCGGAAAAAGTAGCTGTGACATACGTACACACAGACAGACTGATATGACGAATCTATTAAGTAAGGTCTCTTTTTTAGCCATTTGGCAGGAACCCTCAAAATGTCATTCTGTTTAGTCCGTCATTTAGACCCCCCAAAAATACTGAACGCAGATTTTTCGCTTGATGAAATTATTCCATATCCATCCATATCCATACTAATATTATAAATGGGAAAGTGTCTGTTTGTCTTTCTTTCACGGCAAAACGGAGCGACGGATTGACGTGATTTTTTAAGTGGAGATAGTTGAAGGGATGGAGAGTAACATATGCTACTTTTTGCCTCTTTCTAACGCGAGCCAAGCCGCAGGCAGAAGCTAGTAAAAAATAAAAAGTTCCGGAGTCGAAGCTTGCGAAGTCACTGTTCACTACTTAAAATTGTATACCGATCAATACGCATGCCTTTCAAAAATATAAGAAAACTTTTGAGAAAAGTTTTTTGTATTTTTTTTTACTTTAACTATATATACCCTAGCGGTTTAGACTTTAGTTAAAAATGATACCTATTACCTATATAATTAACAAAAAACTCAAGGATAATTTAAAATTTAGTTTATTAACTATTATCGGTTAATGTTTTATAGCTGTAAATACTTTTAGATATTTTTTAAATAATTTTAAAATACAAGACATGCCAAGATCGTGTACAAGTTCATTACTTGATGACGCTGGTCGTTGATTTTTAAATAACGTGTTTTACTAGTGCGAATCAAAACAACTGAAAACAACACAGGCGCCTCAATTTTTCATCACAGCAACTTTTCTGATAAATGAAATCCAAACAAGATTGCCCTAATTAACCCTATTTTTCTAATACGATTCCCTTTTCATTATATTCGCAATAACTTCGTCTATCGCAAAATTGCAGTAGATTGGCTGTAAACTTAATTATGAGGATAGTTTGATATAAAAGGAGAAAATGTTCAGTGAATGCATCAGTTGGTCTTCACGCCTTTGGTCTTCAAGAAGTCTGGGTTGCTTAACAAGTAAGTTTTGCGTTGTATTTGAAAATGAGATAATTTTAAAGTAAGTAATTAAATAAATTACCTAGCTGTCTGCCGCGGTTTTACTCTATAAAAATACTCTATTTCACTCTATAAAATACTCTATAAAATATCAGCTGTTTCTAACAAAAGTTCAATGCCCTCCCGACTCCCGACCATTAAGTAAACAGCTCATATTTTCTTCGCGATTTCAGAGTTGGTTCCATAATAAAAGTTGTTTGTTTTCATGGGTAGAATTATCTCCTAGCAGGTTGTGCAGGACCAAAAATACACCTTGTATACAGGGCGTCCCACGGACATGCCACCACATGAAGGGAAAATACTTTAAATATTGTAGTGGAACATGACTAAAAGAAAACATTATTTGAATTCAAAAAACAATTTGAACTGCATTCATTGATGTTTAAATAATTAGATGGTTGAACAGGGAATCGAACCCATTACATGAGCCACCATTTGAAAGGCTTAATCATAATCTTTCTTATAGTTGTCTTTGTTTTATTTGTTATTTAGCTTTGATTATTTTTTCGTGTAACGGGTTCGATTTCCGGTTCAACCATGAAATTTTAAATATCAGTAAAGTTTTAACATCAGTTCTTTCTACTCTACTTTCAGATCGTCACAAAGATGCGTTTCGTGATAGCTCTGTGCCTGTTCGCCATCGTCATGTGTCTCCATGATGCTGCTGAGGCTACCTACAGGAAACCACCTTTTAACGGCTCCATATTCGGCAAGCGAGGTGTTGTTGGTAAGTACAATTCGTATTTTCGGCAGTTTTTGAGCGAACGCAACGAGGAGCCATAGCTTAGATACCCGACTTTTGGGTCTACTTCCAGTCTAACTTGATTAAGCACGTATTCTAGATGTATAATATTGTTCTACACGGAGCAACTACTTGTCAAACCTCTACAATTCAGGAACCCTATACTATATGTATATACGACTAGCTGTTATTCGCGGTGTCACCCACGTAACATTAGGTTTTTGTTTACTGTTTCGCTCCCGTGGGTCATAGCCTGATATTATATAACCTATGTTACTCGGCGGTTACTAGGCTCCTTAGCCCTCTGTGGAATAGTTCAAATACCGTATTTATTAAAAATTTCTTCTTATTTTCAGAATACGACACAACAGGCAGAGCTTTATCAGCATTGTGCGAGATTGCTTCTGAAACGTGCCAGGCGTGGTACCAAACTTTAGAAAACAAATAAAATAATCAACAAACCACGTATTTATTTTACAAAACAGCCTTTTGTGATATGATAATAATGTCCTATTAACCAAAATCTTGTAATCTGAAGTTAATAAAGTTTCATCTTTGATTTTTGTATTTTTTTTACTAAATAGTAAAAACAGTCGCTTTCTGCTGCATGTCCCTATTAATGATCTTAAGAACTACGTAACGGATTTTACTGTTTTTTTAATAGACTGGGTGATTCAAGAGGAAGATTTTTAGTAAAAGGAAAGATTTCATTGTTTGTTTGCATTGAATATGGTCCGAAACATATTATATTCTTTCACCAATATAAGGCTACATTATCAGCAGTAGGTAATCAAGGCAATAAAACAAAAACATCCCGCTATGACCAAGGAAGAACCCGAGCATCAATGAAAAATATAGCGAAAACGTCAAAAAAGAACTACAAGAGCGGAGCAGTTAATCAGAAACCTATAATAACGCGGGTGAAACCGCATGGAACAGCTAGGGTATGATTAAAACCCACGGTAACAGGAACTACACGCATAAAACTGAGGGGGGCAGAGCTAGGACTAGATATTTATAAAAAAGAAATAGAATATGTATGGCACAAAATACAAAGCTAGATAGATAGTTTAGATTTACTCAACATAAGACGTGGAACTGTTCGGGACTCGGGACGTTAATTGCTTTTGGGACCCTGAGGTTTCACCGTGTAAGTATGGATTACAGATCTAATGGACTCCTAAACTAGCATCGGTTATTGGACGTTTACACGTTCTTAAAGTTGAGTAGATTGTGTCCAGTAAAAGCTAGTAAACAAGTGATAGTTTAAAATTTAAAACACACTCGCCGTCGTCACCTAAATTTTTTTCAAAAGGCTTTTCTGAAATCTATTCAGCATAGTTCGTTGTACCAAAATGTAGATTTATGTAAAAGAGGCGATAATTTTGAGTTTTTTTGGCATTTCTTCTTAGTTAGGAAATGCCGACATCATCAAGTTAAAAAAATATGACGTGAAAACGTGATTTAGTATTCTACTTGCATATTTAACAATTTCGTTAGAGAAGTTTTTAGATCGATGTTCAGCTTACAAAAGAGTAAATCAAAATCAGTTCAGCCGTTTTGAAGTTATCAACTTGAAAACGGCTGAACTGATTTCCTTGTCCTTGCTTAGTCTTTATTAATTAAGTATTATGATTATTATTTTAAATTTATAATATCCCTCAAATACTTATTTTTCGGTTTGATAGCTTGAAACACAGGTTTAAATAAACCTATACAGGGTGTCCCACGGCTATGCAACATGGAGGGAAAGTACCTCAAATATTGTAGATAGAACATTTTACTGAAAGAAGACATTATTTCAATTTTAAAAACAATTTAAACTGCATTCATAGATTTTTAAATAATTAAATGGTTGGGCCGGGAATCGAACTTGTTCTACGAGAAAAAATAATCACCTTGTAGTTTTATCATACCGATCGAAAGGCTTCATCATAAGGATTATTTTTTGCTAAATAACATAGTGTCACAAATAAAAGGAAGACCGTGAATTTTAACATTTGATGTAAAATTTTGTTCTGAAAAGTTAAAAGCTTACATTGCCGTAAGGACATACAATTGACAATCATAACTACTTATTACTAAATAATCTACCCACTTGAGTAGTAGGCATCATTTAAATAAATAAATATCCACCACAACAAGATCAAAAAATCGTCAGGGAACGAAATAATCAAAAGTTATCACTTTGTATTCAAGAAGAAGGGACTAGTTTAGAGCATTTGAAAAATTGACTAATTTTCTATTAAAAATGTAAAAATTCATGGTCTTTCTTTTATTTTTGACACTATGTTATTTAGCAAAAAATAATCCTTGTGATGAAGCCTTTCAATCGGTAGGATAAAACTACAGGCTGAATAATTTTCTCGAGTAACAGGTTCGATTCCCGGTTCAACTATGTAATTATTTAAATATCTATGAATGCAGTTAATGTTTTCAAAAATTAAATAATGTCTTCTTTCAGTAAAATGTTCTATCTACAATATTTAAGGTACTTTCCCTCCATGTGGCATAGCCGTGGGACACCCTGTATAGTTCGGGTGGTCCCTTTATTTAGTGTTAGAACATTTTTTTTTTCTCGCACATAATAAATTGTATTTCCCCAGATTATGTTAGTTATTACGATTATTATTACTAAGACTTTTTATAACTATAACACCTCTAAGCTATTTTATATTATTCTTGAATATCCATTAATAAAAGTCTGTTTCTGAAAATACTATTTTTTTAAAGCATCTCCATAAATCGGAATGTTTCAAGTTCAGTACGTTCTCCATTACAAAACGATTGAGATTGACACATTGTGGTTTTACTTAATCTGTGGAACGAGAGACGTCAAAAAATTCTGTTTCCTCATTGGCTGTTAATTTTCTGGTGTGATATTGCACCAATAAGATCATTCCAATAAGAACCACGTTTTCTCAACGAAAACAAATCCTAATCTGTCTAACTAATGGTGGCTGAATGGCTGCTAGATTTTTGCAATTTACGTGTGTGGCAAATTAAATATCAATGTTGATGCTGTATTTTTGTACTAATGAAGCTTCACTGTGTGTTGACTAAGTATCTAACGTGAGAGTTTTACTTATGCGATGAGAAAACACGTCGTCTACGAGAGTTATTGACGTCTAAATCCGAAGTCCATTCTGAAGGTAAATCTAAGATTATTTTACTTATTTATTATGCTTATTTTAGCAAAAATCTTTATTATTGCGTCGTGTGCGTGTTATAGATGTGTTACCGGTTAATTATTTTCAATGTCTGTGTTATTGCTGCGTAAATAACGTATTGTTTTAAGTGTTTCTATGCGCGCTAACGTAAAAGGTGTGATTATCACTTTTTTGTCAACAACAGGTCATAATTGACAAACTAAGCGATTATCTAAAATGTAGGAAAACTGCCGTCAAGTAATTAGCGCAGTTGAACGTTGGCGGGACTATTTTTCCAGCGTTTCGCATCACAGAGTTTTATCTTGAAATATATGCGTTACAATCTTGATATTTCTGATTATATACTACGCAAATAGATCTATCATGCACCGTAATTTATTCTTCTAAAGTACGTTGAACAAGTTATGTTACACTATCTTGTTTGTTTAATTATAAATAGAATTGATGACAAAAAAAACTTTAGATTGTATAAAAAATGTACATTCTTATAAGAAGTTAGTAAAGAGTTTTTATCAAATTTTGGCTATTTAATATCTTAGTTTTAGAAAAAATTTCGTCATTATGATGATAGCGTAGATGTTATCTTTACTGGGCACATAAAACTAACACAATTTTATGAACTAAACAGACCTTCATAGATATAAGTTTATTCATTCATATCAACCATATTTAAATCATAAAGTGTAAACTTTGCTAGCCTGCGTTTGCCAGAAAAAAGTAATCTATTTCTTAAACCTCACTTAATTCGAGACACAATAGAAAGTCAATAGCAGCACGACAGCCGGCTCCCGTTTGCATTTGGTTTGCGTTTGCGTTTGAAAGGTTCATAAAAAAAGCACAAAATTACTTCAATAAACTAATAATTTAAAATATTTCTATTTTGAAACATTATTAGGTATTTGAAAACTAATATATCAACATTTTTTTAAATTTAAATACTGTTATTATTAGGGCACTAAATACATTTAAAAACATTTATCACTTGTGTTTAATTAAATTTTTAAATAACAAAAAAAAAGTTGTTTAGTAACATTTTTTTTGTGTTGACTTGAGTTAAAATGCAGTGTGTGTAATGAATAGTGTTGTTGTTTGTTTATTTTCAGCAAAAACAGAAGAATACAAGATAGAAGACTTTCATCAGATATCAGCAGAAGAATTAAGACATCTTCATCACTTTAAGAAATCGATACAACCCCAAGAAAAAAAGACTATGTTTGCTGCAGAAACGGGCTCCAATTAAAATGGTATAAAGACTATTTAAAAAAATAAGTATTAAAGAGTACATGCAGCTATGTCAGATACAGAACCACCATTTAAAAAATCCAAGATGGAGGAAAAATTAGATAGTTTTATAGAAAAAATCAGGTATTGCAAAAAGAACCTTAAAGCTATATTAAGTGACGATTTAAGCAAACCAATTTCGTTTACCAAAGTTTACATTGGTCAAGTGAAAAATGTGCAGGAATTATCAAAAGTCATAACCACTTTGAATGAGAAAATACCTCTGAAGGAACTACAGCATTTGAAACGAGCTCGAAAAAGGGAGGTTCTACTTTGCCCAGTACGTTATCTGGACTCTGTTACCCAGGAATCAATTCAGGAATATGTTGAATCAAAAGTTCCCGAACTCAAAGACTCATTTGAGTACTTTAAAGTTCTGGGAGTGCCGACCCTGCCACCGAAATTAAAAATGCGTCACAAAGAAGCCAGCAGGGTCTGGTCCTGTAATTTCCACCCTAACGAGTATTTCGAAAAACTATGTGGCCCTAATTTTTTTGCTGACACCGAGGTTGTGACACATCGGGTTTATATGAGCCTTGCATTTGAAGTGGCAAAGTATTATTTGAGTAAAACAAATAGTTACTTGGAACTGTCAGATGTTATTCTAAGAGATATCAACGCTACAGTGGTTGTTGATCCGTCAATCTGCTCTATAGTAGCCATATCTTTTGATAACAGAGAAAATCATCCCGTTCAACACTCAGCAATGCTGGCCATAGACAACGTAGCGAAAACACAAAATGGCGGCGCATGGAACACTACAGCTGACTGCAAAAACGCGCCTTTGCCTGGAATGGACAATGACCTTTTACTTTATTTAAAAACCAAGTACCCAACTATCAAATACTGTGCCAGAAATTATGTCTCAAAGGAGGTTCTGGATGAAAACAAAATGAGTGCTTCGGACAGCCCATACTTATGTACCGGGTACTATATTTATATGATAAGGGAGCCTTGTTTCATGTGTTCTATGGGCTTAGTACATGCCCGGGCAAACAGGGTATTTTTTTGCTTCAAAAACGACGTGCAAGGGGCTCTGATCTCAAAAACAAAGTTACATTGCGTGCCGTCACTGAATCACCATTTCGAAGTGTTTACCGACTTTTTATAGATTTGACGTTTTGTCTAGTTGTATTGTAAAATATGTGAATTGAGTTATTGCTATCAATAAAATATATTTTGACAATGATGTGCTGTTATTGATTTTCACGCCTATTACAGTTCGGGACTCTGCATTTGAATTAGGTAGGTTGGTCCAAAGCCCAATACATCTCAAAGCTAATGAAGGGCGTTTCTGGGGTTGACCATGGGAGTTCTGGCCCTTTTTTAACTAGGGTGAAAATCCTTATGGAAGTCCTGCGCCTTGGGAGGGCGGGGGGTCTATCAGACTGACTAAGAAGCACCCTGGTGTCCTTCTCCAACTCACGCTGAGGATCGCTGGAACGTAAGCGACTTCTGCGGACTTCTCTGGTCTTGTGGGGGGAATAAGATGTTTGACTATCCCGCGACATCAATGATTCGCCGCCACATCGGGTCCACTAGAATAGGGGGCGATGGACGTGGGGGCCGCCGCCCCGCCACCTATTTAGGGGGCCGGAGGAGGGCAGCGTACGCCCTCCAACGCTCAATGCGGCTGCTGCGGTTCAGAAAAAATGTAGAGAGTAGATAGCAGTCATGACCCTGGTCTAGGTTGCTTATCAGTAAGCTTCTAAAAGTATTTAAGATCGTATTTGAATAAACTTCGACTAAATCCAAGTGTAAGTCGGGGAAACTGCCCTTACCGGAATCGTTTAGCTGAACGAAAAATGTAAGGAGCCCAACGTCCTGACGAACAATGTCAAAGCTATTTTGGCTAGCCTGTAGCCACATAAATATTTACTTTTGAAGTCCAGGATACTAATACAATAGGCGAGACGACAAAAAAAAAGTAATTCGTTCGTCAGATAGATTATCAAAAAATTTTGGACACGTATTTTTTCTCTTAAACGAAGAATGACGACGATACAGTGCGTTGAAATTGCGCAAGACGTCACGATATTATAAAATTTTTGCAGGACGGTGACGTCAAGAACCCCCACTCCGGAACTTTGTTGCTCTTTATCTTTGTATTTTTTTATTAATTTGATCAAACATAAAATACGTGTCTCGTATTTTCGGCCCATCTATCAGACGGACTAAACAGAATGCCATTTTTTTAATGCTGTCGTCATCCCTATGTCCCTATTGTATTGATCAAAATGTTCTTTTTACACTCAGAATCGATTGCTCTAGAGAGCTACAAATCCAGACTTAGGATTCGTATTTCTTTCCCCTGAAAACCCTGCAACTATAAAAACCCTAAACACTCCTGTTTTGGAAATTCGCATAATCCCTTGATAAAACTGTCGAGGTAAAGATGCCTTGGGCGTTGACGGGGCTCTCTAGGGCCAATGCCTGCCGAAATTGCGGAATAGTTCTAATAGTTACCGCGGCCCCGGAACATAAAGTGCAACCGAAGGAACATGGGTGGGTATTAGTCAGTAAAAGTCTGACACTGAGGCGGGAGAAGTCATTTGATGATTTCCCATCCATTAAAAAAAAAGATGCCTTGGCCGTTTCGAGGAGTTAGGGTGCAACTGCCTGCCGGGGTTGCGGAATGGTTATAGTAGTTACAGTGACCCCGGAACATAAAGGACAACCGAAGAAACATGAGTGGGTTTTGGTCAGTAAAAGTCTGACACGCCCTCCCGCCCCGCCCAAGACGGAAGAAATCATTTGATGATTTCCCACTCCCCCAAAAAAGAAAGTGTGCAACTTCTAAATCTTTCTTGATTTGTATGTTCTTTACAATTATCTTTGAACTGTGTTCTAAAAAAATCATTTTCTAAGATCCTATTATTATTTTTTTTTGCAAAACCTCTTTAAATGAATTGTAATAATTCCAAAGGCATTTCTCGTAGACCCGTCATCTTAACGATCCAATCAGACGAAAAGTCAATTTAAAATTTAAACTATACAAGTACCGTATATTGTAACCGCTAACTACTTATGTCCCATTGAATTTGTTCCCAATTGTGATCCCCCCTTATTATTCTGACGGCTGTCCACTGCAATCCAGACAGTGGCCCGAATTGTCCGTTTGCGCATGTATTTGAGTATATAAAGAGTTAGTTGCGGATAAAGATTTTTTGACTAAAAAGACAGGGGGGTATTTTAAAATGGCCGTTTTTCTCTGCGTTTGTGGAGGGGGTGACGCTTTTTGGTGAGTTTTTATTTTTTCAAAATTGTGGTTTCAATATTAGTTTTCTTTTGTTTTAATGGTGGATTTTATTAAATAGTGTGGGTGAAAATGGCTGCGTTATTGTTTAAATATCTGATTTTTAATGTGAAAGATTTCAAATTTAAATTAAATTAAATAAATTAAGAAGTAGTAGACTACTTCGAAAGCAGAAAAAATCTTACATGACTTGTAAACTGTAACAAGGCATAATTAAAATGCAAATTATTGCTATTGGCAAAATAAAAACTTTCTAACTAACATAAATTAGTATTTAAAAAATCCTCCAGAAAAAAATAACCATACCCAGTCAGCAAAAACTGGTTCAAACTAAATTCCTCTACAATTCATCTTGCTTACAAGCAGTTTAACCGGACCGTAGTTGGCAGCTTCCGCACATGCAGACCCCATATCTTATTACGTCGGCAAAAGGTGCATATTTGCTTGTCATTCGTTAAATAAGAAGTGCGGTCTTTCGTCCACGTGTACAATAAATTCTTGTGTAATAGGACCTAGTCCCTATTGACCTAGTGTTATGTGAAAATGGAACAGTTAGAGAAATTCAGGGTTTTAAGAAAACATAACCGAGTTGGCGGGCCTGTTGGTCTAGTGGTTAGAGACCCTGACTGCTATACCGGAGGTCGTGGGTTCGATTTCCACCCAGGACAAACTTTGTGTGATGAGCATGATTGTTCTGTGTCTGGGTGTAATTTATCTGTAATATGTATGTATTTACAAATTATATAAGTATGTATATCTGTTGTCTGGTTACCATAACACAAGCTCTGCTTAGCTTGGGATCAGATAACCGTGTGTGAGTTGTCCGAAGATATTTATTTATCTTGCGAAGATCCCGCAAGATGGGGTTGCTTTTCCTAGTTATGAAGTGAGAAATAGCCCAAGTGAGAAGTAGCCCAATTGAGAAGTAGCCATAATGAGAAGTAGTCCCTTTTAGCTTTTAGCTAATTCGCATTTTAGTTGCCAAAAATGCGAATTAGCCCTAATGCGCCTAAACCACCTAATCGAGTTAAAGTGTTTGCTTCCTTTGGGAACCAAGCATTAATCCTTTGAACACATGTGATTCGTGACAATAGAAAGCCAACAGCAGCCCAACCGCCGGCTGTCGGTTGGTCGTCGAAAGGTTGAATCCATACTAATATTATAGTTATGGGAAAGTGTGTCTGTCTGTCTGGCTGTCTGTCTGTCTGTTTGTCTTTCTTTCACGGCAAAACGGAGCGACGAATTGACGTGATTTTTTAAGTGGAGATAGTTGAAGGGATGGAGAGTAACATAGGCTACTTTTTGTCTCTTTCTAACGCGAGCGAAGCCGCGGGCAGAAGCTAGTAGTCCATAATTATGATCCAAAGTATTCCAAAGCCAATTCACGTCACGCCAAGATCGATCACGCGTCAAGAGACGCTAGTTGACGCTATTAGGTTACAAGTAGACAACCAGTGCGGTTTCTCGTTACACTGCATCTAAACTAGATCTATCCAGTTAAAAGCGATGTCTCAAGGTCTATTTAGGTTAATGGGGTCCTACTTTTGATGTGACAGGCAAGAATATTGTCCCAGTTTGAATTTTTGTCAGTCCATAACTATCGAAGCACTTCCCTGCGGAGTTCTAGGCAATTAAGGGTTCCTGTGTTTTTATAAATTTTTGCTAAGGGGCAAAAGTAGACTTCCAGAAAACTTTATCGGGTGTACTTTTCGCATAAGTAATAATGGATTCCAGAAATCGTCCTCGACAATTTTGTTTAGTCTACTTGTCAGGAACTGCCAAAACCTCAATCTGGACGCCTTGGTGAAACTGGGTTATAACCTGAAACATAGTTTTCTGCGGAGTTGAAGAATAATTAAGGGTTCCTGTTGTTCCTAAGTCTCCTGTCTAGCTGTCTAGCTGTGTCTATTTGCTTACAGACTTGCCTTAGGCCGTATACAGAAAGAAAGCTGGAAACTTATAAGCGCTTACCGGTCTACACAAAGGAAGCAGGTTGATGCAGACTTAGCAAAATGTCGGAATGATTTGCTTGCAGTTGTTATGGCAACGCCCAGCGCTGAAAAGCGCGTGTTGAAGCTTGTCGGCAACGTTCAGTGCTTATCGGCGCGTGTTCATATATTTCCCTGCGCGGACTACCAGCGCTGACAAGCGCCGGCAAGCGCTTATAAGTTTCCAGCTTTCTTTCTGTATACGGCCTTAGGAATGTATAGTTGTACATAAGATACTTAATTACAAGTTTACAACTGAATTATTGTAATATTAATCAGTATCCTGCGGCTTTCGTTACATCTCAAAGACCCTCCATTTTTTGCTGACAAAGACATCTTGTATCTCGTCGTTGACCCCGGAAAACAGGAACTTTAACATCCCTAAATGACGCTTTTCACTAATTCTCAATATTTGTGAAATACCCGTACAACAAAAACTATTGGACAGACAAGAAAAAATATTTATTTCCAAACTATATCAAAGATGACTTAATTTTTTTATTATTTCATTTACCAGTTTTTGAAGTGACGTAATGCCAAGGTCTTGTAAATAAAACTGTATAATATGCACGTTACTTAGCTCGTACTTTAGCTTAGCTATTCTCTATCTTTGTCTAGCCATGGTAGTTTAATATTTGTGCAACAGTGACAGTAATATTGTCTAAGAAAGTGTTTTTCAATCTTATTGATTCAGCAAAGCCCTTACAGGTTGAAAAATTCTGGCGACCCCCTTACTGGTTAAAAAAATTCTGACCCTTATCAAAAACTTTTAATTTAAGCTTCAATAATGTTTTTTTTTATTTTGATACCTTTACATGTTAGTAAGCAAGATATTTTTTTTTAAATTAAACAAGCTCTCAAGCTAATTAAAGTTGTGTTAATTGTAGCAACCTTGACTTTTTCCTTCTGTCAGCTACCACTACTAAGCTTGGCTACCCACAGACTGCAAAACACTGGTCCATATACTGCCCCCTTACCATGACGTTTAAAGTAACATTGTTTTAGTCCCGTTGCAGGAGTGTGCAAGTGACAGCGTTAGACACGTTGTCTAGCGCCGTCTCTTTCCCACTGAAAGTAATATCAAAGTGATACTGTTTATAAGGGCTTGTGGTACGCCCCCAGTACTCTTTGCACTGGTCTAAGCCTTGGACATATAAGCTGATAATCCGAACTTAGAGTTCATTAAAAAAAAATCCTTTCAACAATCTCTGAAATCATCTCATTTCTTTTATTACAGATAAAAAGCCACTTTGCTGACTTCATAAAAATTTTAAAGAGGGACACGAATACACAGAAACTGACGTGTTAGAGCGAGACAGCCATACGTCGCCTGCGCATCATTTGTATCAGCTATTGCATTAATGAAGATCAATTTAGCCGCCATCAATATATTGTGCTGATTTTAACGGCTATCTGTCGTTAATGGTGAGTTAAACATGTTTTATCTTTGATTTCGTTACTTTTTTAGGGTTCCGTACCTCAAAAGGTAAAAACGGAACCCTTATAGGATCACTTTGTTGTCCGTCCGTCCGTCCGTCTGTCTGTCTGTCAAGAGCCCGTGCTTTGACAGATAATAGATATACCTACATTCTTATATCTATACTAATATTATAAAGAGGTAAAATTTGTAAGTTTGTAGGTTTGTATGTAGGGGGTAATCTATATTATATACTACCACGATACGACCCACGGGAGCGGAGCAGTAACAAAAAATGCGGGTGAAACCGCAGGGGACAGCTAGTACTTTATAAACCATAGCGTAGTTTAATTACACCTAGAGACAGAACAGACAATCATGCTCTTCACAAAGTTGATCCTGAATGGGAATAGAAACTATGACCTCCTGCTTAGCAGTCAGGATCACTAACCACTAGACCGACCCTTCCAAGACATGAACGATGCTATACACAGAACGCATGATCACGACAAGAATTATTTTACAATTGTTATACATATTACACAATTGTAAAATAATTCTTGTCGTGATCATCAAATTACTTCTCCCGTCCTGGGCGAGGCGGGAGGGCGTGTCAGACTTTTACTGACTAAAACTCACTCATGTTCCTTCGGTTGCCCTTTATGTTCCGGGGTCACGGTAACTATTATAAACAGTCCGCAACCATCATGCACGAGATTGCAAGTTCGAAATCGGACAAATACCAATGTGACGTTTTAATTCATATGTTCTCGCAAAGTCTTTAACACTGAACTATCTATTAAATTGGTAAGACCACTGATCTCAATGGACCGTAAATAGTCGCTGATTAATCTAATACAGGGGCTACCAACCTTTTTACCATAGTAGGAGATCTCGTAAACCATCAGACCACCAACCACAAAGCTAGAAAATTATTTGATGATGTTTTATTATTAGTCGATAAAAAATACCGTTCTGGCAGGCATCACTCGGTTGCGTCAGCATCCCTTGAATCTTTGAAAATCGGGGGGCACGGTCGTGCCCCCGGCCAAGACAAGCAAGCGAAGCGCAGGGGCACTACCTACCTTTTCTCGAAGTGTTTCGTCGTTTTTTCGAACCCTCATAGAGTTGGTATCCGATGTACCAGACACTTCATATTCACAAGAAATAATGTCAATAACAGACTCAATAAACATACAAAGTTTCAATTGAATAGCTTTTATACTTTAGATTTTATTGATATCTAAAATACACCGATTTCGTCACTGATTCACTGACACACTGACACACTGACACACTGATGATCATCAAAATGTTTGGCTACTTCCTGAAGTGCTAGAATGCTGAAATTTGGTATGTAGCCTAAGTTCAGTATACAACCAACAGGAAAATTCATAAAGTTATAGATTTCGACCTCCATCCCCTAAAATGGGGGTGTGGAAGTTTGTTTGAACAAATCAAGTAAAAATGCAAAGAGAAAGATTGGGCTATATATAGCAGCTAAAGCTGCTGATGTGGCTACTTCCTGTAGTGCTAGAAAGCTGACATTTGGTATAAGAAGTTTGGTAAGTTTGGTATCAACCACCTAAGAAAATTATAAACTTGTGTCGTTGACGGTCGTGTTGCGATTGCAATATTTTTCGTATTCGTATAAATAAGTTTTGCGGCTTATTTCAGTGGGCATAATTTTATGTATTGGTAATTGGTTAATATACATACATACCTAAATTGTTACGGTGTTGAACGGAATCGTAGCGCGATCCTCGATGACAAAAAGTTTAAGTCTTACTTCCCTAGATGGCGTTGGGATCGAAATAGATCGCGCTATGGTTTCGTTACATCGGAAAGTATAAGTACTATTTGAATTTTTAGGTATCTAAAATAATATTGTTTGCACGTTTGCACGAAAACTCGTTTAAATTGTGGAGTCTTATACTACAGTTATTCGGGAGCGCAACACAGCCTTCAATAATTTCTCCTAGATCGAAAGATCACCGTTGTACGATCAAGTATTTTAAGGATAAAAAGTGTGAGACTTTCAGGTAAATTTAGTCAAAAAAAATCTGTGAACGAAAAGAAAAAAAAAACACTGAAAATACTGCCTAGCAACTTACAAAAAGAACTGAAATCCCACTAAAAACATTTCATATAAATGTAGCCAAGACAACCACATAAGGTATACCCTGTGAAAAATATATCAGATCTCATGTAGAGCCAAGCTTCTGAATCTACACGGCCTAACTCTACAGACCCTAACTTCACAAACTCTACATATCAGTAAAAATGTATGGCTTGGCTGTTTCGGTACTTACTTCAAAAACTTAATTTTCGCATCACCTCCACGACGGTAGCGAAACGGCGAAGCCATACATTTTTTTTACTGATATGTAGAGTTTGTGAAGTTAGGGTCTGTAGAGTTAGGCCGTGTAGATTCAGAAGCTTGGCTCTACATGAGATCTGATATATTTTTCACAGGGTATACCTTATGTGGTTGTCTTGGCTACATTTATATGAAATGTTTTTAGTGGGATGTTTTTTTTATCCTGCTAAAACTTCTAACCGTCATTGGAAAGCTTAAAAGGCTTAAAGACATCCGGAAAAAACTCAGAGGTCAAAGTCTTAGAATTGTGTTGGTCAGATCGTACGAGGACCATATCAGTTAATGACTGAGGTGTTTTCTTGATGAGAGGTCTCGTTTTATCCTATGGGTAAAGAACCCTAAAAAGGACATATAGGTTACTAGCTTTTGCCCGCGACTTCGTTTGCGTAGAATAATAGTTCCCGTTTCCGGAGGATTTCCGGGATGAAAACTATCCTATGTCCTTTCTCGGGCCCCAGACCATATCTGTACTAAATTTCATGCAAATCGGTTCAGTGGTTTAGGCGTGAAGAAAAGACAGACAGACAGACAGAGTTACTTTCGCATTTATAATATTAGTACGGATAGTCATAGCATTTACGTGAAATATTTCTTAGACTATATTTTAGCTTTTACTTCCTAATAGTTGAGAACCCCTGATCTAGAAGGACAATTGAACAAACAGGACGGTAGGAAACTTCCATAGTATGTTGTCTACGTTTTATTAGCTTATTAATTCGGCGAATGGCTTTTTACAAGCGTCGTGAATGCAAAGTTTTCAATAGTTTCAAATCTCTTTTTTCACTGGCCATGTTGGTGGTACAATAAGTATAATAAGTTAGTAAATAAAATGTCTAGATGGCCCAGTGGTCAAGGCGTCCACCTCTTGTGTGAGAGGTTGTGGGTTCAAATCCGGACGTACCAGTGTGACTTTTTCAATTTATATGTACTTTCTGAAGTTTATCCTAGACATCACTGACATCTCGTGCCTCGGAAAGCACGTTAAACCGTTGGTCCCGGTTGTCATTCGTAGAACTTTGTCAGTCGTTACGGGTAAACCAGAAAGTCTGACCAGTCTTACCAGGAGGTATCGTGTCGCCCAGTTACTGGGTTGTGGAGGTCTGATAGGCATTCGCTTCACGTAAAACACTGGTATCCAGCTGAATCCGGTTAGGCTGGAAGCCGACCCCAAGATAGCTGGGAAAAAGGCTAGGGGAATGATGATGAGTTGGTCTAGATACGTACCCGCCACCTTACTGGTAAGCTGTAACCACTGGCCCATCACGACATACAACATTGTATTAAAAAAACTCGACAGTCATAAAGACACACACACACCCACATCCAATCAAACTATTTACACAGATAGAGATCTGTAGCCAATTTGTGACACGTGCTTTGTATGGTGACATCATATGGTCGAAGGCCATGCATGGTCAATGGACAATCATGGGATTGGTCTTGGACAATGGCGGAAGGTCGTACCTACTGTGGTTAGGATCATAAGGTCTGTAACGTCCTTTTTTAACCGACTTTAAAAAAAAAGGAGAAGTTTCTCAATTCGACCGTATATATGCTTTTTTTATGTTTGTTCGCGCATAACTTCTTCGTTTATGAAACGATTTTCATGATTCTTTTTTTGTTTGATAAGTCATGATTCAGAGGCGGTCCCATATAAATTTTATGGCGTGCGGTTTCGTGATTCTCGAAAAATTCATCAAGAACAAAAAAAAAAACGACGAAATATACATTGACGATATGTGCGTTACTTCAAGTTTCTATGTTCGTTTTATATTACTTTGAAAGATACTGTAATACACAGTCAGACATTGGGTCTCGAGTTCGACACTAAAAAGTAAAAAATTAAAATCTTTTTCCAAAAAAATTATAACTTTTTCAAAATTTTTTTTTAATGGCTTTGGGTCATTTGGCATAGAATGCTACCATTCTGTGCCAAATTCAGTTTAGTCCGTTTGTAAGACAGTCCAAAAATACTGGACTTATATTTTTTGCGTGACGTATGCGTGATATTTTTTTCTCGATTTCAGAGTTGGTTCCATAATGAAAGTTGTTTGTTTTCATGGGTAGAATCATCTCCTAGCGGGTTAAGCAATACCAAAAATTCACCTAGTATAATAAATGGTACTTTGGCATTTGGTAAACTGACTGATGGACTTACTGATTGTTGATTTAACAACGTACAGCCTGAACTGCTGGCCTAGAGACATGAAATTTGGATGGACTAGGCATCCACTAAGACAGATTTTTTTAAAAATTCCTATCCTGAAGGGGTAGAAAGGGGATGGAAGTATTGACAGTCACGTTGGCAAAGCTGTGGGCAAAATTAAAGATAAATTACACCCAGACACAAGCAAACAATCATGCTCATTACACAAACTTTGTCCTGGGTGGGAATCGAACCCACGACCTCCGGCTTAGCAGTCAGCCCTAACCACTAGACCAACGGGCTCCCATTTGATTTGGCAGAAATATTAATGTCTAGCTGTCACCTGAGGTTTCACCCACGTTGTTGTTATGATGCCCCGCTCCCGAAGATCATAGCGAGAGGTTATAAACCCTGTATGTTAACCTGAATGTATACGCTATATATAACTGTAAAGTTTCATCAAGATCGATTCAGTAGTTTTTGCGTGAAAGAGTTACAAACATACACACACATACATAAGTATGCATGTAAAAGTTTACATTTATACCATTAGTAGGATGATGAAAATTTGCATAATCCAGTTCCCATGCTTTAAAAACTTTTTTCAAAAAAAAATAACCGCCTTCAAAAATTAAAAACCCAATAATAACTAAAATTTCGGAAGTCGGTGGCAACACAAATTGAATGGCAGAAGAGAAACCACCGACTTCCGAAATTTTAGTTATTATTGGGTTTTTAATTTTTGAAGGCGGTTATTTTTTTTTGAAAAAAGTTTTTTATTTATTACTTTTTAGTGTCGACTCCCAATGTTTGACTGTGTATAGTATCTTTCAAAGTAATTTATTTTCAAAATAAAACTACAAACAATCTTATAAAACGAAAATAGAAACTTGAAGACAAAGCACACATCGTCTATGAAAATTTCGTCATTTTTTTTTTGTTTTTGGTGAATTTTTCGAGAAGCACTGAACCGATCGCCACAAAATTTATATGGGACCACCCCTGAATCATGACTTATCAAACAAAAAAAGAACCATAAAAATCCGTTGACAATTGACGGAGTAATCGATGAACAAACATACAAAAAAAACATACAAACAGCCGAACATAGTACCTCCTCCTTTTTGTGAAGTCGGTAAAAATTCGCGACACACCGCTATTCTTTAATTGTGTTCAATAAGTACAATTAAAATGATTGTACACTGTACGCCTCTTTATTATTTGTGATTGTGTTCAATTGTCTGTCTGTAAGGCTTGTGGCTTGAAGATTTGGATAAGCGATAATGGTTTTTGGAGGTAAAGTTTGCAGTCGTTTGTGATCATTTTAAAGGATTCGTGTCCCAAACGAAAAATTGATACCTTGTATATAAGGAATTTTTGCAATTACTTGCTTTTGGAGTACCACCAATGAAGTATTTGATTATTGTTCGAAATCCTATAAATGTGTCGCAGGCATTTTGTGTAATCTGCCGTTTGCCGTTTATCAAGTTTATTCCCCAGTTCGATGAAATCGTAGATTAGGCTGCGAGATAAGTAAACTTTTATTTAGCACTGACTTTGGCTTAGCCATGTTCTGTTTTTATCCCCCACTTATAGTTGGGCCGTTGTGTGACGGTGACAGAAATAATGTTTAGCTGAAGTAATTGCGAAGCAACGTCTTTTTATCTCGACCTAAGTTTACTTTTGTAAATAAACCTTTTGGGACAACTCATTCACGGCCCAAACTAGGCAGAGTTGGTACTAAATTGGACTTCTGTCAACAATCATTAACATTAAAAAAAACAATGTGTAGAACCATCTCTAAACGAAGCGGTACCCACCGCCATCTTGACCCGACGATTGTGTGACCCTGCGCCCGAGCACAAGTGGACCCAATTCCCGTCATCCACACGACGTTTGCGATCCACGGCCACGATTGGCCAGCGAATTAATGACAATATTGCGTACTTACTCCTTCGAGCGTCTACGTACGTACCGTCAATTTAGCAATAGACACTCACTGTCTTGACGTCCGCACGCATCGGCTGTCCGCGCTAATTTGATTTGAATTTTGAAAAAAGAACGGATATCCGCTGTTTTGGCGCGCGATTTAAAGTTAACGGTTTCGAATTGTTTCTTCTTTTCAAAATGGTGGATTGACATGTTTTATTTAAAAGACGGGGACGGTAGAAGAGAGCGTTTGTATATGTGTTTCGCCAATATGGCTCTGTAAAGGAAATTGTGGCGAATTATTACGTTTTTCTTTGAATGTGATATTCTATTTGTGTGCTGTAAAGGACTCGTTTTAAAGGTGAGACACGTGGATTGTTTGCGGAATAATTTTTATGAAACACAGGTTTTTTTGGAGGTATTTTCTTAAATTTACTAACTAATACGCTTCATGAGTAAAGTCTTTAATATTTTTTATGATTTTATTTTGGTAGGTAATAATAATTTCCGTACTAATCTAAGGCCTGTCTAAATTGGTGATAAACTTTAGGTACTTCTCAATTAATTCTTGATAACTGCACTAGTCTAATATTGTCACACAATACATGCGGCAAAAGCTTATTTCAGACTTATGTTAATTTTAATTTAATGTTTTTTATGATGTTTTTGATCCTTTTGATGTCAGTGAAGATTGAAAATGTGCAAAAAGTTTGAAAGAACGGGCAAAAACCTTTACCCTGCAGTGTAACAGTAATAAGCTGCTGGTTAATTAAAGGAAAGCAGACAAGGCAGAACAATTAATACGGTAGTTTACACCATTATCAATTGACGTACTTTTATGAGCTGTCATAACGCTGTTCTCCAATAGATTTTGTCTGGCAATGGCAACTTATGACGTCACTAAAATAACAACTCAGTTGACTATCTATTTATTGATTTCAAAGCAACTAAAAATCAAATTTTATAGCAAATTGAAAATGAACCGAATTTATTGGGCTGAAATTACAAGAGGTTTTATAGAATTTGTGTCTAACATGTATTGGTTAATGGTGTAAACTACCCAAGTACGGCCAATAATGACGTACAGAACACTTCTACACCAATTAACAAAATTCTAGGCAGTGCAAATTATGATTTTAATCAAAACAAAAGAATTTCGCGGCATACAATAAAAGACTGTGACAATACAGTTCTGAGAAGTCAATTAACTGATGTGCTTGACTTCCAATTAAGGAATTAAGGATGAGGACCACTTGGAAATCTCCGTGACGTCTTTTCTCGGATTTGGTCCTTTGAGGCGGAAAGTAATTGAGTTTTTGGCAGTGGTGACTTTCTTACAAGCCAACAAGCATGCACTAATTCAATAACTTCATATCAGAGGCCTGTCAATAATGAATCTTCTTCTTCAGCCTATGTTTGTCCATTGCTGAACGTAGGCCTCTTCCATATCCTTCCACTTCCGGCGGTCTTGTGCCCTCTGTATCCAATCCTGGCCTGCGTGTCTTCTGATGTCATCCACCCTACGCATTGGTGGACGACCGGGCGGTCTGATGTTTGGTGTTTGTTGTTTGGTGTTTGATGATAACTAATATAAAACCTGTATATTATAAATAAATACATATTATAGAGAAAGATTACACCCAGGCACAGAACTTATTACACAAAATTTGTACTGGGTGGTAACCGAACCCACGACCTCCGTCTTAGCAGTTCCACTAATCGCTTGATCAACAGGCCGGTCAAAAAGTTTATTGCCCGTCAAATAAACAAATATACGTCAAATTAACAAATATTAAAGATGTATTCACTCGCGATTTACTGTAAGCCAGAGGTCGTGGGTTCGATTCCCACCCAGGACAAACTTTCTGTGATGAGCATAAATGTTTGTTCTGTGTCTGGGTGTTATTTATCTATAATATGTATGTATTTAAAAATTATATAAGTATGTATATCAGTTGTCTGATTACCATAACACAAGCTCTGCTTAGCTTGGGATCAGATGGCCGTGTGTAAGATGTCCCAAGATATTTATTTATTTTTACTGTGTAAATAACGAAGTTTCATATAAATTATCAGCTCCCATTTTGTTTACTTATGATGGATATTTTAGAATACTTTCTCAGTACGCACTTACGTCACGAAAATTAGCTTAATGTCAAATGGTTATGCGATATAACCACCAAAGAGATGAACATCTTGGACGTATTTTTTTGCAGTATTGAAGGAAATTTTCTAAGTCCTCTCACGGTGTAAAACATATTATTTTAGCAATAATAAAGTGTGACTTAAGCTCCTGTAACGCTGTGTCAACCTCATCTCCCTAGTCATTATTTAACCGTATAGGGTCGGCTTCCTATCCAGTTGACGGTTAGACTACCGGATTCAGCTAGATATCGGTGTTTTGCGTGAAGCGACTGCCTATCAGAGCTCAACAACCCAGGTATATTGGACAACACGATACCCCTTGGTTAGACTTTTTCAAATTTAAAGACACAAGCTTTTTGGTATTAAAATAAAAACTGCGAAACAGGATGCATCATCATCTCCCTAGCCTTTTCCTAACTAAACTAAACTAGCGTCGGCTTCCACCCTAACCGGATTCAGCTAGATACCAGTGTTCTACGTGAAGCGACTGCCTATCAGACCTCCACAACCCAGTAACTGGGCGACAGCACGATACCTCTTGGTTAGACTGGTCAGAATTTCTGGCTTCTGACGACCCTTAACGACTGCCAAATTTCTACGATTAACAACCGGGACCAACGGCTTTATGTGCTTTCCGAGGCACGGGATGTCAGTGATATATAAGATAATCTTTAGAAAGTACATATCAATTGAAAAAGTCACATTGGTACTTGCCCGGATTCGAACTCACAACCTCTTACACGAGAGGTGGGTGCCTTATCCACTAGGCCATCACGACACAGGAACGAATATGCGAAACAGGATGCACCAACCATAGTACCCTTGTCAACTCTTTTTAATAAGTTTTCAGACAGTGTTCAATAAAACTGTCATTGCCAATCGCCGACAATTGTGATCTGCAAAAAACATGATTCAATGCACCAATTGTTTTTATGAGTACCTACTGGTCTTTAACTGAAGCTTACAAGATCTTGGCAACGGTGACTAACTTTTAATGCAAGTTTTAATTGAGCGAATTGTAAGTCTGAGAAAAGGACCGTTTTGTATTTGTCACCAATTTGAAGTGCATTTGGGGAAATACTGTAATACGGTTCATCCAAGGGCAATAAGCCACATTCTCAAGTCTCCTCTAAGCTTAATACCAAGAGCTCGGAGTCCACATTGGGCTTTGACGACCCTCATAGAGGCGGTTCTCTTCACCTCTACCCTCCAAACAGCATAAATAATAATACCAGCCTATTACTGTCCCACTGCAGAGCAAAGGCCTCTTCTCATACAGAGAAGGCACGAGCAATGATCACCCACGCATGCTCAAGGCGGATTGGCGATTTCGAACTCATTTTAACTTGAAGTCCAGGTTTCCTCAAAATGTTTTTCTTCACTGATGTCTATAATGTCCAAAAAAAAACTAGAAAGCTAATATGAATTGAGAAAGTCACATTGGTACTTCCTCCATAGACAAGTGGCATTGTAGAATAGATAGTGGAAGCAAATAGATTGTCAAATGTATGAAGATGGCAAATTATTTAGCGAAAGCTTATGTCAATTCCATACACATGACAATCTATTTGCTTCCACTATCTATTCTACAATGCCACTTGTCTAGGCCCTCTTGTCTGGATTCGGGAGCGTACCTTTCGTAAAAGGTTGTGACTGTTAGTTAGGAGAACAGCCACTTAGCTATCACATAAAATTACAAGTATAAATGTTTTCTCAGCACCGCCATTATTTGCATCACGTGGCATTCAATTGTCGCGCACAGTGCAAATTAAATTGATGTCCAAGGCCTCGCCATACAATCTAAGTGAACAATTTAGATCTAGACTGTAGACTATAGGAAAGAAACTGTTATGAAGGGAATCAAGACTGTCACGTTTAGAGTTATGAATATTGTTAGCACAAGGTTTTTTTAATTGGTTAGAGTTGGATGGGGTTTTTTGTTGCCCATTTTTTGCCATAGTAAACCACTTCATAGAATGGACCACTTTTTCTCCAAAACTACCGAGTCTATTTTTTTTTAAGAAATACCGTACATAGTCTTAAATACTGGACTACGAATAAGAATCATTTATGTGTTTTTTCTACATGTCCTTTTGTGAGCTGTTTTTTTAAGGCGATTTTGTTTTTTTATTTATTTTGGGCTGGATTTTTAACTCCCAGCACAAACCGACAGTTAAAAATCCATTGCTCAGCAGTGGCTCCTTCTCCTAACTATATTAAAGTCGCCGTCCAGTCTTACCAAATTCAGCTGGATATGCACTACCTATCAGACCTCCACAACCCAGTTACTGACCACTTCATAAGACTTCTGAATACACCACAATACTCAAAAATCTATATAAATAAAAATGAATTGATGTTCGTTAGTCTGATTAAAACTCGAGAACGGCTGGGCCGATTGAGCTGATTTTGGGTTTAAAATGTTTGTCGTAGTCCAGGGTAGGTCTAAACGGTGAGAAAATAAGGAAAAATTACGAGAAAGATAGAGTAAAACCACAATTTAATTTTCCAATATAAAAGTTGTCCATGTTCTGTTGGATGTCGTTGTCATAGTAACCGAAAATCAAGTGTCAAATTACAACCATAGAGGTTACAACTATAGTTGCAAAACTTCTGAAAGATTCGAAATAATTCCGGAATACTTCTGGGAAAGTTTCTTTAAATCAGAATTATTCAAATTGAATTTAAATTTAGATTTGTATTTTTGGCAAAATATTTTTATATTTTTTTAAATATCGAATGGAATTTTGCATCGACCGTCGATCGCCGCCGCCCAACTGTGTGCACGAAGGCGATGGCGGTGCGGGGTGCGGTAAGAGGGGAGATGCTCCCCCCCCCCCCCGGAGAAGTTTTCAGAAAGATTCATACCCCGCAATCGAATGTTTCCGCGGAATATTTCGCCCGAATTATTCAATAAGAATAAACGTGTTTATTTTTTGTGTGGTGGGTGAATTAATTATTTTTCAGTGGCACATAAGTTAGTAAAATATAAATGTTTATTTTATTATAAATCTGATCGATTCAGTATATTTGTTAATATTTTTATAAATAAAAACTTTTTTTCAAAAAAATAATAACCGCCTTCAAAAACTAAAAACCCAAAAATAACTAAAATTTCGGAAGTCGGTGGCAACACAAATTGACTGGCAGAACAGAAGCCACCGACTTCCGAAATTTTAGTTATTTTTGGGTTTTTAGTTTTTGAAGGCGGTTATTATTTTTTTGAAAAAAAGTTTTTATTTATTACTTTTTAGTGTCGACTCCCAATGTAGATATAGAAACTTGAAGAAAAAACACACATCGTCTATGAATATTTCGTCAATTTTTTTTGTTCTTGGTGAATTTTTCGAGAGCCACTGAACCGATCGCCACAAAATTTATATGGGACCACCCCTGAATCATGACTTATCAAACAAAAAAAGAACCATCAAAATCCGCTTACAATTGACGGAGATATCGCGTAACAAACATACAAAAAAAAAAAAAAAAAAGAACATACAGACGAATTGAGAACCTCCTCCTTTTTGAAGTCGGTTAAAAATAAAAATCCCTTTAATCGCGGGATAACATATCTACATATTATGTTATCCTGCGATTAACAGGATTTTTATTTTTTTGTTTTTATGTAGGTTATTTCGAAGTCGAATGCTATTTTTCAAAATGTTAGTTGTGGAATAAAAAACCAGGCCGAGCATATTTGATTTGTTTTTTGAAAAAGGGTTACCTATGTTTTTGGTTAGTTTGTATATAGCTCTGCTGTTCGCATCGCTAAGTATTCGCGAGTCACATAGATAGGTATTACTAAATAAAGGAAAACCTAATAAATAAACTCAAAAACTATTGTGTCGCTTTCAAAAATTCTTTCACTATTGGAAAGCTACTACTAATATTATAATGCGGAGGAGTTTGTTTGTTTGTTTGTTTCAACGCGCTAATCTCAGGAACTACTGATCCGATTAGAGAAATTCTTTGTTTTTTAAAGTCCATTTATAGAGGAAGGTATTAGGCTATATAACATTACGCTGCGACCAATAGGAGCGAAGCGTCAGTGAGACATGTTGCAAAAACGGGGAAAATTATTCACATTTGAGGACTTTTGTTGCGTGCGCTGCATAAACGGTTTACGGGGGCTAAGAAGTAACCAAAGGAAATTAGACGCGGATAAAACCGCGGGGGACAGCTAGCTAGTAGGCTATATTCCCTATGAACCCATTCAAGGTAGGTAACTGCTGTACTAGATTGAGTACAGCATTATTCCGAAGTGTAAATGACAGATCTTGTAAATTTTAGGTGATACACCTTATTATTTTACTTCATTACGCTGTACTCAATCGAGTACAGTGGCTTTTAATGGATTAATACAATTTCACCGGGTTTTTTTTTGGCAGTTGAAATATTCTCAAAGTTTCAGAATATTTCGGAATACTTCAGAAGTATTCGACGGGAATGATTCGGAATTTTTCCCGCCAGCATCTATAGTTACAACCCGTCAACCTGACACAAGTAATGTTTGTTTTCAAAAGACGCAAAGGAATCATTTTCATAAATCCAAATTATGCAGATAATTATAGGTGTAGCAGTAACTCGATGACAAAAAAAAAGTAAAACAAATAATGATTTTTATAATGTAATGGTCATGTCATCTGTCAAGTGACATTACGTTTGTTTGTTTACATTTGTTATTTTTAAAAATTTTTAAGTATTAGGTGAAAGTGTTTGTAAGTATTTAGTGAATGACTACGAAATCACCGCGGTCACAATCCAGAAGCACTGTTTATAACGTCTACCGATAAATCTGTTAAAGAAGAAGGTGTAGCTTACACGCAATTTTGATTTTAGACCGTGTGCCTCGCCAAGGTTGATACCTACTTTGTTTCATATCCATATGAGTTTAAGATTTGTATATAAATTAGGTACGTAACATACAACTTCGGCGGCTAAACTGTACTTCCGCGGGTCAGATTAACATGAGCCGCCTAAAAACGTTTGACTTGCCTTATGTGACGATCACTACCATAGCCATAATCTTGACAAAACACAGAATCATTTTTTCTTAACGGGCAATAAGGTTGAATCAAACTTGCAATGCCCTAACCAAACTGGGATACTAATCACAAAGCGAAATACCATTTCTTTTATCTTTGTTGTGTAAATAAAGTACTTAAGTGTAAATAAAATAAATTAAGATAAACCCAATCATTATAATATTATAATGATTGGGTTTATCTTAATTTATTTTATACTAGCTTTTCCCGCGACTTTGTTCCCATTCCCGGGGGATTTCCGGGATGAACCCTACCCTATGTTCTTTCTCGAGTCCCAGACTATATTTAATTAAACAAAATTTTATTCAAATCGGTTCAGTGGCTTAGGCGTGAAGAAGAGACAGACAGAGTTATTATCGCATTTATAATTTTAGAATGGATTAACCAGATATATATCACGATATATCTCACTCTCTTTTAAAAAATATCTTTATTTGGTCACTCATGGTTAGGGGCTAAAATTAGTGCCTAAAGCCTTTTTAGCTTTACCCAGAGTAGGCCGCAAGTAGGTCCCAATCGTCTCATCAGCTAATAGGAAAATACAACTAATCAAACATCACTGTTAAATAAACTGCACTATCGCCTATGTCTTATTCTGATATATTATATAACCTTTATTTCTGTAAAGTTTTATCAAAATCTGTTCAGTCGTTTTTGCGTGAAAGAGTAACAAACAAAAATACAAGAAAAAACCTCTTTATAATATTAGTATTGCTATAAAGCAATAAGTGTAATATGTTTTAAGGCGAAAATACAAGTATCAAAACATTTTAATCCTTTTTCCCCAGTGTTGCTGTCATTATATTTTATTTACCATTTTTGTCATCAGCTACTGGTACACCTAAAAAATATCTATAATAATAATAATAATAATAATAATAATATCTTTATTTGTATAGAATGCAGGTACAAAAATAAGGGTGTTGGTTTCAAATACAGTCCCAGTACATTCTGCCTGTTGGCATACAAAAATATAGTATTAGCTTACTTACAGTCTACGTAGGAACTAGGTTACTACTACTACTTTACATAATGCAACTATGAGATAATCGTACAGCAAAGATTATAATTTATCGTTTACAAAATCGGTAACAGAATAATAACATTTCTCAACTAGCAATGACGACAAGAGTCTTTTGAATTTTATTAAGGGCTGATCCTTAATATAATTTGGTAATTTGTTAAATATAACAGGTGCCATACCAGTAATATTTTTTTTAAACAATGCAGTGTTATATCTACCTGTACACAATAGGTTCTTATACTTAGATCTCATGGCAGTAGTTCGCTTCCTTGTCTCTTTTAATGCAGGAAATAGGTGCATATTAGTTTTTACGAAAATAGCAACTTCAAGGATGTATAAACTAGGAAAAGTTAGTATATTGTGTTGCTTGAAAAAAGGAATGCAACTATCTGTAACCTTGAGATTGAAAATGGATCGTATGCACTGTTTTTGGGCTTTAAATATAGACTCCCTTTCAGAACAATTACCCCAGAATACAACACCAAATCTTAGAACAGAAACCACCAAACCATGATATGCAACTATTAGTGTATTAATGTTAACTTTCTTGGACAGATTGTAGAGAGCATATGCAGATGTGCTTAGTTTTTTGCAAACTTCATCAGCATGCGGTTTCCAGGTCAATTGACTGTCGATTAATATGCCCAGGAATTTAGCCACGTTAACTCTATCAATGGTTTGTCCTTGATATTTAATTTTTAGGTTTAAAGGAAGAATTTTCTGATAAAAGTGCATTATATTTGTTTTTTTGAGGTTGATGATAAGGTTATTATTGTTGAGCCAGTTCACTATTAATTTAAGGGAATTATTTATTTCATCTTCATAACAATTTTTATTGAGGCAGTCTATGAGGATCGTACTGTCATCAGCAAATAACACGCAAGGATATGGGATGTGACGGGGTAAATCATTTATGTACAGCAAGAATAATAAAGGTCCTAGAACGCTGCCCTGTGGAACGCCATGTTTGATTTCTCTAGGACCAGATAAATATTTAACCTCACGCTTAGATTTTGTACATATTTTAGAGATTTCCGTATACTGAACACGTCCACTTAGATACGATTTTATTAGATGTAAAGCATTTCCTCGTATACCATAAGCATCTAGTTTGGCCAAAAGCGTTTCATGGTTCACGTAATCGAAAGCTTTGGTCATATCGGTAAAGATGGCACAAATTGGTATTTTTTTATCCACATTAACCATTATTTTGTTTATGAGATCGTATATGGCCATGTTAATATTTTTATTTTTACGAAAACCTTTTTGTTCTTCACATAATATATCATATTTAGACAGAAATGAATTAAGAGACTCATAAATTATTTTTTCAAAGATTTTGGAAAAAACGGGAATTAGAGCTATTGGTCTAAAATTTGCCATGTCATCTTTATTGTTCTTTTTATGGAGTGGTTTGACTATTGTGGTTTTAAGGCTATTGGGAAATGTTCCAGCGGATATGCTTGCGTTAATAATGTGGCTTAGAGGGTTAGCTATAGCAGAACAGACAAATTTTATAACATTTGTTGAAATGCCATCATATCCGTAGCTCTTCTTATTCTTTAGAGATTTGATCACCCTTGTAATATCTTGTGGAACCACAGGTGCCATAAAAATTGAATGAGAGTTATGCGGTATTCTTACAGTATTTTCTGTTTTGTTCATGGGTGGATCTGAGATCTGATCAATAAAAAAATCGTTAAATGATTGAGCTATTTCATTAGGGTCAGTTAATACTAAATCGTTTTTTTTTATACTTGTTATAGGTTCACTTATAGATTTTGCATTATTTATTATTTGCCAGGATGTTTTAGATTTATTTTTGGAATTTTTAATTAGAAAGTTGTTTTGGGCTTTCTGGGTCAGTTTGATAATTTTTTTAAATTTTGTTGAGTACTCTTTAAATATTTTTTTATTTACTTTAGTAGGATTCAGTCTCTGTTTCCAGAGTAATTGGCGTTGTTTTTTACTGCAGATTCTAATACCTCTAGATACCCATTTTATCTTTTTCTCAGATCTTAATATGACTGATTTGAAGGGGAAGCATAGTTCATACAGGAGTTTAAATATTTCTAAAAAGTTATCATAAGCTTCATTTGGATTCTCTGTGCTATATATGTCAGAGAATGATAAGTTTTGTAGATGGTTTCTAAAGATAATTAAATTTTCTTCAGATATGTCTCGTCTTGATGCTTTCCATGTTTTAATTTGACAGGACTTACTAACTTTAATTGTAAATATTTGAGCCGTATGATCGGATAATCCAAAGTCTATTATGTCACTTTGGCAGCTTTGTTTTGAGTTATGCGCAAAATTATCCAAACAAGTTTTGCTACGAGGTCTAGTAGGTTTATTTATTTCTAGCTTTAAATTATGGTTCATCAAAAAATATTCAAAATCTATGCTTATTCTGTTCTTTTTCAGAATATCTATATTAAAATCTCCGCACATAACAATTTTTTTGTTTGGTTTAGAAATCTTTTTCAGTATAATATCTAGGTTTTCATAGAATTGGTGTAGATTAGACATTTTTGGTGGTCTGTATACAGATACAATTGTAAGTTTTTGAGATGGTAATTCAATTGCGCAACATTCTAGAGTACCAGTTACCGAAAATTTCGCAATTTCAAGCAGTTCTTTATATTCAATTCCTTTTTTAACTAAGATACAAGCTCCCCCTCGCTTAATGTTTTGTCTAGCATAACATGCCGCTAGCTTATAATTCGGAATATGTAAAAGTTTCTCTTGGCCGGACATTATGAAATGTTCGGTTATACATATAACATCTAAATTAATTAACTTACATAACAATTCCTGTATATAAATAACAAGTAAGTCTGATTTGCTTAAAAGACCGGCAATATTCTGATGCATTATGTTTATATGATTAAAGAAAAAAATCGCATTGTGGAGACGATATACTTGTTTGGGTGTCAGCTAAATTTTCTTGTTGAGTAAATGAAATATAATCAGCTATAGTTAATGACAGATTATGAAACACATTTCGCATCCCGCGATCGTTTACCTTCCTATTGAACCTAGAGAACATTGTAAAATCATAACATAAGTCTAAATTTGTGTCAAACGCGGTTGCGTAGTTGTAAGTCTGCAAGTCTAAATGTAGTAGATTATTAAAGGTCTCTATGCGCCAGTTAAACAATGTTGAACGATCGCTTAATTTGAAAGTAGGAACACATATTATAATATTTGTGTGCTGTATTTTCTGAAGTTTTTCTCTTAGTTTTATTATTATATCCACATAGTTTTCGGTTTTGTGGAAGTCCTTTTCTCCGATTAAGATGATGCAAAAATCATTCATAGAATATTCAGTTAATTTCTTGTCCAAGTTGTTAATAAGCTGCTCCGTGCCACAGTTTGGAGAAACATAATGACAGATTTCACAGTTTGTAAATGTATTCTTGGCAATAGATAAAATCTTGTTATTTTTATTTGCACTCACAATACATAGCTTATGTTTAATGTTTTCAATGCTTTTAAGTTCAGTATACAGTTCTAGATTTAAAATATTTATTTATTAAATAATGGTGCTTTTAATTTATTTATTTTTTGTTTCTGTATGGCCATCCTGGACAATTTTCCCTACTAGAAAAACCGCACATGATAGTTGTTCAAAAACCAAATTATTATAAACCCATTTCATAACATGTCCTTTCAACAATCTTTTCGTCAAAAGTTAGGGTACTGTGACGTCTGTGACAATGACAGTATTGCCAGATTACTAAACAACGGTTGTCTATTGTTTGCCCGAAGATTATATGCCATAATCATCATTTTCCCGAATTTCATTTACCCGAATTTCATTTGCCCGAATGTTTCATTTGCCCTAAAAGACATATGACATACTTTTAATTGCCCGAATTTTAGATGCCATAAGATACGAATGCCATAAGTATTGTTTGCCATATTTTTATGTGCCATAATAATTGTTAGACATAATATTTAAATGGCATAATATTTAAATGGCATAACAAGTATTAGACAAATATTTAAGCCCCGTAATGGTTTTTTTTTCTGTGCATGGTTGATGGTGGGCTAGGTCGACGGAGCCCCGCTTCGCGGGGCTCCTACTTTTGTGTGGTTTATAAAAAAATAACCACGAAGGGGATGGCGGGGTCGTGTGAGCGAGCGAAGCGAGCGAATAGACCCCGCCATCCCTATCCGAATAACCTGTCCGAGTCGGGGTGCCCTAAAGTCCCAATTGCATCCAATTTCTCTTGATATAAACAACCGTTACACACCCGATGTCGATGGCAAATTATGTTATGGCATATCATAATTATGGCATCTGATAATTAGGACATGTGATAATTAGGGCTTACAATGATTATGGCAAATGATGTTATGGCAAGTGACTTTATGGGAAACAATGATTCTGGCACGTGACTATTATGGCAAATGAGAGTAGGGCAAATGAGTATTATGTCGTATGATATTATGGCTGTTGACTATTATGGCAAATGATATTAGGGCAAATAAAATTCGGGTAAACGGCGGCATACCCTAAACAACTATTAGGCCGCCCCTATAAACACGTCAATCCAATACAATTACAATTACAATTCATTTATGAATAAAGGTGATATAGTTTATACAGGGTCATTTTGCAACCACCATCCAAATTTTCAGAAATGGTTCAGAATCGATAACCTTATCAATTAATGAAATAAAAAAAAATAAAAAAATTACATGATTTTCACTATTGTCCGCTACTAAAATCCAAACGTGTGGAATAAATACAATTCAACTAGGTTGTTGAACTTGACTGCACACGCGCTTACCTTTAAAATTCGGAAACGCAACGCACACAAAAGCACGCACTACGCCCACCCCTCCCTCACACGTTGCACCCCGCTTTCGGATATTTTCTTTTGAATGTTTTTATTTGTTTTTGTTATTATTTGATTATATTGTTTCACATATGAAAATAATTTAATTAAAAGTCCTCGATTTTAAAATTTGGATGGTGATTGAAAAGTGTCCCTGTATAAAGTTTACATTGACAGGTAAGTGATACAAAGTTCACCGGGTCATCTAGTCTATGAATAAAAACGGAAACCAACAGTTTTATGTTCTTTCTGAGGCACGGGGGTATCATTCCACTTTGGAAAGTTCAAGCTGCTAAATTTATACTGCAGGACTAAGGCTGAGGAATTCCTACCTCAAAACCCCAATACGCACTCGTCTTGCCACAATTTACTAATAAAAACCCTTCCTCATTTCAGGAGCCGTAGTACACCGCCCCATCACCAAGCCAAGAATCGTGAGGTTCAGGAGTCGACGCTGACACATGGAGCCTAACTTCGCGCACCCAACAAATCTGACCAGAAACACGACGCCCACCCACCCGGGACTAGAGCCCCACATACACCACCAGAACCGCTGGACCCCAAAAATGCAATATAAAATAGAGAACGAACTACTGCAAAGTCACCGCCAAAGAGAAACGACAGGAATCAAAAAGTTATACAACTCATTCTTCGTTCTATTTTAACGTGTGTCTCATTCGGTCTTTCATCATTCATTCTCATTCATCATTCAGTGACTTTTGTGTTGGCATGGCCATATTGTGATGGAATTGTACTCAGACTGTATTATGCATGATAATCGGAAAGAGGATAGTTATACCTGGGAGTCTAGCGTGAGGTTGTCTTTGGTGGGGAGGGAAGAAGAACTCGGAATGTACCTAGAGGAGCGAGAGGGGAGGAAGCGGAAGTGGCAGGGGGAGGGGAAGATGATGAGGAGGGATGACAGCGAGGAGAAAGAGCAGAGGAAGGTGCCTCCTAAGAAGATTATGGGTGAGTTGAGTTTTTATTTAATTTTGACCTGATTTCACACTACAAATTTATGTGGACGAATTTGCGTCCAATACTACTGCTAAAAATTACCTTTTCTCAACCTTCTTCGAGATAAATCTGGGTTGCCGTACTATCTACAAACATGTGAAGCGACCAGGCAAGTTGAAATGGTAGATGAAGCAAATAATATAAAGAATTTAAAAAAAAGCGTGTCTCGTATAACTGGCGTCAGTAGTAGCACGAATCGCTATTAGCCACCGTCGCGCCGTCCCGCGTGTCTCCCATCCCCCTTCTGACATCTACAGAAGTTGTAGATAGCGCCATCTATATTTAACTCGTGTAACTAAAATCAGTGCAGTGGATTGAGGCGATTCTAGCATTACCGGAAAAGAATTGCAATTTCTTTTTCGTGTCTTTAATAGTCGTAGGCGAGTAAAACACCCTAAGCCCCTTTCGGACTGAGAATGGTAGAAATTCGACAAACCTTTCGTCACATTGAAAAGAAGGGTGTGAATCTGGACTGGGGGCATTATGGTTCAGATTAGGCAAGACGACGAAAAAAAATTAATATGACCGTCAGTTAGGTAATCAAAAAATTTTGGACACGTATCTCGTAAACGAAAAATGACGACGATACAGTGCGTTGAAGTTTCGCGTGACGTCACGATAAGGTACAATTTTTGCTGAACAGTGACGTCAAAAGCCCCACTCCGGATTTTTGTTGCTCTTTATCTTTGTATTTTTTATTAATTTGATCAAGCAAAAAATACGTGTCTCGTATTTTTGCCCGGTCAATCACGGACGATCTACGGACTAAACAGAATGCCATTTTTTTTATTGTTTTCGTCATCACTATTGTACTAATAATGGTAATACGGGCTTATCATGCTATCACCTAAAGGACCAGTCTAGTAAGTAACAAAAGACGAAGAAACACACGAGCAGCTAATCTTTATATATATAATTCTGATGTACGTGTGTATGTCATTGAACTCCTGCTAAAGGGCTTGACCGATTTAAATGAATTTTTCTGTATGCGTTTGAGTGGCGCCCTGGATGGTTTAGATTCACAAATCAGCCCGGCAGATGGCGCTAATTGCTTGAAAAAGCATGTGATCTCGAAAACGACCCTAACGATTTCGCTGAAATTGGATATGTGGGGGTTTTCGGGGACGAGAAATCGATCTAGCTCAGTCTTATGTCTGGGGAAGCGCATGATTTCGAGTTTTAAGTTAAAATGTTTGGCGCCCAACGAAGTGGGCACGAGCCAGCTAGTCTATCATAAATTATTATTAAACAAAACGCTCCTCCCACTAACAAAGCCACATAATCACAATTTATCAATAACTCCAGCCAATGAAATGTTTAAATCTTCACTCTAAATACAACATAACTGATATAGACGTCTTTATTTAACAAGAGACGACTATTGTTGATACTCGTCTGCCAATCAGAGATGACTGGGCATAGATTATGTTGGTGTAGACGGGATAGAGCGGTTTTAGTAATATGCCTTTTTTTTGTATGTTTGTTACGCGATATCTCCGTCAATTGTGAACGGATTTTGATGGTTCTTTTTTTGTTTGCTAAGTCATGATTGAGAGGTGGTCCCATATAAATTTTGTGGCGATCGGTTTAGTGCTTCTCGAAAAATTCAATCAAGAACAAAAAAAAATCGACGAAATATACATTGACGATATTATAATGTGCGTAACTTCAATTTCTATTTTTCGTTTTGTATAAGTAGTTTTATTTTGAAAATAAATTACTTTGAAAGATGTCATACACAGTCAGACATAGTTAGACTCGACACTAAAAAGTAAAAAATAAAAAACTTTTTTCAAAAAAATAATAACCGCCTTCAAAAACTAAATTATTATTTATAATTTTTTTGAAAAAAGTTTTTTTTTGTTCTCTTAGAAGATAGATGACATTGCATTGGCAAAGTAGATAAGTACGTGCTGGACTGGAGTAATTTAAGTTTTCTGTATTCAAATGAAATTTAAAATAATTAAAGGACTAATTATTTTCTACTATTATTAGCATTTAAAAAATATCTATCAGTTTTGGTTGAAATAAAAAATATGATGGCCCAGCGTACCTATCTATTATGCTGACTGTACATGTTTTTGTGTTTGTTGAGTGACTGGATGGAATATGGGGAAAAATAATTATATATGCTTACTAGCTGACACCCGCGGATGCACGTGCTGTGGTTACTGCTCAGTTTTGGTTACAGCGTGATGTTATCTAGCCTGTTACATTACTTTATAATGAAATAAATAAAATACGATAGGTAATTTTTGCAAACATCCATTCATCCATACTCACAAGTTCACATTTATAATCGTACTAGCTTTTGCCCGCGGCTTCGCTCGCGTTAAAAAGAGACAAAAAGTAGCCTATGTTACTCTCCATCCCTTCAACTATCTTCACTTAAAATATCACGTCTATTCGTCGCTCCGTTTTGCCGTGAAAGAAAGACAAACATACAGACAGACAGACAGACACACTTTCCCATTTATAATACTAGTATAGATTTTAGTACTGGATGATTGGAGCGCTCTTGTATTTACCCTATGCTGTTGTCGTTTTAAATTTTTAGTCACTTACATTATTATTATAAGTGAAAACTTGTAATTGGCCATTTTCTACCTACTCTAAGTGTTATTGTATCATGTAGCTGTAAGTTTTGCTAATAGCAATAGCAATAAAATAAATAAATAATTATAGTAAGATTGCACTAGTCCCAATCTCTTTTTCTGACGTGGTGGAAAGTAATACGAGTCTATTATTATTTTTCTTCACAACAGAGGCCTCTTCTGAAACAGAAAAGGCATGCACATTCATCACCACGCCTGCTAAACGCGGATTGGTGAATTCAAACTTAAATTAATTACTATCTTCTGCCAAAGACAAAAAGTAGCCTATGTTACTTTCCATCCCTTCAACTATCTCCACTTAAAAAATCACGTCAATCCGTCGCTCCGTTTTGCCGTGAAAGAAAGACAAACAGACAGACAGACACTTTCCCATTTATAATATTAGTATGGATAAGTCCAAATTTCCTCACTATGTTTTCAAATACAAATTGTTTTGAACATATTATTTTTATCTTAATTAGCGCCGACCTTATTGACTTCTAGTGATTGATGAAATCGTGTATCCAGTGTCAATATAGTGGTAACTCAAAGATAATGTAACCATTATATTCTAAAGTTGTTTGATAGCTGTTGTTACCTATATGAGAAAACTATTATTTAGGGTTGCATATCTAAATAGGAGCCGGGGTTGCGGAATGTTTGTAATAGTTACCGTGACCCTGGAACATAAAGGGCAATCGAAGGAACATGAGTGGGTTTTAGTCAGTAAGAGTCTGACACGCCCTCCCGCCGCACCCAGGACGGGAGCAGTCATTGGATGATTTCCCACTCACCAAAAAAAAAAAACTAATTAGGAAAAAGGTCCTTCCATTAGCCGGTCTAACTGCACTGCGTCTTATGGTTCCGTGGAAAAAATTCCGGCCCCATTTTGACTTGCCCCTTTTTTCCCAAGTATGTTGGAGCCGGCTGCCAGGCTAACCGGATTCAGCTGGATACCAGTGTTTTGCGTAAAGCGACTGCCTATCAGACCTCCACAACCCAGTAACTAGGCGAAACCACACCCCTTAGTTAGACAGGTCAGATTTTCCGGTTTTAGACTAGCCGTAACGACTGTCAAAGCTCTACGGCTTTACGTGCTTTCCGAAATACAGAATTTAAAAAGTCACATTGGTACTTGCCTGTATACGAACCCGCAACCACTAACATGAGAGGAGGGTGTCTTAAAACTCTTAACCACTACGCCATCACGACACCACATATTTTTTTTTTGGTGAGTGGGAAATCATCAAATGACTGCTCCCGTCCTGGGTGCGGCGGTAGCGCGTGTCAGACTTTTACTGACTAAAACCCACTCATGTTCCTTCGATTGCCCTTTATGTTCCAGGGTCACGGTAACTATTATAAACATTCCGCAACCCCGGCAGGCGTGGCCCTGTTAGGCCCCTTCCAGTGCTGACTTCTTCTCTTTGAGGCGCGCGTGGAACACTAACGCGCCGTCGACGCGTTCCTACACCACATCATCATTAGTCATTTTTTTTGGCAGCGCATTTAGCCATAAAATTGAAACAGAAATCCTCACAGAGGCAACACCGTTTTAGGCAGAATACATCACCACAACACTTAAACTAATCTTTGACAAATAATGATAATATTATACTAATGAGTTATAAATATCGTTTACACAGTTCTGATATACTCGTCGCGAACAAGATACGTATTTTCCGATATTCTTATTATCGTGTCATTAAAGTGCTGTGTTGTGTGTTAAAGAAAACCAGTGTTTTAGACTCAAAGACTCATATTGTGTGTGTTTGGACTCGTATTGCAGAATAATTGGTATTTTAAGTCGAAATAATAATTGAGAATTTGAATTGGAGATTTTGTAGTTAGTTTGGTTCACCACACTTTTTGGTTAATAGAAACCTCTTTTATACAAAAAAATCGCACGCACAAATTAATTAATTAATTTATTTATTTATTATTATACATTAAACATTGGATTATTGCAGTACGTATAAGGATCTTATGCTAATGCATATACCAATTATATGTATACATAACATGTCGTTACAAGCAGAGAACAGAAGTTAATAAAATAATAATAAAAAGTAAACTAAACCAATCGAATCCTCACACATATTAAAAAACAAAGTCCAGCGTTGCGTCTGTCTGTCACTCCGCGATACTTAGTATCAAAAATTACTGAAGGAATTTCCATGTAGTTTTCAATAGACCGAGTGGTTCATGAAGAACGTTTTGCTGAATAACACAAAAACCGAGAATTTCAAAGTTTAGTAACAGCCGTGTGAATACTATTACTATCCCACTGGCCTCCCCCCTTACAGGACAAAGACTTATGGCCTCTTCTCATACAGAGATGGCACGAGCATTGATCACCACGCGCGCTTAAGGTGGATTGGCATATTTAGACTTACATTTTTATAAGTCGAGGTTTTCCCATAACATTGTCCTTCACCGATGTCGGCGATGTTCAAAATCACTACAAAGAATAAAAGAAACTCGCTTTCCTCCGTTTGTCGGGCAACTAGATTCACTTTTGTTTTGTAAATAACGTTTTAAAGTGCTTTTATCATAGATGAAGTATATACGAGTAGTAGTAGACAATGATGTTATAAGTAAACAAGTGTAGATAGGTTATATGCAGTCAAAAAGTGGCACATTAAAAGTTTGCCAATTGACAAACATGATACTGAGTATCGCGTTGACATTTGACGTTTATCTCTTTTTCACTCGCACTACTTCAATAATGTCATCCTACTTTAACAGTAATGTATGTGTGCGTTAGTGTGCCGTTTTTGAAGATAGAATTTCGTTTTGGGTAACCTATCTACACCTTTTTACTTATAATATCATTGGTAGTAGACATAGACCCGTATTAATAGACGTCACTCAATTCTGAGACGCTCTCAAGTTTATTGCTGTCCTTATTTTTTCCCTTTAGAATGACAAGGACAGCAAGAGACTTGAGAGCGTCTCGGAGTTGAGTGACGTCTATTAATACGGGCCTTATGAATTGAAAAAGTCACATTGACACCTTAAGTATCAGAAGCCCTAACAAATGACCAATTCATTCTTATTAATTTTCACTTGATCTTTATTATGTACTGAAATGTAGAAACTGCTAATAATTATTCACAAATTATCATTATTTCCTACATGTTATCAGTTGCTTGGTAACCTATTTTTTATTTATCAATATTTAACGTCTTGTTGCTATGTAGCTTGTAGGTATGTCTTGTTAGTAAATTACTCAGAAAGATTATACAGCACTTGTTTTCGTCCGCGACTTCCTTCCCCTATTTTATCCCTTTGGGGCTTGAAATCCTTAAAAAAACGTTTTTTAGTGGTTACCTGCTCTTCACAAAGAACACACCCTGTAAGTTTCATGTCTCTAGGAGCAGCGGTTTGGGCTGTTCTCAACTGTCATTCAGATTACTATTTTATATATAAAGAAAAAATATCTGTAAGTGTAATTTTTTAATATATGTATGTATTTATAAATTTTTAGCTGTTCCTCGCGATTTCACCTACGTTACATGAGGCTTGGTTACCGCTTCGCTCCCGTGGGACATAGCGTGATATTATATAGCCTATGTTACTCGTGGACAATGTAGCTTTTTAATGGTGAAAGATTTTTTATAAATAATCGGTCCAGTAGTTTTTGAGTCTATTCATTTACAAACAAACATAAAGATTTCTTCTTTGTAATATTAGTGTAGAAATAAGCATGTTTATCAGTTGTCTGGATACCATAGTACAACCTCTGCTTAGTTTGGGAACAAATGGCCGTGTGTGAGTTGTCCCAGGATATTTATTTATTTTATTTATTTACCTTTAAAATATGTTTTATTAAACTAATCTAAATCTACACTAATACAATAATGCTGAAGAGATTGTTAGTTTTTTTAGTTAAACGCACTAGTCTCATGCTAATCTAACTGCTGCTGCTGGTTCGAATTAAAAAAATATTTTAGTGTTAGATAGAAGATTATAAACATTTCAACGACCAAGCGACAGCCGGCTGTCGCGCTGCTACTGTCTTTCTATTGTGTCTCAAATCACGTGTGTTCGAAGGTTTAATCTAAGAATACTATGCTATATCCATACTAATATTATAAATGGGAAAGTGTGTCTGTCTGTCTGTCTGTTTGTCTTTCTTTCACGGCAAAACGGAGCGACGAATTGACGGGATTTTTTTAAGGAAGATAGTTGAAGGGATGGAGAGTAACATAGGCTACTTTTGGTCTCTTTCTAACGCGAGCGGAGCCGCGGGCAGAAGCTAGTACAACATAAATAAATAAATATCTTCGGACAACTCACACACGGTTATCTGATCCCAAGCTAAGCATAGCTTGTGTTATGGTAATCAGACAACTGATATACATACTTATATAATTTTTAAATACATGTACATATTATAGACAAAGTTTGTCCTGGGTGGGAATCGAACCCACGACCTCTGGCTTAGCAGTCAGGGTCACTGACCACTAGACTAACAGGCCCGACATCACGCTACGACTTACGGTAGTAGAGCAGAAAATAACAGGCAGTGGGACAGATAATGTTACTAGGTTTATTAAGTCATTATGAAAACATTAGCAATTAGTGTAGTAATTAATAAGTGAATCAAATAATCGCCTTAGGGTCTCCCCACATTTATCGACGCGGAATCGGCTAACACCGGTCAAAAAAGCCTTTATGTCTACAGAATACGGGTGTAACTAATACCATTCGCATCGGCTCGGCTCGGACGACGCGTCATGACGGCGACCGACGCCGCGCCGGCCGACGGCGAAGGCGAAATAAGGCCCGGCGCGGCGCCCACTATCGGCATCGGGACGGCTGAGGATTTTAGTTGACAAAAAGCATTATAGACATTACCCTAATGGCAATAAAGTAGAAATTTCCATGATATATTATTGTAGTAACAAAAATACCGCTTCGGTATGCTTGAGGCTACTGCATCGGCAATTTCTACTTTATTGCCATGAAGTTAAAGTATAATGCTTTTTATTACCTAAAATCCTCAGTCGTGCCGATGCCGATAGTGGGCGCCGGGCCTAAGCCGTTTGGCTGATTGCACCCGTATGGCGCTGTGGTGATACGCACTCGGCTTGAGCCGATTCCGCGTCGATAAATGTGGGGAGACCCTTAGACGCTGTTATCATTACCAGTTGTTTATCTTAAAGTTTTTGACTTCGTTTTTTATGAGCTGTTGAAGTAATAAAGATTATGTGCCTATGACGACATTTTTATATTTATCTAATTGTATAAAAGGTTTTTTACACCTTCGAACACACGTGATTCGAGGCACAATAGAAAGACAATAGCAGTGCGACAGCCGGTTGTCGCTTGTTCGTCGAAAGGTTTTTAATAGTTAACCTTATTTGAAAGTTCAAAACCATTCTGAAACACACATTTAACTTAATTATGGTTTCAACCGAGTCTTCGGTGTCTGCCAGCTCCCAAAGGGTGTAGAGTGATTTTATAAAGCATACTTCTGCTATCCGTGTTATGTTATTTTTGATTACTGCTCCGCTCTTGAGAGTTGGAGCTTGATGTCATATATCCTACTAGCTTTTGCCCGCGACTTCGTCCGCGTTCCCAGGGGATTTCCGGGATGAAAACTATCCTATGTCCTTTCTCGGGTCCCAGACATATCTGTACCAAATTCCATTCAAATCGGTTCAGTGGTATTGTCGTGAAGAAGAGACAGACAAACAGACACACCGACAGACAGACAGTTACTTTCGCATTAATAATATTAGTACGGATATGTTATTCTAATGTATAAGCTTTATTGCTGTAATGTTTTATCAAAATCCGTTCAATAGTTTTTGCGTGAAAGTGTAACAAACACATACATCCATTTATAATATTAGTAGGGTTTGTATGTATTTTTAATTTATAAATTATATATGTATATCAGTTGCCTGCTTACTATAGCACAGTCTCTGCCTAGTTCTGGATCAGATGGCCGTGTGTGAGTTAACCCAAGATATGTGCAGTTATTATTTCCTTGGCCAAAGCCTTTCCTCTCTACGACCAAGCGACAGCGGGCTATCGCGCTGCTAGTCTTCCTATTGTGTCCCAAATCACGTGCGTTCGAAGGATTAAGTAATATTAATTTCTCTCGCCCTACAGCCATTTTCATACATAAATAGATATGGTGATAAATGGCCTTTGACCTCGCGCGTGTCCGCTAGCCAGCTCTGTTACAGTTGGCAATATAACCAAGATACAAATTGACCCTATGGCCTTATACCAGCAATACTGGATGCGGAGCCATTTCACAATTTATAGGTTAAATTAGATAAGGTTTGGTGTAGTTATGTGTTTTAATTAGATCGTTTTTAACTTGCACGCGAGTTACTGATGGGCTGAGTTAAAAAATAAAATAATTATATGTCTTGGGACAACTCACACATGGCCATCTGATACCAAACTTGGCAGAACCGGCCTATGGTGAAAAGACAACTGACACGCATACTTAACGTAACTCATATTTATACAATGTGTAACTGAATTAATGCACTTTGAGAAAATAGTTTGTTCAGAATCGTTTACTGAATCGATTTTTGTAATTTTAGTAGGTAATATTTTATCCCAAAAATAATTAAAACTACGTAAACTGCTGTCACACTTCCGCTGTACAGTCAAAACAAACTAAAACGGAATGGAATACCTACTACGCTAGACCCTTATGCAAGTGCGACTGTGTGCATGCGTAGATTTTAAATGTGACTATAATTTTCTCCCACAATCTGTACAATTAATTTATAAAACAAATCAGTGTTTTAAACATAATAATAAAAATTCTGCGTATGTATTATGATTATAACATAATATTCTAATTGGGGTGTCTGGTGGTGTGCGTTTATTCCGGGACATGTTGTATACATGTTGTAAATAATTTACACACACATATATGCACAGAACTAACAACAAACAATCGAATGTCGATACTTCCATTACCTATTTTACCCCTATAGGATTGGAATTTTCAAATAATCTTTCTTAGTGGGTGCCTGCTCCATGTCTCTAGGAGCAGCGGTTTGAGCTGTGCGTTGATATATCAACAGTCATTCAGTCTACCATTTTATTTTATCGAAGACTAGCTTTTGCCCGCGACTTCGTCCGCTTGGATTAACCCTTTAACTGCCGGAAGCTCAGATATACGCGAGACACAATACTATTCTATTGTTTTATTAATTACGGCAAACGAGAGGTTAATAGCTCCCGTTCCCGGGGGATTTCCGGGATGAAAACTATCCTATGTCCTATCTCAGGTCCTAGACTATATCTGTACCAAATTTCATTTAAACCGGTTCAGTAGTTTAGGCGTGAAGAAGAGACAGACAGACAGAGTTACTTTCGTATTTATAATATTAGTATGGATAGATTGGCCTTCTTGTCGATAGGTTGGTATTATATATAATAATGTGACGCTTCAACCAAGTCCAAATAAAGACGATTGTTAGTTACTATACTTACACGACATTAGTTTGACGTGGGATTGTGCTAATAATATTGACGTGTTAAATGTGCGTAGGGTTGTCAAGAGTCCGGATAGAGTTTAGCAATGGTATGATTAGTACTCAAAATAAGTACAATCCCGAAACATTTATGCGATTCAGAAAAACGTTAGCATGTTACTGAGTCACTTCTCTTATAGGAACTTTTTAAACCTTCGAACACGCGTGATTTGAGACACAATAGACAGACAATAGAAGCGCGACCGCCGGCTGTTGCCTGGTCGTCGAAAGGTTAAAATTCCTTATCCAGAATTCCTTATCCTCCATCCAGACAGATTTTGTGTCTAATGGGCAGCTTTCTGGACTATTCTTGTCAGGTTATCTACTATATAAAAATAAGTCGGGTTTTCCTTCCTGACGCTATAACTCCAGAACGCACGAACCGATTTCCACGGTTTTGCATTCGTTGGAAAGGTCTCGGGCTTCGTGAGGTTTATAGCAAAGAAAATTCAGGAAAAATTCACGCGGGCGAAGTCGCGGGCAGAAGCTAGTTATGTCTAAAGGACACACGGCACAACCTGTCGGCTTTCGTCGATCGGCACGTGTCGCTGGCTTTTGCCGGGCGATTTCGCTAATAAAATAAAAATAAATAAATATCCTGAGACATCTTACGCACGGCCATCTGATCCCAAGCTAAGCAGAGCTTGTGTTGTGGTAATCAGACAACTGAAATACATACTTATTATAGATAAATAACACCCAGACACAGAACAAACATTTATGCCCATCACACAAAGTTTGTCCTGGGTGGGAATCGAACCCACGACTTCTGGCTTAGCAGTCAGGGTCACTGAACACTAGACCAATAGGCCCGTCAAATAAAGATTTAATCTTACGCTTGCACGGCTAATTCAAATGGTTTGTAAGCCGTTGCGTCGTAGCTTAGAAGACGAGTTGCTTACTGGTACTGAATGTAGCAGCTAGTTTTCATATCCTACTAAATTTATTAATTGTGAAACTTTGTATGTGTTTGTTACCACTTTCACGGAAAAACTACTGAACGGATTTTGATGAAACTTTACAGTAATATCCATACTAATATTATAAATGGGAAAGTGTGTCTGTCTGTCTGTATGTTTGTCTTTCTTTCACGGCAAAAAGGGAGCGACGAATTGACGTGATTTTTTAAGTGGTGATAGTTGAAGGGATGGAGAGTAACATAGGCTACTTTTTGTCTCTTTCTAACGCGAGCGAAGCCGCGGGCAAAAGCTAGTAGCTTATACATCAGAATATGAGATAGGCTAGATAACATTGAGTTTTTTTAATTTTTATATGGTGTAAGCCGGGCTTTTAGGAGTATAATGCAGTAAAAGCCCAGCTGAATGAATATCCATGAAATGCCTTATGTTCACCTTTCGTAGGCTAACTGGCAACCCTAGCCATAACTATATGGTTCCTTGTGACAAGTGTGACAATTTGTACAATAAAATGTACAAACATTTGCCTTTTTGCTGTCCATATTTAGATTGTGTGATTTATAGTGTAATTTCTTCATAGTTGCTCTCATAAAGTAGTTTACTGTGGCAAAAATATTCGAGTTACTTGGGTAATACAAATTAAACTCTATTTTTATTTGAACAAAGTTCATTTCTGGTTTCGCAAAGTATCCCACCTTGTTTATTTTTGGCAGTGTTTTGTTTCCGTCTTGTATCAGAGATGGCGTTATTTTAATTTACGATAATTGACATAGTATTTTTTAGATTTTTTCCAATGTTTTTACATTCATTCGTTAAGGGATTCCATTAACTTTTTTTATACATCAGATTTTATGTATAGCGCACAATCATATGAATGAATAATTAGGGCATCTCTCATGTACAGGGGGCCTACCACAAGCCCTTATAGCAGTATTACTTCGATATTACTTTCAGTGGGAAAGAGACGGCGCTAGACAACGTGTCTAACGCTGTCACTTGCACACTCTGGAACAGGAAAGAAACAATCTTACTTTAAACGTCATGGTAAGGGGCAGAACTGGTATTTAGCTGTACAAGTTAGACCAGAAGCTGACCCTAACCAAGTTGGGAAAGGGCTCAGGAGATGAACCCAAAATTGCCAATCAATGCCTTCTCTATATGAGAAGAGGCCTGTCTCTGAAAGTAGATCAAAATTTCACAACATTTTATGGATACTTTCGATTAACTTTGTATAGCTGTAATGCTTTTGGTATCTCCGTCTATTGACCTGGGGCCCTAGTCTGCTTTACAATAGTGTCTCAATGACCAGTCATCGGCCGGATATTTGACAACTTTGAAAGTTTTTGTATGGGAAATGTGTCAAAAGTTCGACGTTATACGTCAAAAACCGATCATTGAGACACGATTGTAATAGCAGACTAGGGCCCCTGGTGAGTTTTCCACCCTGTTAACAAAATTAAATAATATAAACTTGTTAGATATATTTTTTTCAGTCTTTGTTTTTTTTAGACCATCCTTGACATAACATTCGGCAAACAATTCAGATTATTATATCACGATTTATTTATCACGGGTGACGTTATATTATAACTAGATACCTATCTACAGACGTAGGTAGGTATTTAATTATTTGCACAAATTCGTATCATTTTGTGACATTTGTTATGTCTTCTTATCTATGCAAACAAAGAGGCAAGTTTTGTATATTTGTTACAAATAGAATAAGGCTGGACAGGTTGTTAGCAAGATTATTTAAAACTTTATGATTTAAAAAGTTTCCGTGGAATTTCTTGCTTGATCATCTCTTCAGAGACCAATTTACGTTTTGTTAAAACCTTCAAAGTTCTGACTAACAGACCGAGTCTTTGACAATAAGTGCCTCTAAATGGTCTAAGAGAAATAAATGCTTTCAATTTTGCTAGCAAGTTTCTGTCTGTAGTAACTCACCCAACATTGCATATTTATTTAATAGAAGCTTAAAAAACCATTCTCTTGACTCAAAGGCGTCTCATTTCTAAGTCAATATTTATTTATATGCAATACAGCAAAACTGTGCACGTGTAGATTTTGCAATATAAATAAACATCACGTATTAATGCATTTTTGCTTGAACTTAAAGTAAATTGGTCTGACATTACATAAAAGATTTTTAATACAGTGACATGTTTCAAAAAGTGTTGTGAACAAACGTATTTGGGGTTAATTTTTGCTGTTAAACTTGCAATTGCAGTTACAAGAAACTATTTGTTTCTTGTGACTGTCAAAGAATTGGTTAATTTTAATTGTTTCTGTAGTACAAGTCTACATTGTATATTTTTATGTTTTCGTTGAGCAGCAGCAGCTTGTGCGATTTAGTAAACTGCAAAATCTTACCATGACGGAAAAAAATATCTCCAAGCAAATATCTAAGAAAGTGAAGTGAGTAAAAACCTAAAGGAAAAAATAACAGTGCAGTGCAAAATAATATTGTTCAATAAAATGACACTCGAACATTTTCGGAGCGCCACAAAATACCACAGAAATATCATAGTCAGTCAATCCAGTACATGGACGTTCAAATGTGTATTCTGCAATTGGTACTTCTGACAGTGACTACAAAAACTAAATCCTGGCTGTGATATTTCATCAAAAATACATAAATTCACATATCCATCCGATACTACCGCCCTCTGTTATTCAAAACGCTAACTCTGCGAAAGTAACGCCATATATTAGTGACATCTCGAAACTGTACGGAACTTACGTGCGTGCCATCTAGCGGAAAGTAGGTGAACTACACAGGAACTAGTGGCGCCATCTTTTGGTGTGTGACGTCAAACTGTCGGCCATGGTTGAGGATACGACGCCGCAGCAGGAGCGGGTTTCCGCGGCTGCGGTGCTGCAATTTGCTGCTAGAGAAGCGAGAGAGGGAAGGAGATTCACGGAGTTTGGAGCTCATGCGTTTGCCAGCATCACTTATAACGCTTACGGTACTTTTTTTCCTATATTTTGGTCCTCGTTTAGAATAATGAACCTACCCGAAATGCTGCCCCAACCTCCTTTTTGCCACTCCTAGACCCTCTCCAATCTTTTCATCTGCCGTGATACCTGTTTTCCTTTTCCCAGTTCAAGAATCTGTCCAGTTCGTCCTGCCATCACCTTCGTGGCCCGTCGCGACCCTGTCTCCCCGACTCTGGCACCTCCAGGCCACACTTTCTTCAGTCATTTCATGTTCTGCCTCAATAGGGATGTGGACTACATCAAAAGAATGACATTCTGTTTAGTCCGTCTGTTAGACAGTCCAAAAATACTGGACACATATTTTTTGCTTGATCAAATTAATAACAAAATACAAAGATAAAGAGCATCAAAGTTCCGAAGCGTTTGTGACGTCACTTGTCAGTAAAAAATATACAAAGGCGTTGTAAGGTGTCGGGGTGAAAATAACGAAGTCGCAGTTCAGGATAACAAAATAGGTTTTGCGAGCGAGCGACGTGCGGTCAGCGCATATGTATGTTGCGGACTAGTGTGGCGCAGCGGTGGTGCTTGAGTGCCCCTCCCGCACCTCAGGCGCCCCTCTAACAGTTAGGGTGCTTCTCACAGGTAGCTCGTTCGTCACCAGTTCGTTTATTATATTAATAAAAGACAAAGTACATAACAAAATAAATCAAAACCAAAAGAAAACATAATAAAATAGTTATCATAAATTAAATATAAGATGAACATTCGCGTCGCTAACAAGCCCCACCCCAGTGCTGCCTCAGCACTCATCACCCGTAGGAATACGTGCGACGCGTGCTGCAGATCGCCGTAGGACCCCGCTTTTCGTTTTCACGTCAACGACCCGGATGCGCCCATCTTTTCCAGGCCTCACATCGTGAATCAAACCTTTGGGCCAGACGTTTCGAGGGGAGTCAGGGTCCACTATAAGGACTAAATCTCCTATTTGCAAGGGTCTCTCTTCATGCAACCACTTCCTTCTCGGTCTCATTTCCGGCAGTACTTCTTTCACCCATCGCCTCCAGTACAGATCGGCCAAGCGTTGTGTCGCTCGCCATTGTTTGCGCAGATACATGTCGCATTCAGCGAATTGACCGATTATGGGCAGGTTTGAAGAACTTCCAAGTAGAAAATGGTTTGGGGTCAATGACTCATTAGTGTTGGGTTCAACGCTTACATGCGTGAGGGGGCGGCTGTTAACCATCTGCTCCACTTCTGCCATCAGTGTGCTTAACATTTCGTCTCTTGGAGCACGTTCTTTCAGTGTGGAGTAAAGTGAAACCTTCACGCTTCTAATTAGCCGCTCCCATGCCCCACCCCAGTGGGGACTGGCCGGGGGGATAAAAGTCCAAGTGGTTCCGTAGTTGACGGCTTCGTTTTTTAGTACGTTCTCATCTAACTCTTGGACTGATTTCCTCAGCTCGTTGTCGGCACCTCTTAGATTCGTTCCATTATCAGAGTATAGATGCTGGGGCCATCCACGTCTAGCAGCCATACGACGAAGAGCCATTATCAGCGCGTCAGTGGTAAGTTTGGTGACGATCTCTATATGTATTGCCCTTATAGTGAGGCAAGTGAAAAGGACTCCGTATCTTTTTTCCCTTCGTCTGCATACTGTTACTTCCATAGGGCCGAACAAGTCTACACCACAGAAAGTAAAAGGACGTTGGTGATGAGACATGCGTGCTTTTGGTAAGTCACCCATTCTAGGTGGAGTCGGCAGAGCCTTTCGTATGCGGCACACCATACACTTCGACGCGACTGTTTTTACTGTAGGTCGGATGCGAATAATCCAGTATTTTTGTTTCAGCTCGTTTACTACTTGCTCTCGATTTCCATGAGCGGCGTTGATGTGGAAGTGACGGACAATTAGCATTGTGATGTGGTGGCGGCCGTCAAGTATCACAGGTTGTTTAACTAGTCGTGATACTGCAGGTGCGGCATCAATGCGGCTACCTACTCGAAGCACTCCATATTCGTCCAGGAACGGCGTTAAGGTAAGAAGCTTACTTTTCTTTTCTAATTTCTTTTTATTTTTCAGGTTGTCAAGATCTTCAGGGAACGTCTGTGCTTGTGAGTATTTAATTAGCAGGCGCTCAGCTTTCATCATCATGTGACCGTCTATATCACCGGTAAGTTTTCTACATTTTTCTAGGAACGATAATACTTTACGAGTTGATTTCAGTAAGCGCAGCCATGAAGAAAATCGTTCGGGGTCAGGTACAGCTGGTAAGTGACTTTCAGGTACGACGTGAAGAGTTGTCACACATTCCAGGTCCACGTCTGGTATATTTGGCTGCTGTGCTTCCCGGGGCCATTCACTTTCTTCACTAATCAAAAATTCTGGGCCGCGTAACCATTCATTTTTCAGTATCAAAATATCGCAGTGATCCCTGGTTGCAACATCTGCTACATTTAATTTAGTGGGTATGTATCGCCAGTCATGTATTTGCGTAAGCTCATCTATTTCACCGAGTCTATGAGCAATATACACTTTATAAGAACGTGTGTTGTTACGTATCCAGTGCAGTACTGTAGTGGAGTCGCACCAAAAGTATGTATTTTGTACCGTTATTCGGTGCTCTTTTTTAATCGCCTGTGATAATCTTGCAGCTAGAACAGCAGCCTGCAACTCTAAACGAGGCACAGAAGCGTGTTTTAACGGGGCAACTCGACATTTACTTGCTACAAATGCGACCATTGTCTGTCCGCTATTACTATTTTTCCAACGCCAATAAGCTACCGCGCTCATCGCTTTCGGCGAGGCGTCACAGAATATATGAAGTTGTAGGTTTATATAGCCTGCGCCGGGGCTCGAACTCGCAACGAGGCCGGTGACGGTTGTACTACACGAAGTGGGCGCGGCTTGTGGTCTCAGCGCACTATCAAGTGCAGCCGTACTCGGTGAGTCTTCCGTCTCGCTCTCGCTCCATGCAGCTGTGTTGTAGTCTCTCGGTAAGCGAATATGACTCACGCGCTTTAGCATTTGTAACCATTCGATCCATTTTGTAAACATGATGTCTGTTATCATTTCGTCCCAGCCTAAATCAGTTTTCCAGGTTTCTTGTAACATAATTTTTCCCTTAATAGTGAACGGCGCTAGGAACCCGTACACGTCGAAAATTGACATAATGACACGAAGCATTTCTCTTTTAGTGGGCCTTCTTTCGCCGGTTAGTATCGCTTCAGGAATCTTTTTCAGTGATAAGTCGAAACCCAGCGTGTCTTCTTCCGGAAACCATATTAAGCCCAGCGTTCGCTCGCCGTCGTACTGTTGTCCTATTTTAAATCTAATAGCGGTGGCTCCTAAGGTCTCTTTTGGTATGGTATTGATCACGGCTTCATTGTTACAGGTCCAGTTTCTGATATCGAAACCGCCTTGTTTATGGATGTGCGTAATGTCAATTACCTGTTTGATAGCCGTATCTTCGTTGTCTATACTGTCGATATAGTCATCCATGTAATGTTGTTTATATATTGCTTCTACGGCGGCCGGCATAGATGATTCATAACGTTGAGCGTTTTTATTTTTGATAAACTGCGCTACGAATGGGGAACAATTAGCGCCAAAAATTAGGGATGTCATCATATATGTTTTTATTTCACTGTCTGGGGTTGACTTCCACAGGAATCGTAATGCGTTCCTGTCTTCAGGGATGATTTTAATTCGTAGGAACATGTCTCGTATATCCCCGGTGATAGCAACTTTATGCTCACGGAATCGAAGCATGATGCCGAATAAAGACACCAGAAGGTCAGGTCCCGTCAGGAGGTAATCGTTTAAACATAACCCTTCACTTTTAGCAGCTGCGTCAAAGACAAGACGAAGCTTTTTCTTGTTGGGGTTGTCAACTCCAAAGTGGGGTAAGTACCAAGTCTTTGTTGTGGTTTCAGGGTCGGTAATCTCCGTCGCATAGTCGTTCTGTAACAGGTGTTCGACTCGATCTTTGTACCGTAGCGAATAGCCTTCATCCGCTTTGATTTTGTCTCATCACACCTCTCAGTCGTCTTTCAGCATTTGGGTATGATTCCGGCATCACACAGTTTGGATCTTTCCACGGTAGCCCAACATACCACCTCCCGTCAACTAAGGAAGAAGTTCGCTCCAGGTGTTCGATAGCTCGTTCATGATCAGCGTTTTTTCGAGGTTTGCAGCTGATGCCCATTGACTCGATCGAGAAAGATCGTCGAACCTCTTCTTGCAGGTCCAGTAGACATCGGTCGCGGTCTGACGTCATCACGCCCGCGTTTTCAGTGATGAGCAGCGCGGAATGCAGGGCGCCTCTGCGCCCGTCCGCAGCCCTCAGTGGGTCGCGCACGCAGCCGTGTATACACCACCCGAGAGGGGTTTGAGTGGCGTATAATGCACCAGGTTCACTATTGATTATTTTAGAAGGTAACATCAAATTATAATTGTCCTGCCCTATCAATAGTTCGGGTTTAGTATGTCCATCACACAAGTATTTTTTTATTTCAGGTGAACACTTAAAGTTAGCGATATTGGTTGGTGTCAGCGTCTGCACAGGTAAGTCCAATTGATTAACGCTACGCGCTCTAAAGGTAAACATATTTCCGTCTTTGTTTGATACAGTTAAGTCCACTATCTCACTTTCACAAACAAGTTCTGTAGAATCCCACGCACCGCACACGCGCATAGTTTGTTTACGTCCTTGCACACCCACACGCGCCGCGAGCGCACCGCTTATCAATGACACAGTTGATCCGTCATCGAGCAGCGCGACACAACTCACTACACCGTTAGGTCCGTGGATATTGATAGGTACAGTTTTTAATAACACCGTCGAGCTATTTACTTTTATGTGCGACACGGTCTCAACAACAGGAACGTTAATGTCCTCACTTATAGTGTCCTGAAGTTCCGTTACATTTACACTATTACGTTGCACGGTATTATTGTTCTTAGTGAAATGCAACAAACGATGATGCGATTGTCCACAGTTATCGGTATGACAGACGGGAGCCGGGCAGTTTTCTCTGTTGTGATTTGACATTAAACACTTATAGCAAAGCCTATTACGTTTCACAAAGTACCACCTATCTTTCCGTAACGATTTTTTAAACTTCTTACAGTCAGGCAGTTTATGTTTTGTTAAACGGCAAAACCGGCACTTATCGTCATTGTCATTATCACTTTGTACGAGTACAGTTTGCTCGTTATTATTGTTTATAGGTTTCACAGATTGTTCACCACTAAGGCCGTAAGTAATATTCACTGCAGTCCGAGATATCTTCACAGCTTCACCCTCTAGGAACTCGGACAAAATCACGAGTTTTGACTTGCACCCTTGGTTGAAGTAAGGGTAGCTGAAGTCCGCCCACTTAGAGATGAGGATCGTAGGTAATTTAGACAAAACCATCGACACTATGTTCATAGCACTTAAGTACTCATTCTGACCGATCGCGAGTACCGCGGCTACATAATTCTTCACTTTCACAGAGAACGGTATGATGTCCTTATGATATTGTTCTGGTAATGGTTTTAGTGAAGTGATGTCCTGCATAATCTTGGATATGATTACGTCAGGGTTTCCATACTGGAGATCCAGTGTTGACATAACAATGTCAGGAGTGGTAGCACTAATCAGCAATGACATCACTGCTTCTTTAGCCTGTCCATGAAGGCTCTTTCTGAGTCTCCACATATTTTCTCTCTCGTTGAAGTTGCACACTAACGTTGATTCTTCGTACGCCTGCTTAAACTGAAGCCAGTCCAGGGGGTCACCGGAGAACGAAGGTAGGTCTCTCGGCGTACATAAGCGGCTCAGCATTTTAGCGTCCGATCCTTTAGTAGCAGCAGAAGCAGTCGCAGCGGTCAAGTCCTTTATAGCACTCACCAGCAAAGAGACGCTAGCCTCACGGCCGACGTCAACATCAGGTACTGGTTGCAGTGGAGGGCACGCCTTGCCCGTGTTTTTGCCATATCGTGGGCACGACTGTCCTTTTAGTTCTTGTTGACTGCGATCAATCCACTTCTCCACTTCGCTGTGCGTGGTAACTTCACTTCCTTCCGATAGTCGTGAACTGTATATTTCATCCAGCTCCGCCATATCCGCCGCTAGCTTTTTATCTATAAGCTCCATCTGGATACGCGCCTTTGCCTGTGCCGCTTCCAGCTCTAACTTCTTTTTCCGAGCTAATACTGAAGACGAAGCAGATGCTTTTGATTTTGGTTTTGAGGCTGTTTTTGCTTTTTCTGTGCCTTCTTGAACCTTCGATGTGGAAGGAAAGATCAAAACTTTTTCTGACTTTATGCTACCCACATTTTGAAAAGATGTTTTCTCCAAATTGTTTTTCGGGGTTTTTTGCTGTTCAGCATCTGTTTTACACTTCTCTTCTGGTTTAGCAGCTTGCACTGTAAGTTTCTGTTCCTGAATCAGGTCCTCCAGCTGAGAAAGTTTTTCTTTTTCTTTTTCTTGTCTTCTGGCGGTACTTCGTGTATTCACCATTTTTTGCGGCGGAGTCGAAAACATAGGTCTTAAATACTTTTAGATTCGGCTCGAAGACCAGCTTTGTAAGGTGTCGGGGTGAAAATAACGAAGTCGCAGTTCAGGATAACAAAATAGGTTTTGCGAGCGAGCGACGTGCGGTCAGCGCATATGTATGTTGCGGACTAGTGTGGCGCAGCGGTGGTGCTTGAGTGCCCCTCCCGCACCTCAGGCGCCCCTCTAACAGTTAGGGTGCTTCTCACAGGTAGCTCGTTCGTCACCAGTTCGTTTATTATATTAATAAAAGACAAAGTACATAACAAAATAAATCAAAACCAAAAGAAAACATAATAAAATAGTTATCATAAATTAAATATAAGATGAACATTCGCGTCGCTAACAGGCGTGACGTTTCACGAAACTTCAACGCACTGTATTGTCGTCATTTTCTGTTTACGAAAAAAAAGAAAAAATACGTGTCCCAAATTTTTTGATTATCGAACTGACGGACTAATTACTTTTTTTTTTGTCGTCTCGCCTATTGCCCCACCACATTATCTATTATTTAGGAGGCAGGAATGTTTTTGGTTTATTAAAAAACCTAGTGCACTACGCTCCATGGCCGTTGGTAAACCTTAAGTTTGGATTTGTTAGAGTTAGTTAAAGTCTCCATTGATTAACTTTGTTGAATTGAGTTACTAGTGATAAGCAAATATTTGATATCATCAATCTACCGATAGTTATGGCAGTAAAAAAATGAGAAAGATGTCAGGTTACTATAACATTAAATAACTGTGTTAGTTACCTTGATAATCATATTTACAATCGAAACTGTTACGTTAATAAGATTATGATGCAATCTCTTATTGTATTGGTGGACATGAGTATCTGCGGCGCAATATTCTTTTTTCCCAGATTAATCTACTTCAAGCTAAGTTATTTTTTAACCCCTGATATATATGGGGACGGGCCTGTTGGTCTAGTGGTTAGTGACCCTGACTGCTATACCGGAGGTCGTGGGTTCGATTCCCACCCAGGACAAACTTTGTGTGATGAGCATGATTGTTTGTTCTGTGTCTGGGTGTAATTTATCTATAATATGTATGTATTTACAAATTATATAAGTATGAATATCAGTTGTCTGGTTACCATAACACAAGCTCTGCTTAGCTTGGGATCAGATAACCGTGTGTGAATTGTCCGAAGATATTTATATTTATATTTATTTATATTTATGTCTGTCGATGCCGTTAGTTTGACGGCTGTGTATAGCTGGGCATTAACGTCTTTTTTCCGTGTCAGTTGAACTGATATCCAACCAAAATTTGATCGTGAGTGTTGAATCGTCATTCTATAGTTGGTTGGCCGCCTATACCATTTGCAGAGCTTTGCAACTGTGGCAAACAGCCACAGTTTTTCGACTGGACTGACGCGAAAAATGACCGTCTTTGCCCAGCTATAAGACTATCTGGCATAGTACGATATAGTTTCTCAAAATAATGTCCTACTCTTAATGTTTCTTTTTTATCTGCATTTAGAACCACACATACAGCTTGTTCGCTCGCTATACTGTATATAAACTTCTTTGTTTGTCCAATTCATTCTTCTAATTGTCATTTTTATTATAAATTAACTACCAGCCCCGCCTCTTCTAAATGGTGTTAAATTACTTTAAATTATTAAGATGCGTCGCCATATTTAAATTGTAATTAGTTTCTTTTAGTTAACACTTTAATTGGTGTTAATTAACCTATTTTATAATCATTTTGATGGCTTTACAAGTTCAACGATCGAATATAGGTACTGTCATGAGCATAAACATGTATATACTTTTAAAGCAATAATAATTTTAAATTCGTACTTAATTTTATAAATGCGACAGTAACTCTATCTGTCTCTTCTTCACGACTATACCACTGAACCGATTTGAATAGAATTTGGTACAGATATAGTCTGGGACCCGAGAAAAGACATAGGATAGTTTTCTTTCCGGAAATCCCCCGGGAACGGGAACAATTATTCTAGCACTAGCTTCTAAAAGCTAGTGCTAAATAATTGAGAGTCACAATTATTGTGACATATTTTAGAGTAATCTATCTGTAATATACTATAAAATTTATTGTATATAACTGAAAATTATTTGTTTATGCTCATGTCTTTAAACATCCAGCAATCTCTGGCGTGCCACTTTTTAGTGGCAGATTGGTACTTATCTGTAGTTTACGCAAGTACCACTGATAACCAGTGCCAACAGAGATAATGTGATTTTCCATTATGTCAAGTGCCAGGTCAGATATAATAAAATGTGAGCTAAGAAATAATCTTGGTTTCTTGTATCTCAATTTTTACTGTTACTGCGAGAAATAGAACAATTTATAACCAATAATCAATTGGGGATTTAGTTTTCAAACCCTTAAACACGCTGTTTTCTTGACTAATAGTAGCACAACTTGGCCATATTTAATTTTTGGCGATGAAGCCACTGTGGATGTCAGAGAGGATACGGGAGGGTCGTGGGAAGCGTGGCAAAGGACTGGCCGTTCGTCATCTATGCTATTGGACTCTTTGACCAGGCAACGAACTTCGTTGCGAGCCGCACGCAGTGCGTGTAATTTTCACCCTAGCGTGTCGCCCGCATGTCAATAAAAGCATTTATGATACGATAGGTTGCGGGAAGCTGGCGCCAAATATGGCTGCCGAACGATTCAATGTAAAAATGTTGACGGCTCAACATTTTTACATAGAAATATCAGGTGGGCTAACATGACGTCTTAAAGCGATAGCAGTTCCGCTGAGGGAAAGAGACAGAGCTATTCAAGTCGTCTAGCGCCATCTCGTTTCCTCAGCGAAACTACTCTGGCTTTAAGATGTCATGGTAAACCCCCAGTGGTATTTATTTTACTTGGTACTTAAAATACGTGTCCAATTTTTTTTATTATCAACCTGACGGACTAATTCGTTTTTTTTCTTCTCGCTTATTAAAAATGTTAGTTCTTTAACAAAAAACAACCGCAATACAATCAAAAATATCATCATTTAAACTAAATGAATTCGACGAAGACTCAACAGGCGATACTCGATGTAGTTACAACTAGTTCACTACCCCGCGCGGTCAAAGTTTAGCTGATAAGCGTGTAAGAGTACTAGATTGTTTAACATATGCTCAATGGCTTTATTGATATTTTAATTAAGTTGTGTAGAAGTTGTGTAGACTTGGTAAGCGCTGTTTCCAAAGTATTTTAGATTTTCGACACTCCCAGAAGGTCCAATGTTGGTCAGGGTGATAGGTTATCTAGGTTTTCTTATTTTTATTTTTCATCTTATCATTGACGGGCCTGTTGACCCGTTAGTAACCCTGGCTAGGCCAGAGGTCGTGGGTTCGATTCCTACACAGGACAAACTTTGTATGATGGGGATGATTGGTTTTTGAGATTTAGGTTATGATTCGGAGTAAGACATTTGGGATTTTTTTTACGTAGTCATCGTAGTTAAGCGTATCTTAACTACAATGACTGATTACCATCAAGCGAGCCATACGCTTTTTCGCCACTTCAATAGCATAAAAAAAGCATTAAAGAATTTGATATTTTTCAAATTAATCACAAGAAAAAATAAACAAAAAAAAAATATCTTGGTCACACAATCGTGCTTATCACATAAAGATTTTTCCTGGTAACCGAACCCTAAACTCCGGCTTAACAGCCAAGGCCACAATGAAACTAAACCAACAGGTCAGTCTCAAAAATCTACCAAAAAATCACTAGACAAAATAACTCACAAAAAATCCTAAAACCATTTCTTAAGATAACGCGGTCGTCCAGTAAATAAGGTCCATCATATCACAGTTCTAGAGGTCATGTAAACAAGTATATCAAACTACTTCGTTCTGGATATCAAGCTAGCGTTAATTATTAATAGCCGGAGAGCTGGTGAACCCTCCTACTAACGGTCGTCCTGTAAGGCTAGAAATTTGTGGTGGAACAATGACCTGGCAGGCAACAACCCTGCACGTCATCAACTTTTTTAATTTTTAAAATGTAAAATAAATAATAAAAAAAAAGTTCTTCTGTAAGCTTCAAAATTTAATATAATTTAGTTTATTGATTAATAATTATAGAAAAAAATTGACAGGCGATTTGAGTAAGCAGAAGTATCTGCCAGGTGAATCGAAAGGTGCATAGTTTAGGGGGAAAAATAAACTTTCTCCTGTAAGGTTGAAATTTAAGTATGTGTTTGAGCAAATCATTAAAAAGAAATGTGTACAATGACAGGCGGTTCTGAGCAGCATAAGACCTTGACAGGCGAGGGGAAAGATGCTAAGAGCGTGCGAGTAAGAGGCGTAACGTAAATGCGTATAGTGTGAATGACATTAAATAAAATTAAAAATTATAGATGCAATATTTTTTATTAATTGTAGTGTAATCTACATTATTTTTTACATTAATATTATCATCATCATCCGACACTTCTTCACTACTACTTCTTTCGTCATATTCCGACTTTTGTTGCGGAATGTTTATAATAGTTACCGTGACCCTGGAACATACAGGGCAATCAAAGGAACATGAGTGGGTTTTAGTCAGTAAAAGTCTGACACGCCCTCCCGCCGCACCCAGGACGGGAGTAGTCATATGATGATTTCCCACGACCCAAAAAAAAAAAATTAAAAAAAAAAATCCAACTCTTTGATAACGTTTTCCTTCTCTGAAAAGAAAAAATATTTTAATTAATTAATAATGTCATTAAGAATTGAATATCGCGCTTAATTACGTAGGACTCGGAATGTATATTGAATCTTATTAAATCGAATAATTAAGTGTCACCTGAAATGTAATCTTGGGGAGATGCTGCTTCGGCAGCATCTCCCTCAAACCAATTGAAATCGTAGTGATTGTCGCAGCTTTATTTATTTATTTTATGGCTCTCCAACGACTTACTCACTAATACACTTAGTTACAATAATAGGTTTTATAACATATTTTTTTATGATAGTGGACTTGTCACGTATAAGAGTGCACATCACTTGTACTTATTAACCTAAAGTTAAAACATTACAAACAATAAAAAGTGGATAAAAAGTCGACAAAAGCTGTTATAGGAATTAAATAATAATAATAGCCAGGATTATTCATCAGCAACTTGCTCTGAAATACAATATTGTGGAATCGGGAGTACCGTATTACAGGTATGTGCTCGACCCAGTTCTTGAGAATAGCCATATCACATTATACTGGGATCGATCTACTATTACAGACAAAACAATTGTTGCCAATAAGCCTGACATTGAGGTAATAGATCGATTAGAGCGTCGGGCAATGATTGTTGACATAGCCGTTCCACATGATGAGAACCTCGTGAAAGCCGAGAAGGATAAGCAGTCTAAATACCCAAAATAAAAAATAAAAATAAATAAAAAAGCTGTTTCGAACAATTCTTAACTTAATCTTAAACATAGAAAAGATTTTACAGTTTAGGAGTTGCTATTTTATTACAATTCAATAAATGTCGCTTGAATATGTTATAGATCTGCCTTTTATTTTTGTTTTCCAGTTAACAAACTATGTGTTTTGGTAACTTGTTTAGTATTCGGGCAAGACTGACATTCCATACTCTCTCACCATAATTGTTATGACATTTCGGTACCTCGGAATATGCTATGGTATTTCGGACCTTGACTTGGCTCGCGGGGTTGTCGACATGTGAGACGTAGATTCAGCAGTCATTGTACCGATAGTGGTGACGGCCAATGGCATAATAGCTAAGAGCTTCGACCAACACCTAAGGAGGCTCTCGCTAGGCAGCTGGATCAAGGGCCTGATGCAGAAGGCGGTACTCCTGGGCACGGCGCGCATTGTCCGGAGGTTCCTCTCTCTGGTGTCCTGACCATCGGTAGCTTGGAGTTCTAGATGCCGGTGGGCTACTATTTTTTATATTTTTAAATGTTATTTTTAATATTAATACCTATTTAAAAATGTAATTTATATGTATGTAATTATGTATACTGAATAAACAGAAAAATAATATAATATCTTAGGACAATTCACACACGGTCATCTGATCCCAAGCTAAGCAGAGCTTGTGTTATGGAAACCAGACAACTGATATACATACTTATATAGTTTATAAATATATACATATTATAGATAAATTACACCCAGTCACAGAACAAACAATCATGCTCATCACACAAAGTTTGTCCTGGGTGGGAATCAAACCCACGACCTCCGGCTTAGCAGTCAGGGTCACTCACCTCTAGACCAACAGGTCCAGGCGTCAAAACATAGTTTAAAAAGCTTTACATCAGATTGTCCTACGGAAATAGGATAAAAACAAAAAAGAATATAAAAATTATTCTATGTCCGTCCCCTGGTCCTAAGCTACCTCCCCACCAAATTTCAACCAAATCGGTTCTGCTGTTGTTGAGTTATAAAATGTGTAACTAACACGACTTTTTTTTATATATTTACAGGATGGAAATTTCGAAAAACATTGAATGCAGTTTTGTTTCAAAGGAATGTTATCTATAGTAAAGTAACCTATCTCAACGATTTAAGGTAGTTTTCTTCCAGGGCCCATTAAAACTTTTCACCCTGGATAATAAATAGATATGAAATATATTTTTATATTTGTACGTGAATGAAATGTAGATTAGACTTTTTGAAAAGTAAATCAGTTTTAAACACACTGAAATCTATATTATATATTTTTATACGGAATAGTATAATATGTTTAAGTTAATAATTTTCGTGTCATATGTGGCAAGAAACTTCTCATAGTGTGCGTTATCCAATCTTTGACATTTTGATTCGTACATGATGATGATAATTAATGTAAAAAATAATGTAGATTACACTACAATTAATAAAAAATATTGCATCTATAATTTTTAATTTTATTTAATGTTATTCACACTATACGCATTCACGTTACGCCTCTTAGTCGCACGCTCTTAGCATCTTTCCCCTCGCCTGTCAAGGTCTTATGCTGCTCCGAACCGCCTGTCATTGTACACATTTCTTTTTAATGATTTGCTCAAACACATACTTAAATTTCAACCTTACAGGAGAAAGTTTATTTTTCCCCCTAAACTATGCACCTTTCGATTCGCCTGGCAGATACTTCTGCTTACTCAAATCGCCTGTCAATTTTTTTCTATAATTATTAATCAATAAACTAAATTATATTAAATTTTGAAGCTTACAGAAGAACTTTTTTTTTATTATTTATTTTACATTTTAAAAATTAAAAAAGTTGATGACGTGCAGGGTTGTTGCCTGCCAGGTCATTGTTGTTGGCCTTTGTGTACTATGACTCATCACTCCACAAATTTCTAGCCTTACAGGACGACCGTTAGTAGGAGGGTTCACCAGCTCTCCGGCTATAATGTTTTTATTTCATTGATATTGAGGACGTGCGGAAAAAATCGGGTGGTCTTACTATCTTTAGATATGTCTGTATCCAGTTGCGTAACAGGGTCAGAGGCTCACTTAGATACTCCCATCCGTGCCTTCATAATTGTTAAAAAACTTTTTCCAAAAAAAAAGATAACCGACTTCAAGAACTTAAAGCTCAAAAATAACTATTTCGGAAGTCGGTGGCTTCTCTTCTGCCGGTCGAATTGTGTTGCCTTGCCACCGACTTCCGAAATAGTTATTTTTGAGCTTTTAGTTTTTGAAGTCGGTTATCTTTTTTTTTGGAAAAAGTTTTTTATTTTTTACTTTTTAGTTAGAGTCCCAACTACGTTTTAGAGTAACTTTAAAAAAAATGTACGTTTTTCTATAAAAATTGAGGAGTTCCCTCGATTTCGGCATGATACCATCATCAGATCCTGGACCTGATGACAATGGGACCATTTGGGAAGTCTACCCTTTCAAACAAAAAAAGAATTGTTCAAATAGGTTGGCAAACGACGGAGAGATAAAAAAAAACAAAAACATCCGAATTGAGAACCTCCTCCTTTTTAGAAGTCGGTTAAAAAATGGTTATAACGACATCTATCGTACCAACTTGTGAACTATAATTGTCATCCTATATCGCGCTATGAAAGATTGACGGCACATAAAATGTTTTCAAAATCCCGACAACAACTACCACAACCAAACACAACAACCGTCTGATCGGAGAATACTACCTTTTCAATGCTGGATGAGTCATCATCATTATCAGGGAGATTTTTCCCAACTATGTTTCGGTCAGCTTCCAGCCTAACCGGATTCAGCTGTGTTTTATATGACGCTTTACGTAAAACTGCGATCTGCTGCTTATTGCCTATCAGACCTTCACAAACCAGTTACTAGGCGACACGATACCCCTTGGTTAGACTGGTCAGACCTTCTGGCTTCTGATTACCCGTAACGGCTGTCAAAGTTCTACGAATGTCAACCGGGCACGAGATTTCAGTGATGTCCAAGATAAACTTTAGAAAGTACATATGACTTGGAAATGTCACATTGGTACTGTCAGCTCCAAAAGTCGCTGAACACATTTAGATTATCAAAACCACTGTACACTATTATTATCTATAAATCGCTCAACAAGATAGGCGCCAGTATTGAATGAACATCGTTAAAGTTCAAAATTAGCTGAACGCCATTTTGTCATTTATAGATTATATAATGTACAGTGGTTTTGAAAATCTAAATGTGTTCAGCGACTTTTAGAGCTGACTGTACTTGCCCGAATTATTAATTAATATATTTTACGAACTCACAACCTCTCACTCGAGAGGCGGGTGCCGTAACCTGCTAAAAATTAAGTACCCCATCAAAAGGTCTGGTATTGCAAATATCTGTTGACAGCACAGATGTAGATTGACAGTTGGCAGTAATACCTACTTAACATCAAGTGGCAGTCAGTTTGTTGTATATTGGGTCCGACTAACAGGAGGCTGTCGGGGTCATCTAGTTATTATGTATAAGAAGGTAAAAAACCGTTTAATATAATCTCAATGACTTTATTGATATTTTCATTGACTTGTATAGGAGTTATATACAGGGTGTCCCACGGCTATGCCACATGGAGGGAAAGTACCTAAATTAAATCTTGTGGATAGAGCATTTTACTAAAAGAAGACATTATTTGAATTTTAAAAACAATTTCAATTGCATTCATAGATTTTTAAAAAATTAAATGGTTGGGCCGGAAATCGAACTTGTTCCACGAGAAAAAATAATCACCCTGTAGTTTAATCATACCGATCGAAAGGTTTCATCACAAGGATTATTTATTGCTAAATAACATAGTGTCACAAATAAAAGGAAGACCGAGAATTTTAACATTTAATGTAAAATTTTATTCTGAATAGTTTAAAGCTTACATTGCCGTAAGGACATACAATTGACAATCATAACTACTTATTACTAAATAATCTACCCACTTGAGTAGTAAGCATCATTTAAATAAATAAATATTCACCACAACAAGACCAAAAAATCGTCAGGGAACGAAATAATCAAAAGTTATCACTTTGTATTCAAGAAGAAGGGACTAGTTTTGAGCATTTGAAAAATTGACTAATTTTGTATTAAAAATGTTAAAATTCATGGTCTTCCTTTTATTTTTGACACTATGTTATTTAGCAAATAATAATCCTTGTGATGAAGCCTTTCGATCGGTAGGATAAAACTACAGACTGATTAATTTTCTCGAGTAACAGGTTCGATTCCCGGTTCAACTATGTAATTATTTAAAAATCTATGAATGCAGTCCAAAATGTTTTCAAAATTCAAATAATGTCTTCTTTCAGTAAAATGTTCTATCTACAATATTTAAGGTTCTTTCCCTCCATGTGGCATTGCCGTGGGACACCCTGTATATGGACTTGATTAGGGCTTTTTTTCACAGCATTTACGATTTTTGACACTACCGGACTTTAGAAGGTCCAATATAGCCAATATTGGACCTTCTAAAGTCGGGGTATAAGAAGGTATTAAGAAGATATAATGTTTTCCTACATAAATGCATCATTCCAAAAACCGTTCATCACAATAACCCCTGCTATTTCTTCTTCCCCCAGCGGCGCTGAGCGACATGGGCGGCAGCGGCACCAGCTCTTCATCATCGCACATGTCTCCCGGCTGGCAGGTCAACGACCTCGACCTGGACCTGCCCGGAGAACTGTCTATGAAGTGAGTGTCACTACAAATGGTTTTAATCATAATTATGTCTTTTTTGTGAGTGGAAAATCATCCAATGACTTCTCCAGTCCTTCGTGTCAGACTTTACTGACTAAAACCCACTCATGTTCCTTCGGTTGCCCTTTATGTTCTGGGGCCGCGGTAACTATCATAATTATGATCATTTACTTATTTGAAGACATTGGTAATAGGTTGTGTATAAAGTCTTATTTTTTTTTTAAAAATATTTATTCATTAGATTGTAATAACCTCATTGGAAATTAATGCTTGATCTGGATCTGCCTGGAGAACTGTCTATAAAGTGAGTGCCACTACAAATGGTTTGAATCATAATAGGGATGACGACAACATAAAAAATGGCATTCTGTTTAGTCCGTCTTGTAGATCGGCCAAAAATACGGGACACGTATTTTTTGCTTTTTCAAAGTAATAAAAAAATACAAAGATAAAGAACAACAAAGTTCTGGAGTGGGGGCATAGTGGGGGCTTTTGACGCTACCGTATTTTTTTTTTTTTTTTTTGGTGAGTGGGAAATCATCCAATGACTGCTCCCGTCCTGGGTGCGACGGGAGGGCGTGTCAGACTCTTACTGACTAAAACCCACTCATGTTCCTTCGATTGCCCTTTCCTATTATATATTGCCCTGGTCCTAGCCGGGCGGCGAGCTACCCATCGCTCGCCATCCGCAGAACCGCGCCTACGGTGGCCGGTAGTCGTCTTGCGACTCTCGACGTCTTCGCCTGGGTCTTTGTCCGGGGCGAGAGGCTCGTCGTTGCCTCTCGCGCGCCGCCGCTTCCTTCACTAGCATAACTGCTTCGCAGAAGGAGGCGACGGCATCCCATTCCGTCTCGCCCCGCAGCATGGCCTGAACCAGCGCTGGGCGCGAGAGGTCACCGCCGCCGATCGCCTCTACGAGGACACGTCTATGGTCCGCCCATGCGCGGCACTCCTCCATCGTGTGCTCGACCGTGTCCTCCAGGCGACCGTTGCTGCAGTGGTGACACCCAGGCGTCGCTTCCGCCTGAATCCGACACAGGAACCTCCCGAACTGACCATGTCCGGTGAGGACCTGTGTCAGGCGAAACGTGAGAGCGCCGTGGCGCCTCTCCAGCCACTCCTCAAAGAGGGGTCTTACCGCCGCTATCACGGCGTGCCCAGCACTAGGTTGCGACAGTCGCTGTCTCCACTCCGCCCTGAGATCTCGCCGGAGCTCCGTGAGCCGTGCCGCGATAACCCGCGGCAGCGGGACTTCGCCCCGGCGTTGCACTTCCACGCGCCACTCGTACGTGTGTGCAAGGACTGTTGCCTCCAGATCCCACGGCAGAGTGCCGGCAAGGAGGCATGCCGCCTCGCAGGAGATCGTGCGGTATCCCCGCACCATGCGAATCGCCATGACCCTCTGGGACGCCCTCAGAAGCCGAGCCGGAGCCGTGGCTAGGTTGGGCGCCCACACCGGAGCCCCGTAGAGGGCCATGGACCGCACGATCCCCGCGTAGAGCCCCCGGCAGGAGGCGTTTGGGCCACCGAGATTGGGCAGGAGCCGTTTGAGGGCAGCTCCAGCCCTCGCGAGTTTGGGGCCCAAACGTCGGAAATGCTCCGTGAAGTTCCATCGGTTGTCGAGGACAAGTCCCAGGTACTTTATCGTCGACTCGACACCGATGTGAACCCGGGAGGGGTTCACACCGGTGTCATCACCGTTATCTGAGACCCCGGAGGTGGCCGGTGCCGAGGGCCATGAAAACACATGGCCTCGGACTTGTGCAGGGCCACCTCAAGTCCCAGTTGCCGGATCCTGTCCACGACTGTCGCAACACCACTCGACATTAAGTCGGCCGCCGCCTGGAACGACCGTCCCTGCGCTAGGACTAGCGTGTCGTCAGCGTAGCACACTACGCTGACGCCTTCGAGAAGGTCGGCGCGCAGCACCCAGTCGTACCCGATGTTCCACAGGAGCGGCCCCAAGACCGATCCCTGTGGAACACCGCACGACATCCCTCGTCGACTCCACACTCCCTCGTGACCGGGGTAGATGACGGCTCTGTCCGTCAGGTAGGCCTCGACCACACGACAGAGGTAGGCCGGCATTCGGTGATACCGTAATGCGGCCGCTATGCACCCCCAAGGCAGGGTATTGAAGGCGTTGGCGATGTCGAGAGACACCGCCAAGACGACCCTGCCCCGTGCCACCGCATCCCCTGTCGTGAGGGCTCGCACGCGCATGATGGCGTCCACCGTGGAGCGTCCTCTGCGAAAGCCGAACTGGCCGTCCGCCAGATCCGGCCCCACCCGCATCAGCCGCTCGACGAGACGGCTCGCAATCACTCTCTCGAAGAGCTTGGCCGCCTCGTCGAGCAATGACGCTACCGTAATGCAAAAATTGTATCTGATCGTGACGTCACGCACAACTTCAACGCACTGTATCGTCGTCATTTTTCGTTTACGAGAAAAAAGAAAAATACGTGTCCAAAATTTTTTAATAATCTCAATGACGGACCAATTACTTTTTTTTCGTCGTCTCGCCTATTATGGTAATTTATTAATTTACAATCTTGGGTACGGGTTCCTTGTCTATAAAGTCAAATATTTATTCATTAGATTGTAATAACCTCATATGTTTAATATTTGAGCAGTTTGGGGTTGAAACTCTAGGCTAGGACCATGAGGTCCAAATGCTTTTTAGGCACCTGTCCTATTGATGCAGAGAACTTTACTGCCCTATGAGCTCCCTCTTCACCCTTTTTATATAAATGGTACAAGAAGACTTAATTATTATTGATAAGTTATTGTATATTAAATTAAACTTCCAAATAATAATGAGACCATTAAAAGGTACTTTTGAACATCAACAAGTAAAAAAAAGTTGAACCCAGTGACTTCTTCCAAGTTATGGTTTCGTATAGAGAAAAATGAATAGGAAATCTATACTTAGTAACTTACCTAAAAATAGATTTACATTATTTGAGTGACAGTTGAGTGTTAATTAATCAACAAAATCTTATTCGGAGGCTAGTTTCGCACCTATCTGCTAATTCCATTAAATCCACGACTTACTAACTAAAAACAGCGCCATCTCTCGGCGAACCCTCAAAAAACTCACCAAGTAGTACTTTCTGCCACCGCAGTGAGGCGCTACTGTCGCTGCCGTCGCTGGCTGTGTTCAAACAGGAGGCGCCGTCACCGACTGGCGCCGTGCTCTCTCCTCCACGGAGAGCCTGGCCGCCAAGACGACCTGATGAGAGACAGGTACTTGAATAAGTTGAAAATATCTTTGTTTAATCCCTGTTTCTTTAGGAAGCCATGGTGGGGGTCACCAACAAAATGTATGCAGTTCTATGGGGGGTATCTCACATGGTGTCAACTTGGTAGGTCCATTGCAGAGACACCATCGTGACCATGACATGACACGACATGACCAGGGTGGCGCCACTGAGGTGTCTTACGGAAATAAGGGCCCTAAGGTTGCTACTGAAACCTAGTGAAACAGGTTGTTGGGTAAATATTTCATACAATATTACCAGAAAAATACCATTACAAAATAATAAGCTTTGTTTTTTCACTTTAAACACAAATCGTACACTGCTATTTGATGTTTACAATAATAACGGTAAAAATGCAGTTAATAACTGTTGTTATTGGGACCGAACTTTTTTCCTTTTACCTTTTCCGAAAAATAAATGCAAACAATTTTAGCTCTAATAAAAACTCACAACAAATTAAATAAAATACATGCATACATACAAGGGCCTATACATGTATAAGTACATGTATATGTATAGAACATCTACGACGTACTTGACTATTCTTCAAACAGGTCGCATCCGTTTATTATCCCGACTACTGATACAGCATGGTTTTCTTTCTAATTCTCAGATCAGTGCGGAATATACAGACTTACAGCAAGGAGCTGTGACAGACAGGGATTTCAAGAGTATCTGGGAGGTGGATATATTATCTTCTTAGTTATGAACAATGTTCAATAATTGCCCGAATATTATCTTCTTGGTTATCTTCAAAACTTGCTCGAAAGTAATCCTCTTTGTTATAAAGATCTTCAAATCTTGCTCGAAAATAATCTTCTTAGTTATAAAGATCTTCAAATCTTGCTCGAAAATAATCTTCTCAATTATGAATAAACCTTCAATATTTGCTCGAATTCTACCACCCTTTAAAACGTTCCCACTGTTGTCTTTTCGCCTGATATTAATCCCTAGACTGAACTATATCTTTTCTTCTTCTGCAATCATTGATATATAGCTATTAGCTGCACTTTACTTCTATGCGGATTGCAATCTGTCCTTCAATATTCTTTTAACCAATTTTCGCACTTATAGTGGCTTTTAAAGATGTTTCTGAATCAATTTGATAGACCAGCATCTTGGCATCCATGTTTCGTATTTTCAGCTATGATATGCCTGACTATAAACTCACTGCGCATAAATCTTTTGAAGTAGAATCTTTTGTTTTTATGCCTGTTATATAAATACTCATAATTTTGTTTAATTGTACTATATTGATATTATTATCACTCACGGAAAAAAAGCTAATCAAGCTCTTGTTTTTAAATACAAATTATTTACAAAAGCACTTGTTATTTTTTTTTTTTTTTAGCATGAATTCAAAATTTATTATCAAACCCGAATTTTACTGTTTCAGATAGAATTTTGGCAAATTATGTATAGAGTTTGTAATACCTATCTCTAATAATCGACTGATAGACAGGTTATTGGTAATGAAAACGTAAATAAGCGCTTCTCAAAATCGTTCATAATGCGCACCGCGAAGGAATGGAATTCCCTGCCGGCGTCTGTTTTTCCAAATTCATATAACCCGGAAGTATTTAAAAAACGAGTGCATAGGCATCTATTGGGTAAGCTCGCTCCATCGTAGGCCCCGTCTATGCCCTCGGGCTAGTCTGGGACCAAGAGCAAGCCCATAATAATATAAAAAAAATGTCACTTCTAAAGACTGATGGTTTCAGATTAAATGAATAGATTTTACTGACTTCTTGGAACAAAATCCACACTGATCTGAGAATAAACGTAATAATTCGAGTTTATGATAGTTGGTGAACATTACGATATATAAAGGATATTTTACACCATCACACTCAATCGAGCAAAACACACTAATAAAAATCCTACACAAATCTTCTAAAAGAAAGAAATAGGCTTTTTTACAATACAATTTTGTAGAAATTACTTCTACGAGTACATATACTATGCACCCGATTAGTTATGTATTTGTGTTTCTGACGTTCCGGATTTTTTATACGGTAAAATAATTAATGAAGCATCTTTCTTACTTTCATTGCTTAAATATCGGTGTCAAATACCTCTTTATAAAATTAACATTGCAGTTGCTTGTCCCTGACTTGCATGAAATCGCAGCAAAGTGTGTTGCGATGCTGCGTTTTTACTATTTTCAAGTTAACTTTACAAAATCATCAATCTTCATATCATCACACTATTTCTACTTTGACAGATAACCAACATGGTGGTCGATGGTAACCGTGACACCATGGAGGAGGGCAGCTGCGAGCAGTCCCCCCCACACAATGGCGCCATGATGGTGCAACATGGTGAGTGGCGACATCTGTTGTTTGGAACTAGAAGCTGTAGTTTAGGTAGTTGTTGATAGATGGAGGTGATGGTTCTAGATCGCGCGAGTGAGGTTTAGTAAGATATAGGTATTTGAAATTTTTTATATTTGTTTTTGAACGACTTAAAAAAGGAGACGGTTTTAATGTTAGCTACTTATGCAATTATTTTTCAGTCAGGTATACCCATAGCAATCGTTAATAGTAGTTTTTAAGTTAAAGTAAGCTTGCTGTATGTTTTTGTTATCTATTTCTAGATATTTTTTTCTTACGAACAAAATTAACAAAAATGGGGTTTAAATATAAGTAAATGAAAGGGTTTACAGATTCAAAAATGCACCAATCTCTTGGTAAAATCTAATTGCACGATGTAGGATAACTGTTGTAGTTCACACATTTGGCGATAGATGTCGTTATAATAAATAACGAAAGAGGTATGTTTCTTAACAGGCAGCCCTGAAAGCATGCAGTGCCAGCCGACTATGCCTCCAGGCACCATGATGCCCATGAATGGATACCATTCGCCGAATGGACAGGAAAATAAGAGTAAGTGGGCGAATTTATGCTTTTAACTTCTATTAAAAGATTTGGTTGTTCCTTCTCCTAACCCAATCTTCTACGTCTGTTGCATTTTTCATTAAATAAATAAAATAAAATAATTATATCTTGGGACAACTCACACACGGCCATCTGATCCCAAACTAAGCAGAGCTTGTACTATGGCCATAGAAATATAAATAACAGGAGAAGTGGCAAGTGGGCGTGTCGCTGTCCGCGCAACATGCAATCGTGCTACAGGTCGTACGTAAGTGGCCGTGTCCGCGAACTAGTGTGCTTTCGAACGCTATCGTGTCAACAAATTAAAATACCGTATTGTTCAGCGATTTCTTGCAAAAAGTGAAGCAGATACCAAAAATATGTCAACAATGAAATCACATTTCATATATTTTTTCCTATATTTGTCTTTAAAATCATAAAAAATAACAAATCGAAAAATATTTTCTGTTATTTCGTTTCTAAGCATCACAGCGACTGCATTGTTTCTGCTGAAATACATTGCTCCTTCACAACTACGCAAGTTTGTCACTTAGTGACAAGACAAGCAATGTAAAAATCACAAAACGATATTTAACTAAACGCAAGAATCGCGTGATGCGGCCGCTGGTTCTTGCCGTGAGTTAATGATGTCCATGTGCAAATCCTTTAGCGTAGGTTATCGACAACAAAGTCGCCCGACGAATAAAATATTGTTTGGGAGTTATTTTTTTTAATTTGTCCACCGTTTTAACCCGCTTGAAATATCAAAGTAAATACTAATATTTACCCTGTTTTAATTTTGTTTTATTATTATTAGTCATATGTGATCAAATATTACAGCGTCCTTAAATATTTCCCTCGGCTTACCTAACACGGTTCAAGTGCATGTCGCGTGGCATCTGGACCATCGTGTCCATTGTGTATCAGTATTATACCATCGTAAAAAATTAATAAATAAATAAATAACTGCATCGTATTCATATTTATAAAATTCAAAAATGCTTTTAAGTTACACAAACCCAAAATCTATTTACGCCATCTATTTATTTAGTTTTACTTCCGAGAACCCAAAAAGGATTTGGTCGATAATAAATAAAAGTTTCGATAATTTTCCGATTTAGTCAATCACTAGCGTAAATGTAAAATAAATTGCATTTGCACAGCACAACGATAGCCATCAATGTTGATGTGTGAGTAAGTTTTACGGTGCATGGTAAATACACGCTGTGTAGGTGTTTTAAGGTTCATAATTGATAGTGTTGTACGTTCTAGTACAAGAAATGCGGGTGTGTGCGCGGCTACGTATCTATTGCTTTTACTGAACTGCGCGTGTAGTAGTTGCCGTGTGGTAGGGATAACAGGAGACACAGGTATCCGATACATTTTCGTCTACAGGGCATATCTCCTTCTTTAATATATCTATGACTATGGCAATCAGACAGCTGATAAACATACTTATATAATTTTTAAATACATACTTATAGATAAACCACACCCAGACACAGAACAAACATTCGTGCTCATCACACAAAGTTTAAATTATTTATTTATTAAAACTTTATATACAAAAAAACTCTCAGTCTACCTTAGGGTGATAAAGAGACAAAATACGATAGGTGCAAAGATATTAAAGTTTTATTACAATATATTAAGAAATACAAAATATTGAAAATGCCTATTACTTGTGACAAGTTCTTGATCAGTATTTGGCATTAAAATGTCTTTGTTTATAATGGCCATTTTCTCGCTTCCTGTAATTTTACTTAAAACTTGTGATGGGGTTTAATATTCCACGAAAAAAAGCGTGTTAAAAATATAGATATTAAATATATAGATATAAAAAATATATTAGACGGGCCTGTTGGTCTAGTGGTCAGTGACCCTGACTGCTAAGCCAGAGGTCGTGGGTTCGATTCCCACCTAGGACAAACTTTGTGTGAGCATAATTGTTTGTTCTGTGTCTGGGTGTTATTTATCTATAATATGTATGTATTTAAAAATTATATAAGTATATATATCAGTTGTCTCATTACCATAACACAAGCTCTGCTTAGCTTGGGATCAGATGGCCGTGTGTAAGATGTCCCAGGATATTTGTTTATTTATTTATATTGATAGCCTCTTAAAACTTTTTTGTGTAGCTGCAACAGGTTTTCCTTCCTTCTCCTCTGAATTGTCAACTTTATGTTGTTCTAAGCGTATCTTAGAACAGTGTACAATAAGTCGATTTTAGAACAGTGTACAATAAGTCGATTTTAGAATGGATAACTAAGAGAAAAATTTTAGACAAATGTCAACTTTAGAGTAGTCGAAATAAAGTTCATTTTGACTAAATTTTTGTATGTTGTTAACAGATGCAGGTCTTCTGATGTGTTCTCCCGTGGGTTCTCTAGATGGATTCCTTCACTCTCCCATTCAAACTCGCTCTGAACCTAGCTTCAAAGATGACACCAGGTAAACATCGTTATTTATTTACTAGCTTTTGCCTGCGACTTCGTCCGCGTGGAATAATAGTTCCCGTTTCCGGGGGATTTCCGGAATGAAAATTAATCCTTATGATGAAACCTTTCGATTGAAATAAAACTACAGGGTGATTATTTTTTCTCGTGAAACAAGTTCGGTTCCCGGCCCAACCATTTAATTATTTAAATATCTATTAATGCAGTTTGAATTGTTTTTAAAATTCAAATAATGTCTTCTTTCAGTATAATGCGTCCCTCCATGTGGCATAGCCGTGCGACACCCTATATACATATATCTACTAAATCTTTCTACTCAAAGATCTAAAAAATGACAGACAGACAGAGTTACTTTACTATTATTTTTAATTATTTCCAGATTCCAATACGTCCTAGCGGCGGCCACGTCGATAGCGACGAAACAGAACGAAGAGACCCTGACCTACCTCAACCAGGGCCAGCCCTACGAGGTCAAACTCAAGAAACTTGGAGACTTATCGCATTATAAGGGGAAAATACTCAAGGTAATTTCAGTTTAGCGTCATTTTTTTTGGGGAGTGGGAACTCATCAAATAACTTCTCCGTCCTGAGCGGGGTGGGAGGGCGTATCAGACTTTTACTGACTAAAACCCACTCATGTTCCTTCTTAGCCCTTTGTGTCTGTGGCGACATCTATCGCCCAATATGCGAACTACAGCTAACAATCCTGCATCGCGATATCTGAGTTATCGGCGACAGTAGAACGTGTACAACAATCCCGACTAGAACCTATGGTCAGTAGCCCACTAGACACAACACCCGTCTGGTCGGACGATCCTCCCTTTTCAACGGAGGATGAGGGACTTTACACTATGTCCCTCATACCAACATAATAAACTCAACTCAAAATATACTTTTTTTTTATTTTTGAGTTGAGTATAAACTCAACTCAAAGTTCGGTAATAGCAACATATTTGTATTTTTTTATGAACGACATTTATTCAAGGGAAGGTTGAAAGAGCCCCGTTCAGCGGGGATCCTATTGTCTACTTCAATAAGAGAACTTTGGGATGTCTCAAGCTGATTTTCAAAAAAAAAATAAGTTCGAAAATAAGTTTATTAGATGTGCACTTGTTATTTTTGATGTACAGTTAGTATTTTTGATATGTCATTAATATTTTTAACGAATTAATAGATGTTATATTAACACTTCATTTGCGTATTTGACTAAATATTTGTGGGGTCCACCCTTTATAACAGAACTTTTTACGTCATAATTTTATTTTGCATAGCAACGGATAGCATAAACCTCTTTTCGCAGAAAATCGTTTGGCATACACTCATTTACCATACACCGAAACCCATAATTTTGTAAGTCAGAATTATCTTTAGGCATAAAATTCATATCCATAATAATCAATAAGTATAACCATCACATCGTAGAAAGTTCAAAACCAGAATCTTCTTTTGGCATATATTTCATATCCATAATAATCAAAAGTAGAACCATCATATCGCAGAAAATTCACAGCCAGAATCATCTTTTGGCATGCATTTCATATCTTATTTTGGCATGCAGCAAGCATCCAGCAAGCATGCAACATGCAGCAGGCATGGCTTCTGTCACGGCTCCGGCGCTGCGGGGCTCCTGCGGCCCCACGCGAGCTAATCGTCGCAGATGGTTTTACGTCCACCACCGCAGCTTCGGCTTGCTGCAGCCTCAGCCGCGGCGGTGTGCGTTAAAACCACCTGCTCCTCAGCTCGCGGGCCGCCTCGCCCCTCCGCTCCTTCGCGGGTTTAAATTACACTCTAGGGGTAGGGCAGACAAGACTACGTGAAATCGGTTTTGCAGCGATTCATTTCTGTCACTCACTTTTGTAGCACACCATAGTGATTTTTTAAAACAATCTTTTTTTTTCAATATGACTAATAATTATTTCTATTGAAGTTCTGTGATCTTCGTAGTATGCTAAGTCAAATTATGCCAAATAATCGGCGCTCTAAATAAACGTTATGCTGAACGAAATTATGCAAAACGGTACCTCTGTCAAAGGTAATTATTCCCAATACAATTCTGCCATCTTAAAAGTATCCCATTTAAAATTCGGACATAAAAACATAAGGCCAAAAAACAATTATGTTAAATATTTTTTATACCTTAACAATGTTCGTTTAAAAAAGTTTCTGCCAAGTGAGTTATGCCAAATAGGTTTCGGAGAAACAAGTTTCTGCCAGATAGAGGGCACCCATATTTGTGTATAATTGATGCATCGCAATATGACACTTATTTTAATGAATTTAGTGTATAGTTTGTATTACCGAAGTAACGCGAATATGATAAAAGCGGAGAAGTAATTTGATGATATCCCATCCTTAAAAGAAACTGCCTTAAAGGTCGGCATTATGAAGATTTTTTATAATCGTCTGTTTTATCTTCTGTCCCACAGAGCGTAATAAAGATCTGTTTCCACGAGCGTCGGCTGCAGTACATGGAGAGGGAACAGATCGCTCAGTGGCACAACGAGAGGCCCGGAGAGAGAATTGTGGAGGTAACTACTAATAACAACACTAACAACTTATTTGTTTGTTGTTATAGTCTGTTTTTTTAACAAACGAGTAACCAAAAGTTTGTCTGCGTTTCTATTGGTCCACATAATCAGCATAAGTGTTAATATTGGTGTTAAAAGCGTTGGCTCCGCTTCGACTAATTTCCCATCTCTCTCTGTCAAATACCGGAAATGTGAAAGAGATATACTCAGTACTCGTTTGTTAAAAAAAATAGACTATAGTGTCTAGTTCTGTTCTGTTTTTGGAGATAGTTGAAGGGTTGGAGAGTGACATAGGCTACTTTTTGTTTCTTTCTAACGCGAGCGAAGCCGCGGGCAAAAGCTAGTCGTTTATAAGTTACTCAAAATAATCTCTGAGGTCTATATCCATACTAATATTATAAATGGGAAAGTGTGTCTGTCTGTCTGTCTGTCTGTCTGT